>JAZDUH010000083.1:6885000-7300000 GCA_036419115.1 Scarus forsteni | reverse complement strand
GTCAGAACTTCAAACACAGCTTTTTTTTCAATTTTATTTGAATACATATTTCCTCAGGTATCATTGAATAGCCACGATTTCCATAGAATCACTGGCATCATCTATGGAGGATTTCTGCATCTCTATAACGGTAAAAAATATAATAAAAAAACCCAATTTAAAGTAGAGATAGAGTCAATTTCTGATAAACCGTAAATATTGCTGCAACCATGGAGACTGCTATGTAAGCCGCCATTGTTTTCAAATATGCAGCCACTTCCTACTGTGGTCACATCTTCAATTTCTGCCTCTCTTCCCTGATTGTACCATCCGGATTTTGGTTGATGAAGTAATTAGAGCCTGGAACTTGGCATGATGGACCTCCATGGTTTCAGACAATGAATCAGGCTGGACCTCTGCACTGAAAGGGTATACTGTATATCTTGAACAAGCCTACATTAAAAAAATGCCAAACTATTCTTCAGACTTTCTAAATTGCGGGGACCCTGTGTGATTAAGTCACACTTGAATCTGAAAATACACTTTTAAGATCCCATGCAAAAGACATATTTATAAGGTTTTTGAACACATTTTGAACACATTCCTACAGTAGTCAAGAGAAGCTTAACACTTATCTAAATACAGTCAGTCCTTTAAGCACCCCATTACCTCTCTGTTTCTGCTAACATTAGCCCGGAAGGTAGGCTAAGTTGCAACTGTCTCCGACTGCAGTGACAGTGTTTTGGGAGAAACAAGCATCACTGTTGGAAATGGTTCATGTGTGTTCAGGAGTATGGCTGGAGCGCCAGTGCATTCTGCTTAGCTCTAGACATGCTAGATTGATCTTGAAGTCCCTATTTGTAGTGTGCTTGTTGCGGGCTCTGCTCTGTCTCCTTAGCTTATCAAGGGGACCGCCCTCAAAACCATCTTGGAACAGAAGGGGTGATGTGAATGAAGACAGAATGCAGCTGTGCTTGCTTTATGGGCTTTTTTGGACCAAAGTATCTCCCTAACATTTCATTAAGACATCAAGGATCCATATTAAACTGCAGAAAAGAAGCAAAACATGGAACCTTTAGTATTTGCAAGAAGAGGTCAAAAAGTGGTTTTAATTGCAACAAATGGTGTTCCTTTTGTCCTAATACCAATTAAATTATATGATTTTAGTAATCATTATCAATTTATTTACATTTCCCTCACAGAGTTAACTCAATATGACACTAAAATTATTATCTCCATGACTTCTTGTTTTCCGCTGATGACTAGGATATTTTTCTCATGGTACTCTTTTGTGTGTAGGGCTGTGGTTCATGGATATAAGGAAAAAACATGAGGTTTGAAAAAAATTATCCAAAGTAGTCAGACCATTGCTTCCTTCTGTCGGGGCGTCGAAGGTGCAGTGGGATAGTTCGCTTGGTCAGTGTTCGGGAAGTTGCAGGTTCAAACCCAGCTCCGGGCGACACATGGCGATATGTCCTTGCGTAAGACACTTAATCCCAAGTTGCTCCCACTGTTGCATCAGTGGTGTGTAAATGGGCATGAAAGTGTGTAATGTGTTAGAGATACTGATGGATAATTAACATAGAAACTCAGATCCATCAGTGAGTAAATGTGCGAGGAAATGAGTGTGAATGGGTAGATGTGACCTGCAGTGTAAAGCAGCTTTGAGTAGTCAAAGACTAGCAAAGCGCTATATAAGCTCAAGTCAATTTAATGTCCTCCGGACCTTGCTGTCAATTAGTACCTTTAGTCTGAACTACACCATGTTTAAGTGTGTTTGAGTGTGAAATCAAAAGGCAAAATTCCTTCAGTACAGCGTAACATTAAGTTGCAGATAGGAAGTGCCAAATTGTTTGGAGAATGCTGCTCCGACTGTTTCTGTAGAAAATGTCTCAGAAATGGTCACTTTAAAGGGTGAAACTTTAAAGGTCACCCAGGCATACTTAAGTTTAATGACAACAATAAGATGAAGGGACAGACACTGTAATTATGCTGATAAATCACACACTGTACACTCTGATGACTGCATTGTCTGCCAAAGCACAAACTGTTCAAAGAGCTACTGGTTGAAATACTAACAATCAATAGAAAAATATCAAGTTTGATCAGGAATCTTTACATACTTATGTGCCACTTTGACTAAAATAAACAATAAAGTATTTTAATGCTGTGAGTTTGGAGTACAGAGGGAGCCCAGCTGCACTGTTCATTTATCAATTTGTTAACTTGATTTGTTGTTCACTCTTGGAAGCCCCTTAAGTCCTCTGTTCTCAAGTTCACTGTGATTTATGACGCTAATATCAAGGAGGACATTCTCGCTGGGCTGCGGCGGTACAGCCGCTGCATACTACCTGGTCTGTCATAAAAACACCAATCTCAGGGGCCGGCCACATTTCACATTCTGGCATGTGGAGACAGTGGAAAATTGTCTCTGGACGCTCTCGCAGTTCGGAATGAATTTTACATTTTATCACCTCATGCACAGTTTGCACCTTCATAATGAAAAATTATGATGGATTTTTCTATCTTCTTATTGTAAGTTTTACTTCACTCTTGTTGGAACAATATAACATCACAGATGCTGAAAAGTCAGAGAAGCTTGATGACTACAAAAATCAGAATCACCTACATTTTCATTTATTTTCAGATCGTGATTATTAAAAACAAAAAATACTCTTAAACGAAAATAAATTGTTAGATGTTGTGACATTTTACTTAATCGACACATTTAAAGTGTAATGTAGATATTTTATCAGATTCTGAGTCATAGAAATGTCAGACAATAATTTGGGATTTCTCTGTTTTCTCTGTATTTCTCAGCCATTTAAGTCTTTATCTCTTTATTGTTAATTCTGTTGCTGGGCAGAAAACAAAGTTTATCCTGCAGGGCCACACTTCATGTAAAAACACTGGTTAACAAATTAATATCAAATACTGTATTAACCTCCATCAGGAGGTTATGTAGTTGCTGGCGTCTCTTTGTTTTTTATTGTTTATTTGTTTGTTTGTTTGTATCCCGTAAGCAACATAACTCAAAAAGTTATGGACGGAATTCGATAAAATTATCAGGACATGTCCGCATAAAGACAAGGAACAAATGATTAGATTTTGGGAGTGATCCAGATCACAGTCCAGATCATTCACCATGATGAAAAATGCAATTTTCATGAATAACTGTTACTAAAATAAATATCATTATGAATCCAATTGCTAATGGTAAGTTTTCATGGTGAAGGAATCTAAATATTTCGATGAAATAAAGGTAGGACTAATATTTGTGGTGAATTCCCAATATGGGTGAGGACTGTGGCGCTGGCAGAGGTCTGCGCTCTCCGAGTGCTTTTCTATTATTAAATATTATATATAGTGTGTTCTTAATATTTTATTAAACACAGACTACTTAATTAAAGATATATATATATATAATCATATCACCCTTCTTTTGGTAACCCTAAGTATTTTGATAGTAGTAGTACAGTCACCCCTGTTTTGCAATACATGTCATACAGCCAGATTCTTTCCAAAGCACACCTTTACCCATACTCTAATGTAATGTTGAGTTTACAATTTCTATTTCACATCTTAAGTCTTGATGGTAGTTGTCACTTTCTCATCAAAATTCCCTTTGTACTGCAGGCACAGATTTTTTGATTGAATGCTAAATCATGGCATTGATGGTCCATTTTTTGTTGATGTTTTGTCTGGTGCAAGATCATCATCTTATTGGGTCTAATTAGATAGATAGATAGATAGATAGATAGATAGATAGATAGATAGATAGATAGATAGATAGATAGATAGATAGATAGATAGATAGATAGATAGATAGATAGATAGATAGATAGATAGATAGATAGATAAACTTTATTCCAGACTCATGGTCCACACTACAGAAAAATTAGAAACCATGATGTCAGTTTTCAAAAATGAATGATCCCTCAGCCACACCTTTAGAAAGAGATATTTGTAGTCTTCTTCTTTCTTTATAACAGTTTCAGTTTTACCCACACTTGTGCAGTTTAGACAGTTTGCTGGTTTGTCCTGCAATTTCACAAAACTGTGTGCAATAAATTAGCCAATCCTGGATTTTAGTGACTTCTGTTTTTGTTCCTGTCATATGAAATAGCTATGAGTATATTTTCATACTTATAATTTTATAAATATTGCTATACAAAAAAGAGAAAGATTATTATTCATTTAGACTTTACATGTCAAGATGATTACCTTGGGATTGACATACAATATTTCTGTTTGTGGTTCTTATTGTAATTCATCTTTTTAAAGTCAGGTCTCAGGTACAGTCTTACATTTTTCTGTCAACAAATGAAAATTTAGATCTTTAGATATTTTAATGTCTTAGATTATATCTTATTTTAATATAAATATATGTCTTTCAAATACAAAGTGTGCTGCCCAGGCATAAAACAACAAGGACTGCAATTTATCAGATATGCATAATTGGTCATTGAGAGGGAAAGTTATTATAAATCTATGTGTTAGTCATGGGGCTGCTATCAATCACAGGAAACACAATCCCACACTCCCACTCTGCCTCTCACTCCCTCTGGCTCATCTGCTCCCTCTTTCACGGCCCTAAAAAGACGTAATAACAGATGAGTGCTGGAGCCCTGCAGAGGAGTTTTCACACCTGCTGCACAGAGCGTGAGCAGACGCAGCTCTTTTCAGACTAGCTTCGCCAGCGCAATCCCAGGAGGAAGGAGCCCATCTCCTGCAGTGGCATTGAGGGATGTCCTCTCTGTGTCCCTGCCTGTCTCTGTAGCTTCCTCTAACTCTTGTTTGAGGTTTTTTTGTTCTCCATGTATCAGAGTGACGGTTTGTCTGCAAACTGGTTTTTGCATTCTCAGCCCTGTGAGGATATTTCAGGGCAGCTGTCAGAGAAGTTTTTCTTGTAACACTTAGTTGGTATTCATTTGATGGACAACATTACAGTCTGCATATATATTAGGCATAGTTTTTTTTAATAACTGTAACTTAGGTTACCCAGGATAGCACAAATAGGATAATCAAGATTATACTATTATTATGGGCCATTCTTTCTATGGGGATTGTGGTGTGAGGCACAAAAATCAAACCTTTTCCTTTACAGTGCAGTGCTTGCAGCTTCCCCATCACCAAAACCCCTCTCCAAAACATCAAATGCAAGTGAGAAGCAGGTGGAGCCACAGCACTCACCACAGTTTTCAAAAGTGAGAGAGCCATGGGAAATTACAGAGTTGTTTAAAAAGGTAAAAGTACCTCAGTTATAGTGAAACACAAGGAGTGAAGTTTAGACAACATAAAACTACAAACGGAGTTTGTTACTCGGTTGTTAGTGCTCTCAAGACACAACACTACCAATGAAGCATATGAAATTCACACACTCATACAAAGGTTGTACGATCAATGAGTAAACAAGTTTAAGCAGCAATGATTTCTTTATTTGCCATGTTAAACATCAAAACTACTGAGAGTGGTTCTCAACTGATGAGCTGACACCAAAAAGTTGGCCACAGAGCAGCTTTTGGTTTGGTCATGAAGGTGAGGGCAGAAATAATAAAGCTTATGATATATGGAAGCCCACAGTAAACGTACATTTATTTATTTCACTTCACAACCTTAAGCTACTATATTCAGATTTTATGTTTGCACTTATTACATTATCTTGATGAAATTAAGACTGCTTTCCTATAAACACAATCTAAAACTATCTCTGAAAAACTTCATGAGTTTTCTTGGCAAAATAATAATATTTTAACGTATAAATCTTTGTCAACCTGGGGCTTTTGCAAAGAGGAGAGTTTTGTGTTAGTTTTATCATGTCCTTTTTATAATGTGCATTCTTCTACCTTCTATTCTATCTTATATACACTCTCTGAAAAGTTTCATAGAAATATAATTCTATGGTCAAAGTCACTGGCAGCACGGTGGCACAGCAGGTAGTGTGCGCAGGTGTCACAGCAGTAATGTTGCTGATTTGAACCCATGTCACTCAGGTTCTGTGTGGAGCTTGTCTGATCTTCCTGTGCATTTATTGGGTTCTCTCCAGGGACTCCAGCTTCTACCCACATACAAAAAAACATGCTCATTAGGTTGAGTGGTGATTCCAACTTGCCCTTAGATTTGGGTGAGAGAATATATGGTTGTCTGTATGTCAATGTGGCCCGTTGATCGTTTTGCGACCAGTTCAGGTGTACCCTGCCTCTTAGCCAATGTCAGCTGAGGTAGGCTCCAGCCCCTGTGACCCTGAAAGGAATAAGTGGTTTAGATAGTGGATGGGTGGTTGAAGTAATAAGTCCTGAGGCCAGGCCAGTTAAGCCAAAGTTATTTAGGATGTTAGGGTTTCTGACAATCACCCAAAAGTCTTAAAAGGTTCTGAATTAAATATTGAAACTAAAGGTCTCAGAAGTCTTGAAAAGCCTTACTTTTATTCTTGAGCATTCTGAAAATTTGGCATGTTGACTGTGACTTTATTTTATTCCATATGAAGTGAGCACTCTTCCATGTTTACATTACTTCCATCTCTTTATATCCTGTTGATATATAGACAGTAAGCAACTTTGCTGGTTGCATTTTAGTAAAATAATGTTCTCACTTAAACAAATAAGCCTTTCTGCTCATAATAGTTTAAAAATAGTTCAATATACCACACCTGTGTAAATTGCTTTTTGTTCTGCAGAGCAAAAAAATGGTGCTAATATTTCGTAGTTCAGGTCTTAACAAATGTCCTTATCCTTAAACTTGGACTTTGAAGGCATATAGGATAAGCCAGGGCAATAAATCAGTTTTCTTTATTTACCAGGTTTTCAGAAAATCTCTAATTTTAAAACTTGAATTATTTACTTAGCCGCACTGTAAATCTACCAAAACTAATGGTTGGACTCTTTAATATTGTGTTAATATTTGTGACCCTGGAAAAAAAAGAATCAATCTTTCAGTTCACACTGCTAATATATAGGTGTTATCAATTTGAAAAACCTCTAGCCATACCATACATATACAGTAATTTCAGCTTGATTTTTTTCAGCAGACTTTTAGACCTTAGGTAAAAGCGATTCCTATCCCTAGATTACAAAATGCACTCAGAAATACAAGTTTGCATCTTATATGCAGAATAAAAATAGCCTCAATGTGTAAAATCTTCGATTTGTTATCAGTATGTAAACATTCATCATCCATAATGGTAGCTTTTTTGGAGAGTCAACAGACAGGCACAGTGTCCAAACGACTTGATGGTATTTTCTTAACATTTGACAAACATGTTTGGGACTGCTATAGACAGTGAAGCAAAAGAAGGTGATTCCCTTTTGAGAGCATGCTCAATTTACAGACTTTTCCCCTGCACTCTCCAAAACCAAAAAGCCTCCGGAATAATTGCTGGATGCGTCACTTCATGCTCATAATTTTAGAAACAACTCCCCCCATCCCCCGTGCCTGCTAACGCATGTCCACAAATGGCTAAAACCCCTCCCCTTCAAGAAAAAACAGGGTCCCTATTTTCTGTGACTGCAGGCCAGCTTTAGGTCATTGTGTCCACTAATATATCAAAGAACAGCTGTCCTAAGGCTCTGTGATGACCAATCACCCCCTCCATCTGTCTCGCTCTCCCAATCTCTGCACTATCTCCCCTTCTCCAGCTCTATCTTTTTCCTGCAATCTTCTTCTTTTACCCTGTTTCTCAGCGTCCCGACCTCCCTTATTCCCGAATATTCCCAGAGAGCATGTTACACTCCCTCCTTTCTATCCAAATCCCCCCTCTGTGCTTGCAGCTTAAACTCTCAGCAGCTCTGGGATTTGTTGCTTTCTGCTCTTACACCCAAATCAGAGATGCTTGATTCACTCAACGGCTACACTGGTCTTCACTGCCAAGCATTTCATGATCACTCGACGGCAAACACTTAATGGCATAATGACTATAGTTTGTTGTTTCTCAAGCTTGGTCGTTTACTAATTAGTACTGCCACTGTGAAAGACGTAATGCCTCATTCTCAGGCTCTGAATTTTGCTGCCTCAGGAATTCAGTGAAGTGTTGCCATCCAAATGAGCCTCACCATCTCGCTCCTTAATTGGGCCCTGAACAGGAGCCGAGGTCTCCTTAATGAGCTGATGAACCCTCTGAGAGACAGTTCAGGGTGCCAGTGGACTCACAGGGCCCTGGGTCCCTCACCTTCTTTTCTATTGGATGTAGACCCATACAAATACACAACCACACACAACACACTATCAAACACAATGAGGGCTAATTAGAGCCCATTCACACCCTGCTCTAATGATCCCAGCTCTTATTCACACACACTTTAGTAGACTGTGTGTTTACCAAAGGGCCCCACAGGCCCCTCTACTGCACCTCTCATAGCACTCTGCCCACAATGGGGATAGATGCCAGGCGACACTCAAACCTGCTTCTTCAGGGGCCAGGAAAAGATCTACTCCTTCTTTTTTCAATACAAACTACTTCATGACTTGGCCGAGTCACTCACAAAGACACTTACACAAAACAGAAAAACAGGGCTGGGGAGAGAAAAGAGAGGGAGAGGGGTCAGTCAGAGGAGAGCTGTAAAAATTGTGAGATCTGGAGTCCTGTGTGTGCATGTGTGCAGTTTTAAAAGAAAAGGTATCACTACACCAGTGAGGGCCCCCAGCAACAAGAGTTAGGGCACTCCTGGGTTGGCGGCCTGGGACTGATTTAAGAGTGTGTTTGAAGTGCAGATTACAGATTCTTTGCACCAAATCCCTCCAGGAGTATCCATGGCCCCTGGAATCTCTCTCAGGTTTCTCCTCAGGTCCGGCCGTAGCTGCTTGTCTCAGCTTGATGTCCTGTGGACTGGCCGGAGACGAGGACCAAGGCCGAACACTCCAAGTATGGATGAGAAACACGCATACATGTCTAACTAACAGTAGAAGCAACCTTAAAAAACAAAGATCAAAGTATGGAGCAGGATGTCCCATCATGTCAGCAACAATACACCAGTATCTCTCCATGTGTAGGGATGGACATGTCCACAGCAGGGGTAAGAAGTAGCATTGTGAAGGGGAAAATACTCCACACTCACACAAATGGGATTCCAACATGGAGGTGAGAGTCTTCGCATGTCCTGCACACATGCAACGTCCCTCACAGGGGGATCTTTGCTCAGCAGAATCATGACTACAGTCTTTAACTAAAAGACAGTGAGCTGCAGTGTCACCAGCAAGCACAGGGGTGTGTTTGTGTGTCACTGGTCTGAGAATAAACAATGTGACTACCTAACACTGCTGTGTGCACTTGCATGCCTCTGTCTACATGCAAGCACACTGGCAGGCTGTTCCAAAACCATCTCAAGGCTGTAGAAGCTCTGTAGAACAGAGGTTCTCTGTACAAGAAGAACCATCGGGCAACTGAGCAGAGCAGATGAAAACCAGTATTGTGCATCCTGATCATAAAAGTAAATCATACAAAGGCCAGTGCGCAGTTCACTGGAGGAAACCAATGAAGGAGCCACAGTGTGCTGGTTCTGGAGGCATGCTAACTATTCCACCAGCAGTTTGTGACATTCTTAGATGTGCTGGTCACTTAAGCAAAAGAATGAATGTTCAGTCACTGTGGACTAACTGTGTGCATGGGGCTGATGTAAGACCATTTCTGTCCTTTATGAGAAGCAGCACAAGCGTGCATGCATGTTTTGGGAAATTAATGTTCATTCAGTGCAGTGACTTGTCTGGACATTACAACAATAAATACCTTTTGATGGAAAAATATACACAATTCTCACCAAAAAAGGAACAACAGTGACTTTTTAGAAGACATAATAGCAGCACAAACGACAGCTTTGTATTTTCTTATGAACAATTAAGACTGACTGATAAAAGGCTAAAAAATGCTATTTAAGGTGGGTCAAAGCACTAACATGTAAGAATTTGGTGTGGTGAGCTCTGGTGCCCACTGTCAATAATTGTAATTTTTATTTTTATTAGCTCAATCCATCACCATCCTCTTTGGTTTCTCTGCCTCAGCTGTTACAATGAAGAAAATTGAGATGGACTGACTGGCTTCTTTGTAGCTAGGGACTGATGTGTTATCCGTGGGAAAAAAATCTCTTTGTTTTTCCCAATTTTTTCTTTTAAAGTAATACTCACTCAATGCCAGTTTTCTCTTATGTCTGATCATGAAAACAGATTAAAGGTGACCCAATGAGCAACTTTTTCCCAAAAAATAAATTTCTCTGATTTAGCAATAAAAAAATAAGCTGCGCTTGATGCTAACATTAAACTGATGTGACACAACAGAAAACAATCTGAAACTGATACCTGTTCATCCAACATTCATTTGCTGATGGTTGTGAGATGTGCAGCTACCAATGTTGGACCAATGCATTTGTGCATCCCAGTTCAACTTTGCTATCTTTCTTGTCTGAAATTTCTACTTGAGAATCAAATCTACAGAGGAAAAATTATATAAAAATCAGAACTTTAACTGTGAAGAGTATATCTGGAGAAATTATTTGGCAAGTCAAACTCAAGGACTTCTGACAAGTAATAACAACACTTCAAATTCCATTTTAAGATTCAAGAAGCTGGATTTTGGCCGATAATCAAAATGCTGTTGTTTCCAACTCTATTAAGCCAATGTAGATACTGGTTGTAATATCTAAAAAAAGCAACAAAAAAAAACTTGCTTTCTGTAATGTCACCAGGCCACTCCTGTCCGGAAACTGGCCTATCTTATATTGGTAAGCTAAATGTTCACACATACAGAAAAAAGCATGTAGAAATCAACAATAAAAAAATGATTCATTGTTTTTAATGGCTGATTGTTACTGATGAAAGTCAAGTAATTGTTTAGGACAAATTGTTCATATTATGATATATATAGATCAACAGCTACCTCATTAGGCAGTAAATTATTGTATATTTGTGCCAATAGTACACCCAGTATATGCTAAATACACTGCTAATACATTATGGCTGATACATCAGAAACTGTCATAAGTGCAAGCACCTTTCAACAATGTTTAAGGTATGACTGCTTAACCAGAAACTGTGATGACAAAATCTTGGACCCTGTCCACACAGAGGCAAAATGTTTTCGTACTGAAAGCATTGTGTGTAAAGACAGCATAGCTTCAGTAAATGTGACCGTCATCATGAAAACATAAAAAAAAACACTGCAGTAGACATACCAGGCCTGTAAGTAGGGCTGTAGCACTGCTGCAGACAAACATAACACTAGGGAAGAAGACAAGAACATACAATGCACACATCATGAGAAATGTAAACAAACTAGCTTATGCTGTTCTCCATGTTGTCTTGATGCTCACAGGGTTTGTAGGGGAGCAGAAGATATGTTGGGACTGTAAAGCCACAACAGGCTCATTAGTAACTGCATCATGAACACAACAACAATTTGGTTTACATTGCAATTCTGCCATTGGTTCTGTTTTATCTGGGTTTATGCATGCCGATCAAGGAAGCAATGGACCTATGACATCATCATTTCTAAAACTATTACTATTGGCTGTCCACATGAAAAAGTAAGGCCAGTATTTCTAGATTTGCCCACTCTGGGATCCATTTTCAAAAAATTGCCTTTTGGACCCCTAAAATGCCATATATGTGTGGACGACTTGCCTATACAATTAATAACTGGTGCAGGTATGCCTGCATTTATCAATGTGGATGGCCCCTTGCATCCCTCATTTTGATACCGATAATTTTTAAAATCCATTTCAAAATGTCTAATGATTTGTAAGCAACCAAACAAAATCAAACATCAGCTAACATCCATGAACCTTTGTGGTCCAGTCTGAATTCTCCTACCCACACACTTGCCCTCAAAACCCTGTTTTGTGTGCTAACAATCAAAATCATGTTTCTTACATCTATTGTAGGGTTATACCTTTAGAATTAACCATTCTGTTAAATCTATTCCTCTTTTTTTGTAAATGTCATGCTAATAATGCTCCTTTGAGATAAGTTAAGGAGCTGGGAAAATTGGGCTCTTGAAGCCGAGGCCACTGAGGCAGCCCCATGCTGGCCAGCAAACAATGCTGTTTTGGAGAGCCTGAACACTGGACTCAAATGAAACCTAGTGGGTGGTTGTAAAGGAAGGGGTGTCCAAAAACTGGACACGTTAGATATTAGGTCAGCAGTGTAAGGAAAATGGAGATAGAAAAGAATGGAGATAAGGAGACAGTGTGTGCAGTATAAAAGCCACGGTAAAATGACACTGGTAGAGCCAAGGGGTTCCTGCTGCTAAAACCATCAGCCCTTAAGACTCCCCATCTTATTTTTCTACCTACAGATGTATCTTCTGCCTGGTGGTGAAACGGTCAGTGTCCCTGATTTACATTGCCACAGTACATAAAGTCAGGCTTCTGCACTAAAGCTTGCAAATTTTCACAGCAAGTCATGAATGCTCTCATATGTTTGCAAACTTCTGTAAAATGTGTCCACTCCTGCTTATTTTTGGTGCTTAGAGGGTTCATTGGTTACGGCAAAGTCCAACAAGGTCAACAGGGGCTTTGGGGTGTGATATGCAGAAATGTTGAGAGAAAAAAGTTATGGTGTACTCACTATAGGGGACAATAGGACTCAGCATTCTGTGGAGCTTGTCTCAGTAAGGAGGAATGCTGTTTTGTGAGTGCCAGCTAAGGTTAGCGTCCATCCGGCTGTAGTCCATCACAAGCATGAGCTCGCACTGACAACAGAAAAGCCCTGAGAGAGAGAGAGAGATGAGAGGCAGTTACAGGCTGCTGCACAATGTCTGGACAAACACTCACATGTCAACCCAGCCATTCACACAGGCTTGCACAGCAACATAAACCTAAACACACACACGCAGACCAGAATTCACCCAGAGTATGATAGAATTACTGACCAACCTGAGAACCCTATCAGCGTAACAAAAACACACACATACACACACAGCCTGCGAAATCGACACACACAAGGGTATTCATTATAGGCCGGCATTAAGCTGATTGTGAGGCAGCGTTCAGCCTCTAAAGAGGGCTTTCTAAATCTGCCTCACAAAAAGGCTCATGCATACCATTGCTCCGTGCACTGGGGCAATATTGACTGCATTCTTGGGAGAGCAAACTGTTTTGGAGTTTTAGAAGAAAAACGCACATAAGAAAAAATGTTTCCAGCACTGGCAAAGTTGAGACTATATAAAGTAATGCACCTAAGTCAGATTTGTAAAATCAAACCCTAAAAGGATTCTCAGAATGATTATCCACATTCAAAGGCGAAGCAGAATGAAAATTCTCTCTCATGTGGTTGAGGCTGTAAATTTCATATTTCAATCATGCACAGATTAAAGGTGGGTTAATCCTGCAGTTTGATTGTTTTATTCTGATACCAGGCACCTCCCTGAGCTAAATCATGGGATTAAAAGATTTTTTTCATTCCACAACAGTCATTTGTGTGTGTATGTGAGAGAGAAAGAGCTTTTTTGCACCAAAGCTAGACCCATATTCACAATATAATTTTAAAAAATGAATAAAATAAATGCAACAACTTGAGGTATAACATCCATGTGTTCCCATGTTTATGCACATGTTTTGCAAGACAAGCTGACTTTTCATTTGGCCTATTTCATGCACAGTGGAAAGTCAATGTGCTCAAAGAATGTAAAACCTAATTATAAAAGCAATAAAGAAAGAAGGTTTAAAGAATAAATGATAATCAATAGTTATTAAAACATAGTAAACATCACACCCTCATAAGTCAGAGCTACAATAATATTGTTCAATGCAATTAATCATTCTTATGAAAAAAGTAATAAAGATTTTAGCTGCAACCAACAACAAAAAGTAAACAAACAAGCAAACATCCTGCTGGATTAAACATATAGAAGTCTCTTCAAAGTAAACATCCCCTCACTACAGCACAGCCCCACTGTTACATTTACTGTAGAGCTCTTGCTTAATGTAGTGTTAGAGACTTCATCTCACCGAATGCGTATCAAAGTTAGATTTAAATTTACTACTATACTATTCATAAGAGCAGAAATTATGCAATAACTGCACGGCTGTCCCTGGACGCCAACAGGCTTCATATACAACACTGCCTCCCACCACAACCCACAAGCTCCTGACTGACAGTCAACTTTTCACACTGAGCCCAAAATAACTCACTGCACTAAGACAGCGCGGCTTCCACCTAAAACAAAGTCCAGAGAGGGGTCGACGGAGAGCCAGGCGGAATTTGAAGGTTTTTGCTTTGCTCACAGAAATGTCTGATGGTCAGTGGCTGCTGCTCCAGCACGCTCTGGTCTTCCTCCAACTTGAGCCTGCCAGTCCCAGCCAAGTCAAACAGCGGGCTCTGACAGTAGATCAACACACAGACGCAGTGAAGACAGGCTGCCTTACCTATTCATGACTGTACGTCCTCCGCCAGAGCTGAAAGCGCTATGATAATCCGTCAACAGACCAGACCTGGTGTGCACTACTATGCCTTTTTCCCACATATGGGACACAACTCCACTCTCTCTGTCCCTCCCTATCTCTCCCTCCCTCTTGCTCTCTCTCCGGCCAGTGACAACACAGTAAGCGCTCAGCTCCCCTCCCCCATGAATATCCCATCCCCCTCTCTCTCCCCTTCCTCTCTCTCTATATACTAAAAGTATTTAAGTAGGGAAAGAGAGGGAGAGAAAATGAGGGGACGGTAGCAAAGAGGGAGGGGTGCTAACCAATCCTGCACTGAAGGAAAGAGAGGGCCACTGACGCTCGAGCATAGACGACAGTGAGGAGAGAGTTTTGGTTGGAGGGAAATGAAAGTTGAGTGTAACCAAAAAGGATTAGAAACTGGGGTAACAGTAATCAAATTGAGGGGTAATCTCTCTCACCGCTTCTGACTAAAAGAAATATAACAAAGATGCTTCTTATTCCAATATCATATTTTGTTATAAAGTAATTTCATTATCAATTCCTTTCATTATCATCAACCATTATTTGCTCGGTTATTTGTAGGCTAAGGGAATATATAACAGGAATAACTTTCAGGACCCCATTTATGCCAAAATTGCTAGGGATGCCCAATGTTAGATATTGTCCAATATTTGATACGCTGATCTTTTCAAATGAATTATCACAAATAACAATATTGTTACCAGGATTTTGGTCAAGAGCCTAAGCCTCCACTTGACTAAAATTGACCTATTCCTTTACGATGACAGTCTGTTCGTGTTAGATACAGATGATAAGCAAGGAAAAAAACATTATATCCTTTAATAAATTATACAATTTATTAATAAAAGTCGACATTCAGTGAAGATGAGATAAATCATTGTGGTACATTTGTACAACCTGACAATATTACAGCTAAGATATGACTTATTTTTTTGCGGATACAGTGTTTTAACCATTCAAAATACTGTCTGTAAAAACTGGTATCTGCAACAAAAAAATATCTACTGATATGGATTTTCACCCGTATCTGCAGATACTGATATTGTTCAGACAAAATGTGCATTTCTTAAATTTGTGTTTCAGTGGTTTTTAAACAAAATGTGCCCATGACCCCTGACACACACACATACACACACACACACACACACATACACACACACACACACACACACACACACACACACACACACACACACACACACACACACACACACACACATTCAACATAAGAAAAATGCCTCCTATCCTCCTTTTACTGCTTCAGAAAATGTTTTAAAAATATTCCCTCAATGAAGTCATAAGTGGATATTCTGCCTCCCCCTGATGGGTGTCAATCCCTAAATTAACTGTTTGTTTAGCCCACACCAGGCTGTGGTGGAAGGAGCTTGTATGAAACCATCTGTGCAGTCACAGTAAACATTTGAGCATACCCAGGAAAACTGAAGCCTCATCCACCCCTTTGGAGAGGTTCATTGGGAGTTACACCTAGACAGCATATTCTTAGCAGGAATGAAGCCGAGGGATTTAAATGCTTACAAAAATCAAAGGTCTGAGATGATTTTTAGGCAAAACATTTTTTGAGACACTGGGAATAATATAAACTTTTATCAATTAAGTAAAATGTGTGCTCTTTAAGCCCCACCTTAATTCTGTGTCCTTGTTAGTGGGTTGATCTAAAGTTAATCTAAGACATTTTCTTTTTTTTATTTAATTTATTTATTTATTTATTTTTAATGTATATTTTTGGGCATTTTGTGCCTTTATTGACAGGAGAGAGACAGTGGATAGGCTTGTGAAAGGGGGTGAGAGAGTAGGGAAAGACACTCTGCAAACTGGTCACAGGCAGGATTTGAACCTGGACCAGCAGAAGCAAGTACATGGGGTGCTAACCACTCCGCCTAACCAGCACCCCAATCTAAGACACTTTCAACATGGGAACCAGCAAAGGATTAGACTGAGATGTCCTCCTCAGTAAACAAACAGCTGACTTGACTTGAAATTAAGATTATTTCTGGATTAATCACAGTGTACAGCTACACAATGGTTTTCAAACATGTTCTGCTGAGGCACACCAACGAACAGACCATAATCACAAGACACACCATATCCATATCTGTAACATATTTTCTATTCAGTATGTCCTAAAAAACCTTATCATTAATTATATTTATATATAATCTACTAAACCCTGATAAAATATGACAAGCAAAAGTATTAATTCTGAGGTATTTGTTGACAACAGCTTTCTATTAGTTAAGCAATGATGAAAGGGTCTGATCAGCATTTAATTAAACTCTAGGTAAAAGAAAAGCTAATATTTCCTCATGTCAGGTTCTCATCCCTACGAAGTCACAGAAACAATCATACTTTTTGTGATGACCACCACTTTTCATTTACAAAGCAAACCAGTCATCATTCTACCTAATAGGTTAATTATAGCAAATTAACTTTTTACTGAGAATTATTTGGGGGCTTTTGTGCTGATACTGAAGCAGAACAGTGGACAGATTTGGAAACTAGCAGCAGAGAAAGTGGGACAAGAGCCACAGGCCTGGATCCAAACCTGGGCTACCTGCTCTGAGGACTCAAACCTTTGCACATGGCCATCCAGACATAACCACTGGACTACCAGTTTGATGGAATTATGATCACAACACTTACATGTTTCAAAGCTCCATTGATCGCATGGTCAGGTGCTGTTTCACTCTTATTTACTCACTCTCACACACAGCTGTCAAGCTGTTTTAGGGACACATGGTCCAGTCATCTCCTCCTGTTACACGGAGCCGCAACTCCAGTCAAACTCTTCTCTGTTGCAATTCCATACAGATACAGGATACCAAACATGCCCACATACATGCACAGACACACACTCACACATACATTTTCCCTTACATGTGAGCACACAGAGTGAGTTTACAGGCTGAAAATAGAGAGGGACATTGTGATCATATGTATGGAGTGCAAAGCATCTTATGAACTTCATCATGTGACAGTATTATGGAAAGTGTTTGCTTTCAGAGTAACTGGTGGCCCTCTTAACAACTATTAATTTTAATTGTAGTTAATGACACACATATATATATATATATATATATATATATATATATATATATATATATATATATATATATATATAAACTTTAGATCTGCCTCTTTTTCCTCTTTTTCATCTCTGTATGCACAGAAAATGTCATTCACATAAGACTAACATACCACTATATTGCCCAATGTATTCGCTCACCTGCCTTGATTCACATATGAACTTAAGTGACATCCCATTCCTAATCCATAGGGTTCAATATGACATCAGTCCACCCTTTGCAGCTATAACAGCTTCAACTCTTCTGGGAAGGCTGTCCACAAGGTTCAGGAGTGTGTTGATGGGAATTTTTAACCATTCTTCCAGAAACACATTTGTGAGGTCAGACACTGATGTTGGAGGAGAAGGCCTGGCTCTCAGTCTCAGCTCTAATTCATCCCAAAGGTGTTTTATCTGGTTGAGGTCAGGACTCTGTGCAGACCAGTCAAATTCATCCACACCAAACTCTGTCATCCATCCACAAAGTTGGGAGCATGGAATTGTCCAAAATGTATTGGTGTGCTGAAGCATTCAGAGTTCACTCCCAGAACACATCTCCACTGCTCTAGAGTCCAGTGGCGGCGTGCTTTACACCACCGATCTGACGCTTTGCATTGCACTTGGTGATGTGAGGCTTGGATGCAGCTATGTGGCCATGGAAACCCATTCATGAAGCTCTCTGCACACTGTTCTTGAGCTAATCTGAAGGCCACATGAAGTTTGGAGGTCTTTAGCCTCATCATCCACTGACCCCGCTCCGTCAGTTTACGTAGCCTACCATCTCATGGCTGATTTGCTGATGTTCCCAAACACTTCCACATTCTTATAATACAGCTGACAGTTGACTGTGGAATATTTAGGAGCGAGGAAATTTCACGACTGGATTTGTTGCACAGGTGGCATCCTATCACAGTCCTTCACTGGAATTCACTGAGCTCCTGGGAGCGACCTATTCTTTCCCAAACATGGACTGTAAAAAACATGGACGCCATGACACTGGGCTCAAATCGAAGCCTCCACGAAAACTGCTCCCCCTGGTGACTGGGTGCAGTATAGGTCAAATCTCCATCTCCCTCATTCATCTGGACGGGCCGAAGTGAAACTTCAAAAAATTAATACACTTCGTAGAAATATTTCTCCCATCCGTATGCTGTAGTGATATGAAAGTATTATTGGGCTGCATGTTTTCCAAGTCCTCTTTTTTCTGAAAAGTTTATTTTTTATTAGTTATTAGAGTTTAAAAATGACCGCGGTTTACGGCAGCTTCACAATGATTGTGTACGGCGTATGCTGAGTTGTGTTGCGACCGTTTACGACAGCTGCGTCCGGATTATGGTCCAAATTCTCTACTGGTTGCACAATGGCGGCGCCCTGATGGAAGATATTCTGGCTTCAAATCCGTTCCATGGTAGAAGGCGGAGCCATGCTATCCAGTTCTTATAATACATCCATGTTCCCAAATGTTTGTAAAAGCAGTCTGCATGCCGAGATGCTTGGTTTTGTACACCTCTGGCCATTGAAGTGAGTGGAACATCCGATTCTGACTATTTGGATGGGTGAGCAAATACTTTGGCAATATAGTATAGGCTGAACAAGTACTACCAGTTTTTTAAATACCACTGTATGGTCCACTGCAATTTTCAAATTGCAGAAGGTACAATTTTTATTTGGTGTCAAATGTGTCAAAATACAAATTGAATGTAAACATGTTACAGCACAGGTCCTCTGGTCTACATATCAAATAAATCTGAAAACATGAACAATAATCTAAGGTATGGTAATTGCAAAAAATATATACTCGAACATTTAATAATATAATATCTGTTGTATAAAATTTATCCCTGATTAGAAAGATAATAAAGAACTCAAAATTGGCACTGTCTTTGTCAGAACAAAACAGTATTAAAATCATTGTATAGTTCAATAAAATCCCAATTCAGTGTTTTTCACACATCGTTGAGCCCTACTAACAAGCCAGTTCCAGAAGGGACATTTGCTTTTAAATTAAAAAAAAATGTGTAGGCTTTAGAAAAGACATCTGCTGAAATAAGTTTGAATGAAAACTAGCAGATCGAATATGAGCAAAAATCCAGTATCGTGCATCCATTACATCATGACAATTTTATAATGGGGTCAACTGAGGTAACAGACCCAAGCTTTTGTGTTTGAAACAAAGTGTCCCTTGTGTCATCTTTTATTCACTGATCAATGTCGGTATTCCCTTATATCACCAATGTTTACACTATGTCATTCATATAAATGTAAAGTAGTTATTGTTGAAAAAAGAAAATACATTTTTACTATAATCTGAAATAAAATTGAGTGTATTTACCCTTTGAACACTCGGCCCCTGAAACTTGTGTTGTAAAATATGTGGGCTTAGCTATTTTTGGGAGATGCCCTGGTGGTCAGTGACATGGCTCGAACTGGAATGTAGGGCAATAAACCCATCGAAGGAAACACTGCAACTCATTAGGGTAGTTTCAAACTTTAACACCCCGAGAGTCTCAGTTCAGAACCACAATTAGACTCCTTAATGTTTTCCCTAATATGGGATCCTCAATGGACTTGCTAATGGTGTCTCTGTGGGAGGTTAGGTGAGGGTACGGTTGAGTATGGATGTTGAAAGCAGAAAACTCTGGTGCTTACTCTCTATCACTCTATGCCTTATTAGTGCTGAGGCAGCAGAGTGTGGACACAGGCAGCCTGCTGAGCCCAGCACTACTGAAGCACAAAGACTTCAGGGCCCCAGGACAGGAGACAAACCAAAAAAAGAGAAAAATAAGACTGAGTGAAAGTTTGAATGAGTCAGAGTCAGAACAGGTATGCCTGCAAACACTGGTCCCGGTGTCGCATGACTGATTTTGACAGCTGTCAAAAAAGAACCCACCCCTTCCTATGGCATGCATTAAGATATTTCCATACACTTGTGACAGCTCAGGCCTCCAAACTTGCAGAGGACATCGAGCCTGGTGACGCTGGGGGACATTGGTTACTGTCAAAGACGGGGGGCCGTGTAGGTGCAGGGTGGAGGTTAATGGAAAGATATAAGAAGCAGACAAAAGGGCCATGGCAGGCTTAAAATGACTCCTGAATAGAGTGAAGGTGCAGGTCAAAATGCTAGTGTTGACCTCATACTCCAGGGCCATGTCAATTCAACACCTCTGATCAGCAGGTTGTTCACTCAACGATGGACTGTGTTAGCAGGTCAGCCATTTCAAGGAACCAAACTGATGAATCAGGCTTATATTCAATTATGTTAAATGAAAATCTGCATGCAGCAAAGACCTACAAGGTGATTAGCTAAGCAAAACATCATAAGTGTATGGATATGCAATAGTTCCACATAAGAAGAAAAAGGCATTAGGTCTAAACTGTAGCTTGTGTGAAAGGTCCCTTGGAGATGGTAGGTGAATTGCAAACTGAACCTAGAAGGTGAAATCCTCAGCAGTTACAACAAATTACCCAGTTGGTTGCATGGTACACATCCTTTCATCAGGCAGGTACCATTACTTCATGTAGTATAACTGTTTGAAGTACAATATGTGAAGAGAAATACTTAAAACACACATGCAACAAGCAGAGTAACCTAATATAAAGGTATGAAAGACATTCAGGTTTTAAGATATAGTAATATGATTTAATGTCTTAATTGAAAAGAAGACAGTAGTTTTGGCTAAAAAGTGGGGAAAGATAGAGGCCACAGGCTGAATTTGATCTCATCTCAGCTTCTGTATGTTGAGAATGGCGGCATTACTGCAAGCCTATGAGCATCCAGGTTAGAATGCATTGCAATCAGCAGGTTGTGCAATTTGCTGTTTGATTGTTGCTTTTTTTGCCAATTGCTGTTTTTTTTAACTCCTTAAAGCTCCATTACTGATCAGCCTCTTGGCCTTCAAGAACGTTATTTATTATTCTGTGATGTGCTTAAGCATGATTCACGTCCTGGCAGGATTGGAGGAGATGGGCCTCTGTATTCAACACTGGCTCATTGTTAAGCACAGTCATAGCTGAATACAAGCTATGAGACTACCTCTCACTCATCACCTCAACTTGAAAACTTCTTAACCATCAAACTCTGATCATTTGTGTTTTTTGTCTCATGTGTCTGTTTTGTTCAAAATCAACCAAAATAAAAAAAAGAAAGAAAAGGAAAAAACACAGGGCAAAAACAGATTATTTAACACTGATGTGGCAGTACTCCTAAAATGCACAAGTGGAAAGACCACATGCAACCATCACAGTATGAAAAAAGGTTCTAGAAAACAAAATAATAATTATTGATAATGATATTAGGCAACCAAATGATCGAATGGATTATGAAGAAATTTCATAACACAGGACGTTTTTAATTTTTTCAGTGATTCATTTATTTTGTTTTCATCAGTACAGCTATGATATCATGCAGAAAAATCCAAAGAGTATGTGTCTTTGAAAAAGCATTTTCCATATCTACAGCCCCTTCTTACCCTCAAAAGCAAGGTCATGATTTCACAAACAACTTGTGCCAGTGTGGAAAAATCACCAGTGTTGGGCAAGTTCCTTCACAAATGTAATGCATTATTTATTACTTATTACTGACATTTCAAAGTAATAAGTTACATTATAATATAACTGCATTTGAGATGTAAGGCATTATCCTATTATCACATTACTTTAAAGTTACTTTTGTCAAAATAACAGAAATATGGGTTTGGCATTCTACATGTAGCTCATTACGCTCAAAAAGCTCATTACACATCCAGTGGAAGGGGATGTGATAGGCTATCTGACTAAGTTTGTCTTAAAGGAGACATATCATGCTGATGCATGATTTAATACTTAAATATAATATAATAAATTTGAAACAAGACCTTACACCCCCTTAATTTTCAAAAAATGAGATATTGTATTTTTTCTGATATCCTAGAACGAGATTTGATGCCTCTGAAAATAGGTCATTTGCAAGATGACCGCGAGATTAAAATCGTCTTGACGACACGAGGTACATTTCTTTTATTGGAGTAATCTGATAAAACAGCTCCTCCTCTGTGATGTCCGTTATCCACAAAACCGTCATCGAGGAACACATCCACCAACCAGCAGTATATAGCTTCCTAGCTCACACTCACTTATTACCAGCTCTGGCCTGTAGGGGGACTCAATACGCAGTTGCTGCTTTGAGCCTGCCGGAAAATACAGTAGAAGAAAAAGGACAGGCTAGCTCAACCCTCTCGGCAGCTCTGACAGAACTGACCAATCAGAGCACTGCAAGGTAACTGTCGGTCAGTCTGAGAACCGAGCGTTTCAACGAGAGCTTGATAATGGCCTAAAATGAGGATTTTGAGAACACTATTGTGGGGCAATGAAGGAACTAAATGACTTGTACTGAGGGCAGAAATGCTTTACAGGCATCCTAGTCTGGCATAGTGAAAAGGAGAAACAAGCATGATATGTCTCCTTTAAGGCTAAAAACAGTAGAATATAAAAGCCACATTGATGGCTCATGGCACAAAAGAAGAAACGATCATTGCAAAAACAGACATAAGGTCAAATTCTTGTATATTTTGTTAGAGATACTGTGACTTTAGGCCTAGCTGAGGACTCTTCTCCTACACTGATCTCACGGAGTATTTGGCAAAATTGTATTTAAACAAACAAAAAAAAACCACATCCTCATTTCGGGTTAAGCTAAAAATGCATTGTAACTTACATTACTGACATTTGTACAGAGTAAAATAGTACTTTTTTTTTTGTAATGCATTACTCCCAACACTGAAATCACAGAAATGTCTATAAACGTCTATGATCTCGGTTACAGTCTGTATCTATAACTGATCCAGTGGTTTATTCATCTCCTTGGTTTTATAAAGTTGATGTTTGAAGACAAAAGCAATTTCCTGTTTGTTTGTTCTAATGCTTTCAAAATAAAAGCATGTGCCTCCAGTTAACAATGATGACTTAACTTTGAAGATATTTCCAAAGTCTCAATTATCATTGGAACTTTGCCGAAGTTTGGCAATTTTTTTTCCATGCACGTTGCTCTTCACTCTGCCTCCCGCTGCTTCTCTTCACATATGTCTGACAATGTTCATGTGAGTTTTATACTCTAAGTAAATTTAAAATTAGGAGAAGTATTTCAGCTCTTGTCCTGAAATGTGAGGATGAGTGTTGATGCGTAAAAAAATGCAGCTATCAATGGAAATATAGAGAAAGAGATAAACAACACTGACAGAACAGCTCAAATATAATATGAACCTGACATATTTTAAGTTTCATATTTAACATAAGACATCACTACTTTATCATATATTTAAAGGAAAAGTATCAGCGGATGCCTGTCACTTTATTTTCTATGCAAACAGCAGCTCATGTGAGATACCACCTCAAGCAAATACTCCTTAAAGCAATAGTACATTTTGGTAAAGGCCAGCACCGTTTAACCAGAATGACACAATATTTGACACAAAATGGTCACATTCAGTCCATACGTCCAGCTCATTTTAGCTGTGCTTCCACTAAGTGGTCTGGTTCGGTTTAGTACAGTTTGGAACGGTTTGCTTGCATTTCCACTGCTAGTTTGATCCTCATCTATGAGTGGGGTCATAAGACAAGAGATAAGGGTCGCCAGCTACATCTAACTCCCACTGCACCTCCTCCTCTCCAACAATGGCAAAGAATGTGTGCACCTCCATGAAACATTGCCTAGTGTGATAGTTCTTTACAGCAAAAGGAGAAGAAAAAATGCTCATTCAGATCTTTTGGTGATTTGAACATAGCATGGCATGATGGTTTCGTTTAGGGGCAGTCACATGAGGAGTGATGATTCTTATCGCCAATGTACAGACTGCAGCATTTTTAGCACCACAATTTGGAGGTCGGCTCAGTACGATTGGCACCCAAACAGAAGGGTGTCTCAATATTCGGATGGCACAGATCAGTTGTTGGGGTACCCACTATATTTTACTGTTGAAACAAATATAATTGTGTACCATACCGAGCCAAACTGAACTTGACTGCTAAGTGCAAACACATCTTTTTTACTGGCTATGTCTAAATGTACTGATCTAAAGTACTACTACCAAACTAGTTCGAAAGTTGACATCCTTTCTTTTTCTTAATCCTTTAAAGCTATGGTCTACGATTTGGAAGCTTTGTACATATTAATAACACTGTTTATAAGGCTGTTATGGTCCTATGGTACTATCTACACAGTATAAAGACCAAAAAGAATGAAAAAAATCCATTCAGTATATTCCCTGAAAAGCTGCATACTAGCTGACCAATCAAGCCTAAGAACCTGCGACTATTAATTGGTCCGTGAGTTGGTCCATGAGTCCATCCAATCCTCGTCTCCCTCACTACGCAGTACGCAGCATCTTGCCCATGGTCCCGCCTCCTCCCCTCTACCTCCGGTGAGCAGCTAGCAGCGTTAGCTACTGAACTATCATGGAGCCGGAAAAGCCTAGCGCCCGAACCGGGAATCCGCCTCCCTCTCCCAAGACAGTCTGGCTGCAGACCACCCTTCTCCTCTCCCCTCTCCCTCGTCTCCCTCACTCGCAGTCGCAGCATCTTGCCCATGGTCCCGCCTCCTCCCCTCTACCTCCGGTGAGCAGCTAGCAGCGTTAGCTACTGAACTATCATGGAGCCGGGAAAGCCTAGCGCCGAACCCGGGAATCCGCCTCCCTCTCCCAAGACAGTCTGGCTGCAGACCACCCTTCTCCTCTCCCCTCTCCCTCGTCTCCCTCACTACGCAGTACGCAGCATCTTGCCCATGGTCCCGCCTCCTCCCCTCTACCTCCGGTGAGCAGCTAGCAGCGTTAGCTACTGAACCATCATTGAGCCGGGAAAGCCTAGCGCCGAACCCGGGAATCCTCCTCCCTCTCCCGCGGGCCCAACGGAGCTCTGCCCGCGGGTGGAGGCCTGTTAGCGGGCTAACGAATAGCCTCAGCCGGCCGTCAGACCTTCAGCATCGGCCGTTTCGCCCCTGGTTGATCAGGTAATGGCTTTGTTTACTACAGTGGGAGATGTCTGCTGAATAACTCTGGTTAGTTTGTGCCTGCACGGGCTAATAACTTGCAGGGGAGCGGGTTAGCCTGTTAGCCGCTAATCGTTAGCACTGTAAGCTGAGCTGGGGAGGACAGGCTGAGACAGATAAATCCTCCCCCACACTCGGCTCCGCTCTGGCGGCGCCAAACCCGCATTGCCGCCAGTCCAGTTGAAATGACTACTGCTGTGTGTTATAAGGGAGATGTCTGTCGTGTTTGATACTTTCAGTTGAGCTGAGCTGTTTTTGATTGAGTTTGCTGCTGATATATTGTGCTAGTCGCTGTAGCTCTGCCGGAGGGGGCTTATATGAGCCAACACGAGCTGGGGGCGGGATCTTGGAACACGGAGGGGAGAGGTGAGGGAAGGAGGGGCAGGCTGCGGTTTCAAATCGTAGACCACAGCTTTAACTCAAACATTGATCTGCCTAAAAAAACCCTAGACTTTAATCAAATATTACTCCTTGCAAGAAAAAGTCTGGTATAGTGTTGAACAACAAAAAGGGGGGCTTGGAGATTACGCATTTGCAGGAGTGTAACAGGATCATTATGTGAATTTATGTAAATATGAGCCCATTCACAGATGTCTATGTAAGTCTAAGATGTCTATGTATATGTGTGTGCTGAACGTGATAACCAGTTCCAGCCTCCCAAGGTTGGCTGATATCATTTCATTAGTGCAGAGGAGAGAGTTCTGGGCTTTGGCCTAGATAAGGGCTGAGTGAGAAACTCTACACTGGCCCCAGTTGCCCTGAAGAGAGCTGGCCAGTCAGTGGAGGAAGGGACTGTATGTATGTGTATGTGGGTGTATGTGAGAGAGAAAAAGGCGGATGAGAAGGGGGTTCAGTATGATTATTGGTGGGAGGTTCAGCTGTTTATTATTCCAATTCTATCTCTAACAGCTGAAAATTGGAGAATTAGGAGGCAGCCCAGAGCAACCTGGGGATCAATATAGAGGGGTTAAACCCTGTGGCATGGCTCCACACGTCACAATTACTGACGCAGCACATACACACACTGTGGAGGTCATTCACAAACTTAACAGACACATCAGATTTACCACTCTGAAGTGATAATACACCAACAGACTTCACAGGTCGATGTATAGCTTCACACTTAACAGGACAGTTTGGAAAGCAGAAAGGATGTGATAGCTGGCTGCTAGGTTAGTGAATAGGAAATTAAATTGTTTTTATACAGCTCTGAAGTCAAAAAACCTTTTCAAACTTTACCAACAGGTATTTTTTCTCAAGACGCCCCATGCACACATGCACTTTCTGTAGTATTCACTGGTTGGCATGTGTCTGCGTTGTCAGAAGCTCTTATGTCACATATATGCATGCTGTTAATCTGGAGAGGAACATGTGACACTGAGAACTGGGAACCTGAACTTTCTGTACCATGCCGGCATGCAGTTTGAAGGCATTGAAACAGGCTTTTGGATATAGGTCAGAGAATTTAATTTAGATGTCAAACGGACATGTAGTTAAAGACTATCTCTACAGGCTAATTGTGTTTTTGAATGGTGAGTTTCCACCAAGTTGACTACTTGATTAGGTATGCAACACAATCCTTCCCGTATCCCCTATGGCTGAAAATATTACCAGTTACCTAGGAAGTACCAAAATGAGTGATTCCCAGTGCCCTACTTTTAGTAGGACACCCGTCTTTGTGTATCAGTCATACCTCTCTCTCCTTAGTATGGAGATTAACACACTGCTGTCAATCAAATAAAGTTACTGCAAGCAGCAGAAATGCAAGAAATATATGGATTACACACTTTTACAAATTAAGTAAAATCTTATTAAAGAACACTAAACTATAATTTAAATATAATGTTATACTCATTCCGCTCCTTGTTACAAAATGAAATACGTCCAGCTGTAATGAAAGCTACTGTAAGCACGTTTTCATCCTGTTAACTCAAACATGTTGCGTTACTTGTATGACTCCAACTTTCCCCTTGAAAAAAAACATTACAGGACATACATTAAGGACACAGTCATCTACATGTCCTGCAAATGAGGGCATGTTGATTAAAAATGATAACTGATGCAAAACTGAGCCCTGCTTACTGAGGCAAGATGTAGGTTGATGCTACAAGTCACTGACATTAATTTGCAAATATGCTTACTTGATGAAGATGATTTCCTTAAATAATGTCACGTCATACATGAATAGGTCAGTAGCAAATTACATGAATGCATTCATTACCGTTGAGTGTAACTGAACAAAGACAGGTGTAGCACTAAATATAAACAACTGATAAGCTGAATAACACAAAATCTTTGAAATTTATCTGCATTCAAAGCAGTGTTGCAAATGGTAGAGGTGCAATAGCAAGTTTCTTGAAAAGGAGTGCATCCTAGGCTTAAAAGATTTGTTTGAGTTGTTCCAATTGGCTGCACTGGATATAGTTGAGTTTTTAGACCAACATGCAAACTACTTTTAGGGATATTTCTGTCACTTTTGCCAAGTACACATTAAGTCAAGTTTATTCCACAAAAGTTTAAAACATTTCAGCTTTGTTAATGTCAATTAAAATATATTTTATTTAAACATTACAGCCATGAAAGCATTTAAAATTGAGTACTTGTAACTTGAGTAGAGTATTTTGTTAGTAGGTTGTCCTCTATTGATGTCAATACCAGAGAGTTGTGAGAGTGGAGGTGTGAGAAAACATGGCCACACCATAAAATATAATTACTGTCACCATTCCAATTTAATATTTAACAGCAAAGTTTTCATATTTAACAAGTTTGTTTTGTAAAGAAAATCAGGACATTTGTTTTGTATTTTAGTTTAGTCTCCAACAGCAGGCACAGAGTCATATCACTCTTTGTGTCTCTTTCATTTCCATCATGAGACAGACAGTATAATTTCTCCACATTGCTGGGACCATGCTTTATTATAAAAAATGAACAGTGTTTTTCATGCATATAATTTTGTGGGAACTTAATCACATTAAAAGAATGGACTATTTATGAAATGGAATAGAGCAATATTGGCCTGTCTTTCGTATTTCAAACTACTGAAAAATATGCTCTAGTCAACCCGTATAGGTATATATCAATGACTATTCTTGTGAACAAGCACCCTGATATACCATTACTGAATAACTTTGTAAACACATTTTTTAAACCCTTTCCAAACTTTTTCCTGCTTTACTTGATGTTTGTATTTGTTTAAAGCATTATTTCAGTAGCTGACACAGTTAGAGCAAAGTTACATTCGCACTAAACCTGACTTGGTGACCGAGATCACATCACTCACCTCAGTCTTGTCGCTTGTCCATTAAATAGCTCATTTTGTCACCATGGTATCACTCAGTGACGTCACACCAATGTGTGTTTTGCCACAATCATATCACATCAAGCTAAAGGTGGAGATGACCCTGCTGCCTCTGTCAGCTGCACCCAAAGTACGGAGTTCTCTGTGGCCTTCCTCAACACCCCCAGGCCATGCTGCTGCTCGTCTCCCTAACACATGGGTTGTCACTCTAATGGGAGTTGGAATAAAAACAGCTGTTGTTTACTGTTACTTGTGCTGTCTGTGTTTCCAGAACAACATTAAGCAACGTACAGCTAAGGTAACAACTTTTTCACTGGCCCTCTCACTGGCCCACTTCCTCCCTTTGGCCCACTTCCTCCCTTCTTTTTTTCGCTCATATATACATCCCGCAAACCCATCCATCTTTTCTGGCATACACCCTCTGCAAAATAGACATACACCCTGATACACACACAACACTGATTGGCCTGCACAGCACAGCCACCTTTAGGCAACAGGACTCCAACATCAATATTCCAGATTTAATTTTCTAGAAGAATTTTGCTGAGTAATTAGATAAAATCTTAATGCCCCTGTCCAAGCTGTGGTGGATCCTGTGGTGGTTGAGGGTTGAAAGTACAGCACCAATACAGGCAAAGAAAACAGGCCAGAAATCATGTTGAATTAAAGGACCAATTGCTAGGATCTGTGTAAACTGATTGAAAAGTGATACATGTCAAATAGGAAATCAGTGCAGATTGAGTTGACTGCTTAAACTAGCTGACAAGTATTGCTCATTTATTGCTGAAAAGACAAGACACAGTGCTATGTTTATCTCTTTAATATTGTATGAAAAACAAACATGTGTTTTGGAATCCCACACACCTGTCCACATATCCAATCTAGGGCCTGAGGCCCAACTGTGGCCTGTGGTCCATATTAAGTAGGCCGATAGCCACATCCAAAAGGTATACTTAAAGGAAAAGTTCGGTTCCTGCAGCTTTTACATTGTTTATAGAATGAAGAACAACAATATACTCACCCAGAAGGCTTTCCTGATGCAAACGGTGCTTCGGGAGATATTTAGATCCAAAATCGAGCAGCGGACACCGATATAATGGTAGCCCGTAGGGCATAGATCGCCGCTCCTAAAAACTGCATTAATCGTTCAAAAACTCATGTTTTTCACCGATATTCCATCATGATTTGCTCCGAAAGGACCGCCATTGCAGCCTGTGTCTCTCCACACAGCGCTGTGTGGCTGAACTAACCTCTGAACTGACGAGCTGTTTACATGCTCTTTTGCGCATCTTGCAGTACTCTCTGGGCGTTGCGATCGCTTCATATCTGTATATCTGTATACTGTGGCTCCAAACTGTAAGGGCGTCCATCATATTCAAAGTCCTCCTCCACAACATCTTCATCCCATAGACATTCGTCCATTTTGCACAAAACTGGAAGAAGAAAGTTGATTTGTAGCTGCGATCTTCCCTGAAACAATGAGCACTTTTCTTGTATGCGAAGAGCATGTAAACAGCTCGTCAGTTCAGAGGTTAGTTCAGCCACACAGCGCTGTGTGGAGACACAGGCTGCAATGGCGGTCCTTTCCAAATCATGATGGAATATCGGTGAAAAACATGAGTTTTTGAGCGATTAATGCAGTTTTAGGAGCGGCGATCTATGCCCTCACAGACTACCATTATATCGGTGTCCGCTGCTCGATTTTGGATCTAAATATCTCCCGAAGCACCGTTTGCATCAGGAAAGCCTTCTGGGTGAGTATATTGTTGTTCTTCATTCTATAAACAATGTAAAAGCTGCAGGAACCGAACTTTTCCTTTAAAGAGGACAATTCATGCTTGTTTCTCCTTTTCACTATGCCAGACTAGGATGCCTGTAAAGCTTTTCTGCCCTCAGTACAAGTCATTTAGTTCCTTCATTGCCCCACAATAGCGTTCTCAATATCCTCATTTTAAGCCATTATGAAGCCCTCGTTGAAACACTCGGATCTGAGGATGACCTACAGTTACCTCGCAACGTCACAGCCCTTTGTGGTCTGATTGGTCAATTCTATCGGGGGTAGAGCCAGCCTGTCCTTTTTCTTCTACTGTATTTTCCAGCAGGCTCAATGAAGTGACCGCATATTGAGTCCCCCTACAGGCCAGAGCTGGTAATGAGTGAGTGTGAGCTAGGGACCTGTATACCCCTGCTGGTGGATGTGTTCCTCGGTGACGGTTTTGTGGCGAACGGACATCACAGAGGAGGAAGTGTTTTATCAGATTACTCCAATAAAAAGAAAGGTACCTCGTGTCGTCATGACGATTTAAATCTCGCGGACATCTCGCAATGACCTATTTTCAGAGGCATCAAATCTCGTTCTAGGATATCAGAAAAAATACAATATCTCATTTTTTGAAAATTAAGGGGGTGTAAGGTCTTGTTTTCAAATTTGTTATATTATATGTAAGTATTAAATCATGCATCAGCATGATATGTCTCCTTTAATAAAGCTTGCATTACAACATGAAGTTTGTACTTAAATGATGACGAATGATCAGATAATGGCAGAAAATAATAACACTGTTTTGCAACACAATGAAGAAACAGAAGCTGTTTTTCACAGTTTGTTTTTGTTTTGCGTGATTGTAGAAATGAGATGTCAGCGTATCCTCTCTCTGGTGCATGGAACTTCATTCTCATCCTAAACAGGATATACTATGCCTTTGGTAAATACAGCAAAGTTATAGTGTAGTTTACTTGGCCCAGTCATTCTTATATTTTTCAGTATGCAGCCCTCTATGAAAAATACATTGTCAACATCTCTACCTTACATCAACCCTCAGCATTTCTGTCTTGTCTTGTCTTGTCTGGCTAGCAAGAAAGTATATATGAATTTAATAAAACATTTCTACAGTGTTTCCAATATGGAAATAGCCATTTAAGGTGGTGGTGGTGGGTTGGGGAAGGAGATGGGCTCCTTTTGCCCATATCAAAGTGAGCTCATATTTGATAAAGAAGTGCTTCCAGATCATTTTAATCAACACTTCATGAGGAAATGACATATACTTTAGGGAAACCCACAATAGGGTTTGAAAGATCTTTTTATGAATTTAAAGCACAAAAGGTTTGCATGTTTGTTAGAAATAATAAAGCAGGACTGTGCATTTCCCAAGTAGGCCCTAAGTAGAACATTAACATCCCTTGATGTGCACTTTTATATAAAAAATAAAAACACTTAGTTGTATCTGTGTTTGTTTTTTTCTCTTTTACAACTTAAGTAAGTATGGTGGGGAACCACAATGTCATTTTGTCACTTATCCACCTTAAAATATAAGTTTCAAATTCAATCAAGTTGATGGATTCTAAACAGATTGGCACCAAAATCAAAATGATATCAAACTTTATTTGTAAAGCACTTTTCATACATTAAAAATGCAGCACAAAGTGCTATACATGTTAAAAACAGCCCCCTCACCCCCCCTTCGAACTCCACCCCAGCACATACACACAAACATACACACACACATATACACACAGGAGCCAGCTCTGGAAGCGCCAGGAGGCCGACTGCACTGGGCAAGCCTCGCTACAGGGCCAGTGAGGGGCCCACCGCAGCAAAGCAGTGCTGCAGACCCCCCACCTAGCCAAGACGATGCCCACCACGAGACAGAGACAGCCCAGCCAGAGCTAGTTACAGCCCCCAGTGCAGGTGCCCCTGCTGAAGAAGCACTGGAGATATGGAATAAAACATAAAATGACATAGGCTAAGAATCATAAAATAAGTGAAATGAAATAAGTAAAATAATTTTAAAAAGTATAAATAGTAATAGAATATGAATAACAAGTTAAAAGAAGGCTAGAATATATCAATAAATAAAATAAAATAAAAATGTAGATAAAAATAACAAATAAACATATGACATTAGTTAAAAGCTAAATTAAATAGGTGGGTCATGAGCCTACTTTTAAAAATATGAACATTCTCTGCAGCCCTCAGGTCCTCTGCGCCACAGATGAATCCCACTCCTTCATGATATCCCAGACAACTGCATAAAGCACTAAGTAAGTTAAGGAGCATGCCTGAGTCTTCTCAAGGGAAGTATACTTCACAGCACAGGAGTAGTTTGCCCATCTCCTCAATGTGTCCCAGAATGGCTGAGGTTTAGGGTGGGATAAAACGGACAGGGATCAGTTACTGAAAAAGAGAGATTGACCGACAAAAAACCCACATCAGCGCAAATATTTGACAGTCTTTTAAACATTGGTGTGGGCTTCAAGAAACAACAGCCTAATGAAACAAGTTGATTTTATAAAAATGACAAAAACTGACACTTACTGGTCTACACAGCCAAATTCATTGCTCTCTGTATGTCATCAAATGCATTATGTCTGTGAGGAAAATGTGACACAACTGAGTTTTTGATGCCAGTGCAATTATACTGAGACACTGTTTGGAAGGGGATCCTTGTATTTATGGTCTACATGATCATACTTTGACCATTCTTTATTTTAAATAGAGCATCTTTTATTACAAAGATTGTAATCTGTTAACATGTTACAAAAAAGCCATATAATTATCAGTAAAAAAAACTTTGCCATGAACCAGCCAATCCTTTATTTTTGCTGCTAAATATTCTAAAAATTTCAGGTTTAGTTGAATACAACACAAACAATGTACAAAGCTAAAAGTGGACAATTAACAGTATCCAGTATCCAGGAGTTGCTTATGATGAGAGATATAGAAGAACTTCATGTGTCAAAAACCAAAAATATGCACAAATGCCAAATCTCATTGTCTGTCAGTTACAGGTGTAACATTTTTATTCTGTATCATGAAAATGAAAGTTCACATGTTGCATAATTCCAAATTCTGCCATGTTCCATTTCTTGATCGAAAATGGGCATGAAGAAGAAAGTGTTATGATTACCAGCCCCTTCCTCAAAATAATAAAACAAGAAATAAAAAGATAGTCTGTCCATCAGATTTTTAACTTCTACTGCTTATCAAAAAAGCATAGAGACAACAAATAAAAAAACCAAACACACAAACACAACAACTCACCATCAACAATACCATAAAAAGCAACAGAAGATGTTTTACCTATCAGATTCATACTTTTTTAAAATCATTTTGTCTTTATACATTCTCTTGAACCGATGAATATTGGTACTAGCTTTTTAGTAAATTGTTAAAGAAATCCATAATTTGACACCACACACTGAAATACACATTTGTTTTAGAGTAGTACGTGCAAATAGATGTTTAAAGTCAAATTTCCTTCAATGATCCTTGTATTCTGAAGTCTAAGCAAAAAAATGTTGTATATTTTTAGGCAGCATTCTGCCTTTTACCTTGAACATAAAAAATAAACTCACTCAATAGTGTCTTGAAATTCAATTACAGTAATCTTGACTTGATAAAAAAATTTGTTGGTGTGTTGCCTTGCTGTCATTTTATTTATAATTTGCACTGCTCTTTTCTGTAAAATAAACAATGACTTGCTGTTAGTTTTGTATGGTTTCCTCCAAATTTCAACACAAGCATTAAAATAAGACAAAATAAGCAAGCAATACAAAATTTGCATTGTTTTGTTATCTAAGATGCCTTTGTTCATAATATTTTTTTTTTTCGGTGATGGTTATGTTTTTGTAGAAGGGGTAGGTCTAAACAAGCTTTGGCTTCTGCCTACATCCTTTTGGTCAGCTTAAAAACTTTGAATGTTTTAAATTTATCTTCTGAGTTGTTTAATTGCAACTGCACTGGAATAAATTTCATGAATTCATTCTTTTTGAATGCAGATAGATTTCCATAGGTATTCCCTGGTAGAAATTGCAACTGCAAGTTTGTTGGAATGTCACCACAATTTTGTAAATGAGAGTAAAATTTTCTAAAAATATTTATAAATAAAAGAATCTCACTCTCAGCTGATAAAACTGTTTAGGTTTTATACTAAAAAAAGAAATTGAAAACTGATTGAGGATGCTTCTGCCTGGCTACATGATGTGTGAATAAAATCTCACTTCATTATCCACAGCCATCCTCTCAAACAAGCAGATATTGATGTATGTGTTTGAGGCAGGAAAGACTTCTGAAAAATTGATTGGGAATTGATTTAATTTTGAAAAGACAATTTATAAATGCAGCACAAGCATGGGGGGATCAATGTTTGTCACCTACATGCAAAACAGAAGTGTAAATGTGTGCATCTAGTTAGACTGTTAATAAATAGGAAAGGACATTTTATTAATTGATGAAAATGTATATTGCTCTTATTCAGTCTTTCAACTGGTCAACTAGCTAGGCTTCACCTCAAGAAAAGAGAATCAGCTCCTCTTGCATGATTGTAACACCCTCCAATGGCTCTTGTCGGTCAACCGCTTCCACTATTTTTCCCTCCATCACCAGAGGTTGAAGGAGAGCTAATAGCTATTCACCACTTTGTATTAGACTCTTTTCCAGGGTCTAACTCGTGCCCAGTGTTCAGGGAGTTGGGGGCAACAGAGCAGGGCACGTCTCCCCGGGATGTCTTTTACTAAAATATCCAGTCTGATGAGGAAGACCTGGACAAAGCAGGACCCTGGAGAAAGCTGCCTGTTGTCCACCTAATCCAGCCATAGCTCGTCTCCATTGACAACGCAAACCTGAACAATGGTCTCTTTCAAGAGGTGTTCTCTTCACTGACGCACTGACAGAGCAACAATAGAAGAAGACACTTGAGGAATTGAAAACCTTGTCCATGATCACATAATGTGCTTTCTTCACAAATGATACAGAAAAAAACTGCATCAGTAAAGGACTGTCAAAACAAATAGAGATTTCCTCGAAGAAAAAGTTCTGGTCGTGGAAGCCACATGCATACAGTATCACTGCACCATGTCATCATTATAAATGCAATAAACAGATGCATTGGACAGCTGGTTGTGCCAGACCCAAGAGTTAAATAGGTGTGTGCCATGTCATCTGGAATAAAATGTTTTTTCTTCCCTGAGACCAGCTTCCTTGCCTTGTTTTTTTCTGTCCCTTTTAGCACATTTGCTGACCAACAGAAAGAGAAGATGAATGCTTCCACTTTAGATGCCGAGGCTCCCTTCTCTCATCTTCTTCGATCCAGATTTCACATTAAACTTGTAATAGCATACAACCCTGCAAGGCATGATTCTCATTCAGTTGCGCCATGTTATATGAATGAGATTTGGTGAAATGCCAATATTTATGCACATACATTCACGTTTTGAACCTCTGTCATCATTGCATCTACCTCGGTGTGAAAGGAAGAGCAGCTGTCATTTGATATATCAAATTATAGTGAGGAATACACAAACACCTACAGCAGCAAGCACATGCACAAACACTAAATCACCGACAGACCAAGGCCACAAAATTTACATCCCCATCACACTGTCCAGCCACTGGTTAGCCTGTAAAGTGCACTTCTATCTGCTCTTTGCTGGACTGTGCAGGGAAGTTGTTGAGAAGGTCATCTGTCAGAAAATAAACTAGACTGTGGCCGTTTGGCATCCCCAGGAGGTCCGCAGAGAGCCGAGGCGTCTCTGAAGGACACTTTCCCTCCTCTCCTGGATCCTAATTCAATCGTTCTGACAGTGTGCCGGTGTCCCAGTGTCTGCCAGCCCAGTAATCTCTGTGTAATTGAGTTCCAAATCAGCCATTCATCAATAATGCATCTGGTTCCATGAGGGAGAGACAACCACACTGCTTTGGCCCTTTGCTTCGAGGAAGGAGACAGGATTCTGCTCCGCTGGCCAAGAGATGTATTACTTCCTGGAGATCACTCAGTCGACTCTATGTGTTGTATGTCTTCCATACTCAGAAGCTACCAAAGAGATGGGATCATTGCATTATACCATGAGCTATTGCAAAGGTGGGAGGTATACAGAGCTGAAACGTTGTGCAAAAAAACAAGGATATGTTCAGAAATCAGCCCACGTTGTACAAACATCACAATGCTGTGATTCAGTGGTGTCAGCAGTGTGTTGTGTGGTTGGATCAGAGAAAAGATTGGAGGAAAATGTCAAGGGACCTCACAGAGATAGTGAAGCACTTTTATGAGGCCCAACTTACAATGCTTTGCTTTCCAACAACACAGCAAGTCTATAAAGACACACAAAGGTTCGAAGTCTACCCACATACTCCTTACTTTTCAATTGCCGGTACATGCCAACCTATCAATTAGTGACTAAGACCATGGTCTTCCAAGGTTAAACTGTACAGCTGTCTGAATGATTTTCAATTATACAGCCAGGAAGCCCCCCGACTGCACACTGACTCCCACCTCCTTCTCTGGTCTCACAGGGTCATTTATAATACCCAGCACCTTCCATAGATAATTGTGTATCACCACCTCCTCACTGTTATCTCCATTTTCAATTTCCGATCTTGAAGCACCTGATCTCCCCTTTTAAAGCCTCAGTTTGCCTCTGCCCCTGGGCCACCAATAAACTGCTTATGATTTGATATTTGTAGGAAAATGTGTCAGTCAAGCATGAAGTATGTGTGATTTATAAAGTACAAAATCTGAAATTATTTGTGATCAGCTGCAGCTAACTTCATCTTAGTTACATGGTGCTCTGAAAAATCCTTGTTGTGCTGTCCCTTTACCCTTGGATCTGCCAGATTAATGGCTCATTTATGTCTCCATTACATTACATTAGCCCGTTCAGCTCAGGCATACTGTACACTCCCCAGCAAATAAATCACATCATGAAATAATTAATCAATCTCAATAAGTGACTGCACATAATCGGTTAAGGACTATGACAAAGGTTTTTACTCAGTGCAGCACATTAGTGTCACTCATAGAGATAGGCTCACCCTAATAGTTATAGAGTTGTTTAAACCATTGGCTTATCATTGCAAAGATACTTTAAAGCCAGAGGAGGGGAGCAATATTGGTATATCCACCTCTAGATTTTGCAATAAGAATGCTGTGGAGTCTGTGTGGAAGTATTTCACTAGTCAGTGGTCTGAACCAAAATCAGTGGCCGGCTGGTTGGGCCAAAAGCCACAAAATGTCACAAAGCAGCACTGCTTACCCAAGCAATTTCAGAGTGCTGTTTCTGCACTGCAAAACAGTGTGACAGCATGGGTTTAAGAAAATTCTTGGGATTGCAGGCATGAAAAAGGCACAAGTGAGGTTCACACCACACAATAACACACACAACACTGTTTTCTGGCTGGAGGTTAATTCAATCCCAGTGCGTTCCATTTTGAGACTGCTGTCAGGCTCAGGTTTGTAGTGTGACATTGTGCGGGAGAGGTAATTACATTTTGGTCCAGCCTGGCGACTCAGCGTCTATTCAGTAGGAGCTGTCAGTGCCCTCCTCCTATAGGCCAGGACCACCAGAACCATGCTCTGAACTCACTGCTGTGGATACAAAGATGAACTAACTGCCCTTAACAGGTTACAGAAAGTAAATAGTTTCCCTAACTTTAGAGGTTCTGTATTAAGTATGAGATAGCTCACCATCAGAAAAAAATTAATGGATTTAACATATACACGAGGGCCTGAAATAGCAGGGAAACCAGCACAGACTGTAGAAAAATCTGGACGGAGCAATGAGATGTCAGCCGTATGTTTATCAAAGAAGACTTTGGAATGTTGTTGATGCCAAGCTGTGACATAGCCATACTGTGCACAGCATCTCGAACAAATCTTAAATCAACCTACTGAGAAACAAGTTAACTGTTAACTGAAGGCTGTTTGACCATTAGCAACAACAAGCAGGCTTGTCTCTATGACAGTCATGTCCTTAATCATCCAAAACGGCAATATTTCATAAAATAAAAAAATATGTGGAGACATTTTTACAATGTCTTTGTCTTATTTCTGTAAACTTCTCTGTTCAGTCAACCTGTTTATATTGAATCTACATTCATAGCATGAGAGAATGCAATGTTAAATGGTCTGATTAAAAGTAAGTTACACTGTATAATTCAGGAACAAAAACATCATCCAGCTCCAATGCTCTATGAAATTATCTGGCTGGTGTGTAAGCTTTCGTGACTAGCTAAAGACTTTGAAAGAAAGTAAACTATATATTACCATAAAGAGTAATACTGACCACGAGTTAATGTAAAAGAAACGTTATGCCAAAATAAGGCATTTTCATTTTATTTGTCTTAAAAATAAATTAAATTGACACCTGTTTGATACCACAGCAACAGTTAGAGGTCCTTAACATCCGCATTAGTAAAAGTTCAAATGCTGCATATGCATTAATTAGAGTGACACAGGGTTTACTCTTTCTTCTTTTAAAAATATGGCTGAAAATAATTTCATTTCTGTGGCTTCTTTTACAGCAATCATTAGAGTAATGAAGATATTATTATAAAAAAAAATGATTTTATAGGGTTTAGTTGAGATATTGACTTGGCACACAAAAATGCTGCCAATGTTTTTATCAACTTGGAACAATTAATAGGTCATCTGCAGTTTTTTTCATCGTAAAAAGGGAAAAAATCCCTATATTGTGTGACTTAGACTTCCATTTTTTGTATGGTAATAAAAGAGTTACTTCTGACTCAAACAATAGATTTTCATAGTTAGATGTGACCGTCATTACCTTTTAATCTATAGATTTGACCAACAGTCTACAAATTGTTCACTAGAAAAAGAGTATCGCAACCACTTAATTCAAAAACAACAACTGGGAGGCATAGTAACTTTCATGAGTTTGAAATGTTAATTTTCATGACCTGTCTTTTATGTTTCAAAGATGCATGAAAAGCACAAGCTGTTTATAGATTTGCATAGCAATTATTTGTGTGATAAGTCACGTTATTCTTGGCAGAAACAGGTAAGTCTTTATAAATATGAACATCAAGCACACACAGTAACTGGGTTTGACTTTTTAGCTGAGCCCATTTTAAAATGTGCATAATCACCAGTCTGGGGTCTTCTACTAAACGGGTATTGCTGTCATTTGATTTGATTAAATTTATTTTACAGCTGGTGCAGATAGCTCAGCTGATGGTTTTAAATTTTTGTTGCACAAGTAACACCTAAGATCAAGCCAAAACCTCAAGGCACACTATATCCATATAAACTGAAATAGTCCCAAAATGTGCTTCAGCATCTTAACAGTCTACTGAATAATAATGGCTGATAAATATAGTCAAGTATTACTTTTAAAATACTTAACAAATTTCAATAAGTCTATTGAAATACTACTGGCACTGTAAAGGGGGAGAAGTCCATAAATTCTATGACACAATGCATTTACATTAAACAGTTTACAATTTTAAAAAGACGTGGACACATTAGTGAAAGAAAAAGCTGGACTTTAGCTGTTCATTGCAAATGTCACTAAAGACAGCATCACTTTAAGGATTTTTGCAATAATTTATGGGACACGTATTCCAAACTTAGTACGGAAATTTAAGTAAAAATGAATTCATTAATTATTTTGTTGTTATTATAACACATGGTTGTGTGAATTTCCCTGGCATGCCTTAACTCACCTCAAAGTACACCATTTGAGAAATACTTGATTAGGTCAGTTTATGCCCCATTTTGACTTAACACGTCAAATGGACAACTCAATCCATCAACAGGATATTTGTCACTAGTCCATCTGGGCAACAGCCCTGGAAAAATTTTTAGGAAAAGCTTAGCATTTTTAAAGCAAAACAAGAAGGGTGATTGGACAATCATTCTATATATCAATCATTGCAGAACAATCAGAAAATGTAATTTGCAGGTACTACTACCAAGGAGTAAAGTACATAATGCAAGCCGGTAATCATTCTAACTTTTGTCTAAAACTGTTGGTAAAGAGACAAAATATTTTATTCATCAAGAAATGTCTGGAGTTAAGTTCCTTTTTGACATTGAATGAAAAAAAGTTCTTCAGTTCTGGTTAAACAGCCTCCACTAAAGATAATCCACACTGAACTGTGCATGAGCAACCATTGTTTAGAGGCTTTCTGTTACTTCTCTCTGTTTCCACGCTCATCGCTCCCACATCTGTCTTTACTGTGGACACTGAGCTAAATCACTCTTGTCTAAGACTTTCGAGATGAATCTACCTGGTTTAGACTTTAAGCTCCATCACATCTTTTTCCTTCTTTGTTGATGATATTAGAGTAGTTTCCCTCAGCTTCACTGATGTTCTTTAAGAAAAACATTTGAGGAACAGACTGTAACATAGTCAAGGTTCAAGTTTGACGGCCAGAGCTCAATTCTGGCCTGTGGTTTCTTTTCCACATCATTTCCCATTGTTTCCCTGGTTTTCTTCTCACTGTCCTATCCAAATAAAGGCAAAAGTTTCAGAATGAATTCGAAAGAGATATATTTAATACTGTATGTTATTTCTGTATGAGAAAAGGATCAAGTCATATACCATGGATGCCATTCAGTTCAAGAAATAACGAGTTACTTTTGGGCTATCTGGTCCAGCCCACCAATAAACAAGTCATTACTTCTAATTTATTCCCTTCAATGAAAAAAAAATGTAAACAAAGTCTAAATTGTTGCTTCAGTTTTATAGAACATTTTTCTTGAAGGCTGGAGTAGACATAAGCTCAGACTCCATGCATGATCGCAGGACCTGTTTGCATGTGTGTGTGTATTTCAGCCTGTGTTTGTGTTGCATGTTTCAACAACAGTGTAAAGAAATTGAATGTCCTCAAGAGGGGCAAATAAAGGATATCTTTCTTTCTCTCATTTTTTCCACTGTAGTCAGCAGTGACACATTGCACAACATATCAGACTTAACAGAGGGTGTCAAGGTGCAAATGCTGAATGTAATCCAGATGTATTTACCATAGAGTGTATGCACTACAAGAGAATTCAATGATGATTCACAACAGTGAAAATTCTTTTATCAGAAGAAAATAATAAAACATGAAAACTCCATCTTATTGGACATTTTGTACAACTATTTCACATAGAAATAAACTGCACTGCAAGACAAGGGATGTGGACTTTGAAGTCGAAATGAAACACACCCTGCAGTTTTTATAGTTTCTCTGTAGCATGCATGTGCACCTGGCCACTAAACTTTGTGATAGATTTACAGCTTTGCTGATGCTCTCAGTTCATGTGTGGTCATCTTGTACTTGTCCATTGTGTACTATTGATCAGGCCCTGGTGAAACTTGTGACTAAAGCTTAGTCCTATCCCAGCAGAATAAATCACAGTATTGACCCCGTGGTTATCAATAAAGGTAATGACAAACATCTGGCCCCACCTTTAATGGAATCGACAGTCTTCCTGGCTGCAGCCCAGCATTGGCCACACATAGATTGCCTTGATCTTTCTGGTGGGATCCTACCTTAAATATGCAAATTAGCAGTGAGAAAAGCAATCACTATCTAAAGCTAAGCAGTGCTCCTATTGAGTTAGGAGCTGAAAATCTCCATTAACACCAAAGGAAACACCTTAAAATGTATGCTGACAATAAGCCTGTTTAGACTGACTAAGATTCGCTCTGTCAAGGAGCTCTGACACAGTGTATCTATGTCAATGGAGGAATAAGTGAGGAGATCAAATCAATGGTCACTCCTCTGAGGTCCAGAGGTGCTGAGCTGGACGTTTGGAGTGGCCTGCAGAGACAGCACTCTTGTTCCTGTATCCTGGGTGTGTCGGGCCTAGGTCTACACTGGATATCTTATTATTAAGGCCAAGGGTCTTCTGTGACAATAAAGTGCCATATATGTGCATGCCTGACCCTAGTAACACAAACTATTTCCTTGGGCTCAAATACAAGTGTGTCTATAACATTGTTTGTGCAAAAGAGCCCCATTGTCCTTCTAACCTTGGGATCGATGAGTGGCTGAGAGACTGTGACTGGAGTAAATGTTCTCACACACAAGCATATTGGTGCTAAGAAATTCATCATATTAAAGGGACAGCAGCATAAGTGAAAACACAAAGCATACTGAATACCCTGCAGCTCATTTAGCATTTTACTGCAGATGACAATCAAAAAGAACATGTTCAGTGGACTAAAAGGAAATGACACAAAATTGCTCTGTATTGACAATATTGAGTTCCTAAAGGTAATGCAACAGCAGGCAATTACAGCTCTGTATCACAGACAATCAGAATAACATCATTTTGCTCTAATGGAAATGCTGCAACTGACATTTTCACTACAAAAGAGCAGGGCGACATGACAATAGTAGTGTTGAGCAAAGGTGAGAATGCCATAATGCTGAGTTTATACAAAGGTTGAAAAAGCAAAAAGGCTGAATGATGTACAGGGCAAAAAGTGGACTGTGATTTCTCAGAATGAAAAAAAAACCCAGAATTAGGCAATTACATTCTTAGAGGCTCTTGGAGATATACAATAACACAAGAGCTTGTGAAATTTTATCAGTGCATCATAAAATTCAGTCATGTGTCTCCAGGTTTCCATCATATTCTTTTTTGGTTTCCACTTCATTTAGTGGATGGGCTGGAGCCAAATGAGTGAGTGACTCATAAAGCAGGGATACACACAGCATGCAGGGGGGACAAACATAAAGGTTTACAAGAACAATTTAATTAGGAGAGACTTTACGGTCAGCTGTGTCTGGGATCACCTCATTCAACCCAGAGGAGTAGCCTGATATGAACATACATGTTTGATGCATAAATATAAAATGCTTAAAATACAGATGAAAGGGCAGGTTAACACATTGGCAAGCCCAATCTGATTTAAGAATAAAGTAAGTCAACAAGAGTAGAGTTTTCATGGTTTTCGGTAAAATAGTTTTTCCACATATCATTTGTTTTTGTATGTTTTTCAGAAAGGAAGCTCAACATTCTTTGAGGCACTAATAGTTGTGAACTGTTTTTTAGCCTGAATTTTCTGTAGGGCATTGGCCCTTTGTTTGCCCTCTGATTGGTTAAACAACAAACCAATAAGAATTGAATCCCATCTCCAAGTCACCATTTCTTAGTTACTCCAGTCAGACGACTTTCCTCAGTCATTTTTGGGGAAAAACTGCTATCATAAATGTGTGCTTAAACACTGAAAATCAACGTTCTTGTCATACATAGTGATAATAACAAGTATTTTGTGAAAGTAGAAAGCTAATTTCCATGTCAAATAAGCTCTGCATGTGCAAAATTTAAGACACAGTGCACTTGTTTATAAATGTGCCGACACCACATCCTCCCACAGGAAAACTGATCCTCTTTCTACTTTTTAAAAATGCTCCGCCCTGACTGTTGAGGTTCATCTGTGCTAGACCTGTCATCAGAGATATTATCACATTCAAGTCTGGACAGGCAGAATGTTTTGTACTGAAAAGTTAAAATCTATTGTACATTGAACATGTGAACACATGTTCAAATCTCCTCAGCTTGTCTCTGTATGATCTAAAATTTGATTTCCTTTTAAGTCTTTGTTAAATACATCTAAGAAGTTGTGTTAAGTTTTTGCTGCTTAAATGTTTCATTTCTTAATACTTGTATTTCAAAATGATGGCCTTGTATATAAATAGAGCTTGAAACTTTGAATGTGTTGACAGTGGAAACAGTAGAATGCGTTAATAAACCAATAGAATAAACTGAAACAGCACTGGTGTGAGACTTTTTCATTACATATGGCTTTTTTCATCATCATATACTTACACAATCAATGCAATGGCTTAGACACAACAGCAGGAAATGTGTTTTATTAAAGTATATGGGTCAGAATTATGGCTGAACAATAGTTTAAAAACATTTTTTTTTTCTTTTTTTAATTTTTATTTTAATATGCATCATTAACTTTCAGTTAAACAGATATATATTATCTCATTCAACATTTATTTTGTATTCTAATCCTGCTTTTCATAAAAATGGTAGATGGATTGCAAGAATAAAGCCCCAAATGTTTGATCAAATGACCCATAATTGATAAAATAATAGCTGTGTGTTATCCTAAGACCGTGAAACCTTTCATTTTATAGACAAAAAGTCATTTTAGAAAAGTTTTATGACTCAAGAATAAAAATCAGGAATCAGCAAAAACAAATTGTATAGCAGTCTCAGAACAAAAAAGACAGAGCAGCAGCCATCAGATAAGAAAACATTATGTTGAGAAAAATATCTATCTATTTATATAAACATGTCCTTTTGCAAAAAAGTGCATCATAGTCAACATCTATTAATTATTTTGTGGTAGTTTATTCTGACATTTGACACTTTTCCATCTCCACTGTGTCTTGAACACAAACAAACTAATGGAGAGTGCTTCAGTACAGGCAATGGAACAACCAAACAGTGTTAAATTGGAGTATTAGAGTGAAATGGTCAGAACAACCCTCATGTTAAAATGCTCAGGAAGGTGCTGGGCATAATGTTGCAGATGCTGTTTTAAACTGACGCAGTCGTATACATCAGGGTATCAAATGGTGCAGCAAGGCATGCTAGTGTGCCTTACAACTATTAAAGAATGTGTAAGTAAAGGTTTTATTTCTATCATGATGTACTTGTGTGCATTAATTCCCATGTATAACGGCTAAATCTGGTATCAGATAAAAAAAGACGGTAATCTAGTTGTTGATCAAATATATTATGAATTAGAAGGTAGAAATAGACATGAGCAGACTTCCAAGGCAACAAAACACAGATAAGAGAATATTTCCATGGGTACGTATACTGCATGCCTGAAGAGTGTAGCCAGATCTTAGTTCTGACTTGAGCAAAAAGAAGTTTTTAAAACCAGTGGAATACACCATACTCTAAGAAGTGAAGTGCATCTTCTCATTGCCTTAAATTGTTGGATACTGTTTATCATGATACTCTAATGTTCAGAACAAATTTTAAGGTTCTGACTCATCGTTCTGTGTGAGCAGGTTGGGTGGGTCTCTCTGATCACCTGTAGAGTGAATCGATGGCACATCCTGATTTACAAATGCCATATTTGGCCTGCTTCCATTATGTGAAAAGTTTTGGAAGCTACAGTCTTCGCTCGCTATAAAATTAACTTTTAATTAATCTTTTAGGTAGAACCTGCACCATATGCTTGACCCTGTTTACATCCACTAAAGTCTCTGGCATTTTTCCTGCACCAACAAAAAGACAATCGGTGTTGGTACTTTTGTGAGCTGTATCACGAAAAGAAAAGTTATTAACATTTTCCATAAAATTGTTGTGGTACCCTTGACATTTAATCAACAGAACACAAAAATTCCAACTTTAAACTTTCTGCCTGATAAAATAATACTTGAGAAGAGCAACTTATCTCTTATGTTTTACCAGTAAATCCACATTATACAGCTGACTGAATGAACAGCACAAAACTCAGAGTAAATATGTAAATATATATATATTTTTTATAAATTTGTGGGGGGTTTTTTTCAATTTACGGTAAGGTGAGGCAGCCCTTAACCATCCATTCCCCTGCCAATCCTGTTACTGCCAGGATTTGTTCTGGCTGGACCTATAAAAGATTAGTCCGCAAGGGGAAAGAACGGACTTGATTAGCTAGACAGCAATTTAATGGGATTGTCAGAGGGCCTACAATAAATCAGCTTTTGTGATTAAATGGGATCTCCAGTAAAAGTTGTATGTCTCCAAATCAATAACTATTGAATGTTTCTCCCTTATGTTGCAGGCTAAGGTAGAGGGGAAAAAAGTAAGAGAAACAAAGCCAAAATTTCCGGTTGGCTAATGACAATGAAGCCAATGGTGAGAAGTACCTCACGTGCTGGTTGGGAAGGGGGGGGGGGGGGGGGGCAGGACACACTCAGACGTCAAGTGGGGGAGATGGATGGAGCCACAGAGGAACACAGAACCAGGGATTGGTTGGAGCATTAAGTAAAAGCAAATGGACTAAAGCAGGCAGGTTTCAGGCATATTCTTAATGTGCATGCCGTTATTGTCTGAGGTGGAACAAAATCATCTTTCCCTAAAGATCAGCCCACAGCTCCCATGCCAACATTAGCCTCTCTGACACACATGCTGATAAATGAGTTGCTCCATTCAGACTGAGAGGAGACAGTTAAGGCAAGCTGCTGTCATATCTGAAAGCTTTTGCTTTTATACTTTAATAATATATATGGTGTAAAGCACACCGGCACTGGACTCTAAAGCAGTGGAGATGCGTTCTCTGGATTGACAAATCGCGCTTCTCCATCTGGCAATCTGATGGACGAGTCTGGGTTTGGTGGTTGCCAGGAGAACGGTACTTGTCGCACTTTATTGTGTCAAGTGTAAAGTTTGGTGGAGGGGGGTTATGGTGGTGGGATGTTTTTCAGGAGCTGGGCTTGGCCCCTTAGTTCCAGTGAAAGGAACTCTGAATGCTTCAGCATACCAAAACATTTTGGACAATTCCATGCTCCAACTTTGTGGGAACAGTTTGGAGCTGGCCCCTTCCTCTTCCAACGTGACTGTGCACCAGTGCACAAAGCAGGTCCATAAAGGCATGGATGACAGAGTCTGGAGTGGATAAATTTGACTGGCCTGCACAGAGTCCTGACCTCAACCCCATAGATCAACTTTGGGATGAATTAGAGCAGAGACTGAGAGCCAACAGCAGTGTATGACCTCACAAATGTGCTTCTAGAGGAATGGTGAAAAGCACCCATAAACACTAAACCTTGTGGACAGCCTTCCCAGAAGAGTAAAAGCTGTTATAGCTGCAAAGGGTGGACCAACGTCATTTTGAACCCTATGGATTAGGAATGGGATGTCACTTTAGTTCATATGCAAGTCAAGGCAGGTGAGCAAATACTTTTGCCAATATAGTGTAGATAAATATACACACACACCATACAAGGATATGGCATGGTGTGACCTGAGATTTGATTTTAAGTATGACTTGGCCAATAAATGTTTGAAAACTACCGATTCAGAGGTCAGTACAGTCACAAAACATGTCTGGAGCGACGCAGACTGTCGTGGAGGAGTAGCCCGAACAGACCATGATGGAATATTGGTGAAACCAATGAGTTTTTGGACGATTAATGCAGTTTTAGGAGCGGCACTGTATGCCCTATGTGCTACCATTATACGGATGTCCGCTGCTCGATTTTGGATCTAAATATCTCCTGAAGCACTGTTTGCATCAGGAAAGCCTTCTGGGTGAGTATATTGTTCTACTTCATTCTATAAACAATGTGAAAGCTGTAGAAACCGAACTTTTCCTTTAAGAGTTTATCAGGCCATCCTGGGCCCTAATACTGAGTGCTAAGATCACTGCCTCAGGCAACTTTTTAGACTCCAGATACAGCAGGACTTGTCACTTTAGATGACAGAGATGACAGATCCATGTCAGATGATTAAGAAACAAATATGTGGTGGTAGACTGCCAAGATACTCCAGTAGAATGTTTGATACATGGTAAGAAAACAATTTAAATGACTCAGAATGGTAAGAATGCCTGGCTGATGTATGATTTGCAAAAACACAATCATCACCACTGCCGAGTCATGACACTTAGAAGAATCATAATGATCAGAATCAAAAAAATAAATCAAATCATCCCCCATATATCATGATTAAACTGCATGTTGACATGTCCAAGCAATCAAGGCTGTGACCTAAAATTTTGAAAATACAATATTATTCACCTATTAGCTAAAAATAAAACTGGTTGTGGAGGCAAAGACTCTCCAGACGGCCCCTGACCCTGTGCAAGGTTGGAGAGCTGCCCTGGTCAATTAAGTGGTGAGGCTCTGATTTCTCCATACATATTAAAACCACTGAAACCCAGAGAAACGCAGATGTAGTATCCATAGATCATCACTCTGAGCTAAACAGAAAATATTATTGACCATGGGGGGTTCTTTCTGGCTAAATAGATATGGGACTTGGATTTTGTGAGAGGTATCAAAAGGTTAAAAGATTTATTGATATTCTGTGGTGTATTGTGCTTTTGTGCAAAAACACAAAAAAGAGGGCATTCATCAAAGCATAACAAATGCTCACATGACAAAACACATTGCTGCAGAAAACATTAATGAGTGGCCTCCTTTTTTAACTCCTTTTTTCTCTGGTCACCAGCTGCATGTCTGGCCTGTATCTAGGGTGCTGGTGTGCAGCGCTAAGCTCTGGCTCACCCCTCCACTTCACACATCACATCAGATCAGAAGGTTGAGAGAGCGTTCCAGGTCCTACCAGCCCGCTCAACATTCTTGCTGCTTTGATACTGGGGGGGCTCCCACGTGTCTGTCCATCATCATCGTCTCCCCTCTCCTCCACCTCCAAACCTCCTCTAATCCCCCCGTACACACACCACCACTCTCTCTCCCTATCCTCCCCCAGCTCAGAGGAATTCTCCAGCTCTGGACAATGTTTCATTTCTTCACAGGCCACATCTTTGATAGCTTAATGGCCCCCGAAAAGGGTAGAACATGCATGAGAGACAGGGAGCTTTTAAGTTTACCATACGCAAGACATTCAGGCTAACCTTCAAGATGTTTTGTGAGTTTCCTCTTGATACAAACCATAAAAGATAACATGTTTTGTATGTTCTTGACATCAGTATGTTGATTTACTTTCCATCAAAGTGGGAATCATTTAGCAGGCCAAGCCTTGTGTACCTTCCACAAACTACATCTAGAAAGAACATATCACACAAGGACATCACACAAGGTGACAGCAGCCCTGAGCATTGTCCAACAGTATGCAGGAAAAAAAACATTTCACACAATGTGGCTGTGTGCAGGAGCCTGGACTCAATTCTATCTTCCTATTCACCTCTAAGTCTTATTGAGCCACAACAGCTCTTTGTCACAGCCATTTCATTCCCTTTCACTTTGACATCATCATGTGCACGCTGTCTATGTGGCCCTCTGTACTTTGAAGGTCTGTTCATTTTCTAGACTAAAGGCACAGCACACTCAGTGTGGCCATGCATACACTAATCTTTACTCCTGACACCAAGTATTTAGCTGTGATAAGAAAACAGTGAAAACCTTGAAGTAGGAGGTTACTATGTTTTTAGATCATACATATTCAACAGCTGACATCCCCCTTCAGCTGGCAAATTAGCTGGACAATAGCTCTCAAAATGTACATTTTTTGTCAAACACATACTGTTTCTTCAGAAGATGGAGTATTTCTCATTTGCAAAGAAAACAGTACATTATGTAGGAAGCAATTCTATATTTGGTCTTATTTCATATGGTTGAACCATAGGGCTTTCTACGGACAGGCAGAGCAAATGCCAGCCAGGGGGTCCAGTTGTCTCCCAACATAAAGCCAAACAGATTGAGCCAATGGATTTAACATTGGTTCATTGGTTAAAAGTGCTGACTAAGGTTTTGCTTTGTAAATATGCATATATATATATATATATATATATATATATATATATATATATATATATATATATATATATATATATATATATATATATATATATATATATATATATATATATATATATATATATATATATATATATATATATATATATATATATATGTGTGTGTATATATATATATATATATATATATATATATATATAAAGATTTATTGATGTTCTGTGGTGTATTGTGCTTTTTTTTGCAAAAACACAAAAAAGAGGGAATTCATGAAAGCATAACAAATGCTCACATGACAAAACACATTGGCGCAGAAAACAGAATCCAAGTCCCATAGAAATATATTATTATATATTTATTATACATTTAATTCAGAAAATTATTTACCATAATGTGCAAAATATAATTTAGAAAAACCCAGACATTAGGTGCTCAGAAAAATCCATGAAAAGTAAACTGAAAGCAGTAAGCATTTGGTTGACTAAAGTGTCCATACACAACATACAAATGTCTGATACAACATACAACATCAAGGGCATTTAGTAAACACAGAGAACAAACAAAGCAAAACAATTGATGTTGTTTCTGAGAGAATGGGTTAGAAAATACAGCTGGATTATCATTGTCATCCAATGACCTTCAGGTGCTGTTTGAGGGACGAGTCCCCGATCCTACTTTTACAGCCAGCCCCCTCCTCTAACAACCTCTGCTTGTAATAGCATGGCTTATAGTCATTTTCAGTGATAGGACATTTTATGACAGCCATAGCTATGATTGTAGAGCAGGCCAGTGGCAGGACCAGTAGCATGGCTGAATACCCAGAGCAAGGTGCAGGCTGACCCTGAACCAGCCCCCACACTATTGGCTCAGCCAAAGAAGAGAAGAAGAAGGAGTGGTGGACAGCAAGATTATGGATGGAGAGGTGCGTGTGTGGGTTAATCTCAGGTGTTGTGAGCAGGTTTTAATATAGATGGTCAGTGAGGATGTGATATGGGATAATTGCTTCTGGGGTTGTCACAGATGGTGCAGGTTGATCTGTTAACTATGGCTGGGCCAGAGCTCTGTCAAGGACATTTTTACTGCTGTGATCTTCTTATCTCACGCTCACAGTGTCAATCACAACTAGTCCAGCAGAGGTTCAACTTTATATATGACGCTCATTCCATTTCCTCTATTATTTTCTTTTCATGCTTTTCTATTGTCAAACCATACACACACAATTGTACAAAAGTATGGCTGTATTTCAAATCTAATGAAAACCAAAAACATGCTCAATAAAAACCATTTCCATTTAAAAGCTACACTTTAATGGTAGAACCAATTAAGCATGATTTACCCAGCTCAGTATGATTATTGCTGAATTAAAATTGAGCTTACAGGTGAAAAGAAAGATTACACCATATTATTATTCACAAAATATTAACCAAGGACCATTCAGTCCAGACATCTATAATTAACAATGATCTAGAAAAATATACAGACAATATAGAAAACCACAGGATAAATGTTGTCTGCTGATGTGAAAATCTGTTTAGCAGCATGGATAAACTCAGACTCTCTAGATTTCAGAACTAGATAGCTCAAAGAATAACAACACCATAGTATGTCTCTAATGAGTAAAATGTAAAGAAAACATTAAAACTGAAAGAAAAAAATCTCTTAAAAAGGCTTAACAGACTACAATGATGTTTTAATGAATTTCCTACAAGACATGGACCAACTTGTGTTAAAGTCCTTCAAACCAAAGGAAATATTATGTGTCATATCTAGATAATATGAGGGCATCACAGCACAAAAAACTTCTTCAGCAGAGCATAAAATCAATAGGAGACGTTAACATTAATATCTCAAGTGATGAACGGACAAACTTTTGTTGGTGTAAGTGAAAATGAAGAGAGATTATTTAGATGAAATGTCTATTTTTTTTTACCAACTCAAAACAAAAAATTTCACCAACAAAAGAAAATCCAAATTTGTGGACATAATGTGGAAGCCAGGATGCCAATGGCATATAATTTGGGACTGTAAAGATGTCAAAAGGTTCTGGCAGAGCTTCGAAAAATATCAGGTGAAATATTTAACATAAAAATTTAAGGTGAGCACATTTTTTTTATTTATAGACAGTTAAACCTTAAATTATACAGCATCTGTATAACTACTAATATTAAACCATAGCCAGACTCTGGCTTCATTCAGACCCCCACAACAAAGGAGCAGGAGGATATGTTAATCAAATCAGATAGATTTACTCAATTATGGTCAAGATTAATGTTTATGTGGCAGTATGTCAGTCACCACCACACTTCCTGGAATTAAACATTGAAAAGGTACCACACTGTTATGGGCAGTTCTCACAATTATGAGCGTGTATGATTCCTGATGTTGGGATTTACATCTTGGATTTCCCTGCTGTACACTTTGGCTCAAACTCTGTTTGTATTTTAAGTGCTCTGAAAATAAAGTTGATTGATTATACTGGTTTAACTTCTTTATGTTCTATAATACTTGCGTCAAAAAGCAAAGTTCAAGTTTCAGTTGGATGTAAATTTATAAACTTGAACTTAAGTCTTGCATCAGCCTGTTATGTTGTAACTCCTAATGGGCAAATGGCTGTGGTGCCATTCGTGTGTTGTTTTGCTTTGAATAGTCCAGGTTATGATAATGTCTCTTCAAAGTCTAACCAGCAATAAAAATATGATGATTCTGGCTTTTCACTGCAGGCATGATGCAAGGGAATATGGTTTAAGTTTTAAAATATTGTTTCTTACGGTTTTTTTTTTAAATTTATTTTTACGAATACAATTTTTACCCTTTAATTCTAGAGAATTCCTTTTTTCCCCAGAATACTCAGATTATGATAATTATTCTTGGAATACTTTTTTCAGAGCAGTAAATACACAGTTGCACAAGACTAAGTTGACCACCAGAAAAGTGAAAGTTTTTGTCCTACATTAACCAATAACATTTCAGACTGGTTCAGATTCTAATGCTGTTTCTGGTAAAGTATAATACAGGATAGCTGTGTTGTTGATTTCTTTAATCACCCATAAATTGTTTATCTGCCTTGGTACAGAAAGCAGTAAAAAACTATTGACAGTTCACTAATAAGTAACAGTCATAAATAGTTTAAAGTTAACCTTGCAGAGTAGATGGACCTGCCTTATTCATTGTCTGAAATCCTGCAGGTCCATCTAGCTAAGCTCCAATCATATACAACTTCACTTGGCTAAAAGCTGAACAACACAATCAGGGGAAAGAGGTGGGAGCTGCAGTCATGACAACAGTGGGAAGTGACTGCATGTTTGAGGACAATGTCAGCTTCTGAAGCGGTCTCCGTGGATGTAGCAATATCTGCAGTTTTATCAGAAATTGACTCAATTTCTTCTTTTAAAGAGCAAGGAACATCACCTAAAGCTTTACTTAAGGGGAATCATATTTTTGTTCTTCTCCTGACCGGGGATCACTGATGGTAAACTGGGAGAGACATGGTAATGCTGTAGCAACGATGCTGGTAGTACGGTAGCCCGGAGTCATGGTTACTCAGCAATATCTGATGAAATACAGTATATTCTTCCCAGAAGTTTACCTGGAGAACTTCGTAATACATCGGTGTTGTATACTTTAATGTAAGACAATAGTCTAAGGCAGGGGTGGGCAACTTAAATGACCAAGAGGGCTACATAAAACCATTTTTCCCAGCCTGAGGGCCAGATTGTTACAAATTTTCAGAACCTCTCGGTGAGGAAAAAGAATGTTGGATAAACAACATATGTGAATATAACTTTGTCACAAAATTAGTATATTAATATTCATATATTACAACATAAATACAAGTTATTATGCATAATAAAATGAACTTGACAGAATTCAAGCAAATTTAGCTAGCATACATGGAACTTAAGCCAATGAAGTTATTTTCAAATCAATAAAATGATGAGTGTTATTCAAATTTTAAAAGCTCAAAAATTTTGGTGCTGCCATTTTCTAAATATAATATTGAGGAATACTTGATATAAAGTACAAAGGCTTCATAAAAGAAATTTAGAGACACTATTATAGCAAAGTAAGGTCATAAACAACTTACATAAGCCAATAAAAATATCAGTCTAGATTATATAGAATTATTTCTATTGGGTATCTGAGTTTTCTTCATATTTACAACTGCTGGTTGGGAATGAATGGCGGGCCACATTAAGTGATGTGGAGGGCCGCACTTGGCCCCCGGGCCACCACTTGCCCACCCCGGTCTAAGGACTGAAATGCAGTTTAAGCTTAACAACTAACAACTGGGTCTAGCTGCCACATCATATTGTGGCTTGATATGATTGGTCTGTGACGAGTGTGACTGGCAGACTGCTCATCCAATCACCCCCTCAAGCATCAAGAATTCTCCCTCTCCCTTTTTACAGCTCAAGTTGCCCCCCAAAACAGTTAAAAGTTAAAATCAATCTACTCAGGATGACAAGCCCAGTGCAAAGCATAGTCTGTAAAATGAATGCAAAGTTGTTGAAAGCATGGCCAACAATAGTACTGATCCAACAAATTAAAACAGAATAGATGGGTCAACCAATCAGAGCAGACTGGGCACACGTGGAAAAAGGAGACTTAACGTTTGCAGAGCTAAAACAAAGCATCTTAGACAAACTGAAATTACAGTTAGATCACAGGCACTCTCTATATGAAACCTAACAGGTCCTTTTAACATTTGAGATCAGATCATATACTTGTCGTCATCAAAGTCAAGTAACCCAAGTTAATCCAAAATATTGGCTATCTGAGCATTCATGCAATGAAAGCAATAGCCATAATTATATGTTAGTAGTAAATCTACCTTCTTGAGGTTAAAAGTCACCTTGAAGAAGTCAACTTACATTACAGGTAATTTAAGTTATTTTGAATTATTTTAATTTTAAACACTTCGTTGTCATCACTGGAATGAAAGATATCCGTTTCATGCAATTGTTGTTCTTGTATTGAAGCTGACACCAGTTTTTCCAGATGCTATCACCCTTACAGGCACAAAGCAACAGCCAACAAGCTCACACACAGAGAAACACAAAGACAGAAAGCGAGAGTGACAGGAAGCAGCAGAAAAATGATGGAGGTTTGTGCTCGCCTCTCATCAGAGCTATTCCAAGCGGCCATGCTGTCAGAACACGCCCCAGATGAGGTCTCTCAAGGCAGAGAAGGAGCTGTCATAACAGGACGCCTGGAGGGCCGCTCTATCAGACAGACAGCTCTGAGAGGTGTTAGACACACACAGGACCTGTCTGCATGGAGTGTTCCTGGTTACAGTCACAGAGTAAAACCTTGCTGACAGACAGCCTTCAGTCAGGAGGACTATATCTTTCTCTCTCTGCCCAGCCTCCTCCTCTTTTTCACTCCTGCAAGAGAACACTAGGGGAAAGGGAGCACCACTGACGGGTTCACTTAAATATTTATGCTGACAGGGTAAAGACAAGAATGTTATCTCTAACAAGAAAAGCGTCCCTATCAACACATGCTCTCACTCAGCCACTCACATGAAACATTAGCTTCCTATAGCCCCCTCACAACTTAGTGCTTGTTCAGAGGGTATGTGCACAAGTGAGAGGATTTAAAATCAAGATAAGAAAGCCTTGAATTTGCATTACTGTTTTCAGCAATTAGACAAAAACCTAACGTCAAGGTCAGAATTAAGACACTCATAAAGATAACTTAAAAACATACAAATTTGAAACTTCAAACTATTTGTAACACAGCACATGAAGTAGCCTAATACAAGATTTATTTGTACATATGAAAGTACCAAAAGCATAAAATCTTTGAAAGAAAAAAAAAAGGTTTAACAGAAAAAAAGCATCAGAAATTTGAGAGAAAAAAAGATTTTTATTTTCAGCCCAAAACTTTCAAGAAAGGAGGACTGGCTGGTGAACATGTAGACGCAGAGCAGTCTCAGCCTCCTGTAACCTAACTTGAAAATTTAAAAAACACCTTTTGGACTGTCCAGCTGTGAGATTTACAATAATATTAAACTACAAGGCATCGTAGCAAAATGTCAAAACCAGCCAAATCTCAAAAAGAACTGACAAAATCCACAGCTGCTTGAAACAACTTGTGCCTGACTAGCATAGTTAGAATATTTGGGGACCCCGGAGCTAACATCATTGCTGATTTTAGAGTAGCATTTGCTGCCGTGGAATCAAAACCTGACAAATACCAGTCCACTGCGATAAGACATGGAAAGCGGCTGGCATCATTGGAAACTCATGCTGACTCTAATGATTGACGATTTACAGCTCTGGAGGAGAGGTGTGTGGCCTTAACAGGTAGCAATGCTAAGCTGCCAGAGAGGTCCACAGATCTTGAGGGCCAGAATCGCAGAAACAACGAAAGAATAGTTGGCCTGCCAGATTCTATCTAAGGACCCAGAGCCACTAGCATCTTCATCAAGCTTTTGGTTGAGGTGATGGGGGAAGACACTTACCAATCTTGACAACGGCCTGCGATTATTCTACTCACCACTACCAAATCAAGGATCTTATCATCCAAGATGCCCACAAGTGATGAACCATGGGTCTCTGGTCCAAGCCTTTGAGAACAACACTGCAGAGGTGGGGGAGGTACTAGCTAGGTACCGAGTTGTCATGATGCAGAGGTTCTTGTTTTCCGAGGTGGCTGCAGTCATTGCAGCCCACTATAAACTGAGCTTGAGGCCTGATTATCCTAGCTGTTGGCTATCATATACTAGCTGAACAAATCAGTTTGAATGCTACTACAGTGAGATTTACAAAGCTGCTGAGAGAAAAAGAGAGTGCAACAATGGGAGATCAACGTAAATGTACACTGCTGTGAAATGACATACAAGTTACCTCTGTTGAGGAGGTGATGTTTCTTATCCCATATGTTTGTTTCTCTGTTTGTCTGTTTTTATATAGCAAGATTATGCAAAATCCAGAGAACTGCCATTAGCGAATGACCATTTTTCAATCAACACGATTCTGATTGGTATGTGTGGGTTTTCGGAGTCAAGGAATCCTATCGTCATAGTAACTTTATCATGGAACTATTGCTTATAGATGTAATAGCCATATGTGAGCTGCCTTGGCAGATGCTTGCACTCTCTGTGTGCTTTCTAGTTTTCCATTGTCACACCTGTTAGGCTCTAAAAAACGTGCAGACAGGTGCAGAATTTTGTTTGCTGCTTAAGTTGTTCTTCTTAGTGCCCATTTGGTGTGTCTCTACTGCTTTGTCCCCATCATAGACAACTGTGGTAAATTCTTTATTCATTCAACAAATGTTTTTAATGCCTTTCTTATATCAAAATACTCACATGCTTAATGCATGCATGCATTATGTTATGACCTTTGCAGTTGTGCAGAGCTAAGAAAAGAAAAAGCAATGGCATTATTTGCCAAGTCCTCACCTGCAAACTTTAGACAGATGTATGTAAAATCAGTGATGCCCATTAAATGGCCTAAACAAGAAATAGAGGGAATAAAGACAGAGCAGAACCAGCATACACATGTCAGTGTTTGTCACAAGGAAGTGTCAGCCTTCAACTAAAACACTGCCTCTCATCACTCAAATCTAAATGGCACATATTCTTAATTAAAAGAATTTGTGCTATTTATATGCACTTACTCATGCACAGCATTTGTTGTGTGTCTCTCTGCTCCAACTTGCAGATCAAAAAAGGATTTTCTAAGATGCCTGCACTTGCACATGTCAGGGCTCAGTAAAAAACAAACTGGGTTGGGGACCAGAGGGCGGCCAGTTCAAGTCCTGACAGAACCATGTATGGAAATGGGTTTAGTAGCTGGAGAGGTAAAACCTGACTTCCATGGCACTGCCGAAAAGTTTTGGATCCTTGAACTCCATAGCTGCTCAGGAGCAACATATTCTCATGGGTTATTTATTATAATTCAGGAGAAAAATGTCTTATCTTTTTTCTCCTATCATAATCTCGATTCCAGTATTGTAACAACTCTAACAGACCCCATCTTCTCTCAACTGTCTCAAACCACTCTGCCCCTGTTATTCACTGTTTCAGTTAATTTGTGTCTCTGCTTACAAAACACAGATGGGCTGGAGCTACAGTTTGCTACATGGGCCCCAGGGACATGTGTGCGAGAATGAGGCAGCACTGTACACAGATGCCACAGCTCACGTGAAGCACATCCTATTAAAAGGAGAGTGGATGCTTCTCCAATCAACTGATCGCCTTTTCAAAAAGGCCTTTGTTCCACGACCCGCGGCAGCTGGCAGCAATTAGCTGCCAGGACAGGACACAGCCATCCAGCTTGCCAGTCAGTCCATTATGTAGAAGGAACGCATGAGGCATGGAGATGAATCACAAGTGCCTGGGGCTGTAAGTTAAATCAAAGATGCACATGGTGGAATCTCTTCAAACGAATCATGCTTATCCACTTTAGAAACTTTTCAGAGCTGCAGACCATGAGTTTATTCGGCCCAAATTACAGTTTTTTTGCTTTGTCAAGTTGGCACAGCAGAGGTGAGGAGTTCACTTTACTCTATGGACTGCCAAGTTTCCCCTTGAAAAGTCTTGTTGCTGACAGCAATAATAAATTGCAATCTGACCAATCAATCTTAGACCAGCTTGAACCCCTTAAGTCCTTAAGAATGAGAGGCTGGGGAAAAAATCAATTTGCAATTTACATCAGGCTGATGAGTGTTGAAAACACTGAGAATGAGACAGCTCCGAGGATCCAAGTATAATTACACCCCAGCAGAGCTGTGGCTTTAACATTATCATGGGTTTGAAAATCAATAGTACTGAGTAGAACTCACAGTGCCCTAACTACTGTCACTCATGTGCACAGACAGCTTTCCACACAGCAAGGCACCGCTGTGGAAGTGATTTGTGTCGCTTCAGCAAGCAGTAAGCATGTGAAGACAACCTCTTAGTGGACTGACTTCCTGGGAACACGGATACCCAACTTGAACACAATAGTGCAGCTGGAAGAGGACATCATGCAGGTAAGCGAGCATATTGATGGTGCCAGAGGCTACTGCCATGTTGTGTTAAACCCAACAGACTCACATATGTGATGAAACTAGATCTGCAGGTGTAGTGAGAGGAGAAAGCTGGATGGTTAAGCCATTATAATTTTCCCATATGTAGAACAGGAAGGGGAGCGCAGGAATTGTTTCCATCCCCTCTGCTGCTCTTAAAAACACACTTGCGGCACAAAAGAGAGCCTTGACATATTCATGCACAACACACAGCTAGAGACGGAGCCAAAGTCATCATGAAAACCAGAAGCAGAGGGAGGTGAATAAATAGTTGCGGTTTCAACTGTTTTGTTTTTGAGCACAGACAGAAAGAAGAGGCAGAAAAAGGAGCAGACTCGAAGGGTTAAACGTTGTCAAAAGCAGGGAGGGGACAAAAGACCCATTGTAAGGGACAGAAGTGTCCCCGGAAAGGAGGGGTAAGAAAAGAAAGCCACTACTGGCTGGTCCCCTGGACCCATTGTAAGCGAAGGGGAGTGCAGCCACGCATGACAGATGTCCCAGGCCATTGTTTCCCCAGCAGCCTCCTCTCTGCCTCCTGCTCGGTTCTGGAATTCCACGAGACGGCCTCCGCCTGTGAGAGTTGTTCAACAAGCCTTGTCTCCTGCTCAAAACCCATTCGGGCTGTACACTGTCAGAATGAATACAGACTCCTGAGGTGGAGCTATGATGCCTTTTAGAGACTGGACATTGTTGTCTCCACTTGCTTGCTTATCGTACTCTACTTACCAAAAGGTGTAAAAATGGGTATACAAGTATACGATCATTACAACTATACTAGAGAAGTTGTACAGATATGTGTAATGAGAAAATCAGCAATCCAACTACATTAAACCTGACATTCACCAACTAAGAAATCAATGGAATAAATCAATTCATTTGTAATATTGTGAAATGCTTCAAAAACAGCACTCTCTCTTACTTTGGCCTCAGGGTTTTAAAGAAAATGCAATTGCTATCGTGTTTAGTGAAGCCCAGGTGAAGGTTTTTCCTTAGCAGAAAGAGTTGAGGTAAGCTGTTTTTTACAAAGCAGTGACATTTTGCATTCCCCATTCAGCAGCCCACCATGTGGCAGACCCACAGAGGCGGCTTGTCGGACTGTCAGTCACAGCAACAGTGTGCCAGTGGGGAAGTGAGAGCAACAATGGCCCTGTCTGGTTAATGGGTGAGAGAAATAGAAGACAATCCTTCATTTCAATGCCTTACCACCACACTGTCTGTTCTCTGTCCTTTTCTCCTGCAAGTCCCAACCACATTCAACCAAACACTCTCTCACTCTGACTGAAATCAGTTACCCTACCCCCACCCGCCTGTTAACGTTCATTTCAAAAACACACACTATGCACTCACACACACACATTCCAATGCATAAGCATGAGAGACTGCAAGAGACAGAAAGAGAGGGCGGGATGTTTGTTTGAACTAAGGCTGTGCACTTTATTACAATTTTACCATTATTGCCATAGGAGTCTCTGCAATAAACACATCCCAACTGTCTGAATTCATTGCAATAAATTACTAACTACTTTTGGAAAAGGGTCAGGCAAAGTTTCATGGTGCTGCAGCTCTGCTGTCATACTTTTGTATGCAGTTAGATGAGGGTTAATGCATGCTATTAAACTACCTTGGAATTGATTTCGACCAGTTTAGTGGAGTGTTTTTCTTTAGGTTTTGAAAAATTATGTTGTAGTTGCTGTATAGAACTAAGAGAAAAGCATGCGTCACACAAATCTGCAGTTAATATGCACTTTGTATTTTTTATCAGATCACTGCAAACCATAATGGCTATGCATACAGGCAGATGAGATATGTCAGAGTCAACATTTACATCAAGAACTGCAACAGAGAGCGTAAGAGGAAAACTGATACACAAGACCACTTTCTTCAGTATATAGATAATGTGTTATGAAGACTGCACAAAAACATACAGTATTTGTTAATCCAGCTGACGACAGGTGAATTTTCTTTTTGAAAATTACTTTAGTGTATCAATTTGAGTGACTGTGTAAATTGGTGAATTTCAGAAGACGACATCCATGGAGTGTTTCTTTTAGCTGATTTTCTCTAGCTGTTTTTTGTCTTTAAACTACTGATACGTGTTTTTTGACATCATGGAAAAATAAATATCCACAATAAGGCAATAGAGAGTACACTCCCCGCTTTTCCTGGGGCTTTACATAGTGCACACTAAACTGAAAAATGCTGTAGGCCTGACTGCAGAATAAGTGTACAGGACAGTTGCAGTTCCATCAATAACATTTGATGTGTATACAAACAAAAGAACTCATTACACTAGGGGACGCAGACAAAAAGATGACCATCAAGCTCGTCACCAGCCTTACACCCAGATGTGAGTGACACACAGCAACTTCATAGCATCAATAACATCTCAGAGCAACAGGTAGTATTTGAGTTCAGCAAATAGGGATGAAGTTGGTGGGTCTACTCATATAACGCTTTCACACTAAAATTATCTGGTCGAAATGGGTTTAATCAACGCTAACCCTCTAATGCTGCGTTCACACCGCAAGCAACCCAGCTACCAAAATCACGTCGCCCACTGACGTAGCATTGCGCATCCATAAATACCTCATTTTGGTCACCTTTGCTGTCGGTCGTTGCTCGGTGACATCACGTCCGCTCGAGTTTCACCGCGATCATGTCATGTATCATATAATAGGATGTATAGACGGACATTATTCCAACTATATCCTTTTCATTCACTTATCAACCACAAAACACTACAGCTGATGTCCTGCAGCAGCATTATCTGTGAGTTTTCTCACTGACTGATGTTTCCCACACGGACATGGATTGATACTCTGTAGTCCAGATGAATAACTGTCTGCCTAGGGTACCGTTACACGTGCACACATCTGCTGATTGATCAACTTTTTTTTACTTTCACATTGCGCGACAAGCTATGTGGTTGTGTGAAAAGCGGTTGTCACATCGCGGGAGGGTTAGCCCCGCCCCATCGCGGCAGTACATTGACTTTGCATGGAGAGTGATCGCCGCGGTAGTACAAGTAGCGTTCGGTGTGAACGCACCTTTAACAGTTGGCAGGTGACTCATTTCCTACTGCCAGCAGACCTGGGTCTAACCGGCAGCAGACGAGCTGCGTGGTTGATTATTTTCTTCTGACACATCAAGCTGATGTCATCACGTTGATGAAATCATGAGCACGACGAAGCCCCTCCATGTAAAAAATGGAAAAGCGTGGAGGCCATGGCTGTGCTTTATACTTTTGTCCCTCTTTAAAAATGTACTAACTCTGCCCTGATAATACAAAGGCGGATGGAATTTGTTGCTGAGTTGGCAAAGAGTCACGAGAGTTACAGACGGAGGGGCGCGATATTTTGCCGCAGGGACGTTATGTTGTTGTCATCTGTAAATTAGCAGGTCAACCCGGGTGTGATGTTCTCACTGAACGGAGGCAAGCCTATTAGATACCTCTTTGCTTGCAGGGTCAGTCAACCTGGTTCGAAATGCCAATTAAACCCTTTCAAACTGCCGACAGGAGCCGATTGTTACGGGTTTAAATTAGATTTTTGTCCAGTCAGAAAGAGGTAACAGTTAATGCAGCAATAACTAACAAAACAGACAGTAACCTTCAATGAATCCTCAAGACTAGCAGCTCTACCACTGCTGCCAATAGCCAGCCTCTACAGCTGTGTGCATGACTGCGCTGACCCAAAACTGAACACTTCAGTGAATATTTTAGAAGTCCATGGATAGTGAATAAAGTTTAAGAAACAAACAGGTCACTATTCAGCACTGGATCACTTCTCTGCTTTGGGCTGGAGGCTTGTTCTTCAATACATAGCCTATAATTCTCACACCAAACTTCCAATTCACGTCAAACTGTGTCATTGCTCGTGCCAGATTTTAGTTGAAAAGGAGTAATTGTTTGAATTACCAGTGTAAACATTTTTCAGAGTCCTGTTGTGTTTCACATTTCTGCTTCCGGCAAGAAATTTGCCCCTTAAAGTCAGGAAAGATGGTGGTTGGCTTCTTGGACGAAGTTATTTTAATAAATTAGGCAATACCTTTGCACTTTGCGTACTCAAAATTTGAATTTCATATAATAGATATGATTTTGAAGTAGAAATATATTTATCTAAAATTTATTTTGCAACTGATATCAGTTAACATTCTTGTAATAAGCTGTCATTTTCTAAAGTTTGGTCACCAGTAGCAAGTATGTGGTTCTTAGTAGGTGTTCAGTCCTCTGAAACCACTTTGAAAATGGTTTCACACTCAATGCTCGACTTGTGTACCATAACTATTTGACCTTTTAGTATAAAGAAAATTCCCTTTCAGTCCCTTCCTGAAACTCAAATTAATTTAAGTAATTACACTTCCTTCTGTTAAGTCAAAGCAATTTGAATTACACAATGTTCTCCAAAAAAACAACTTTTTTGGCACCACTAACCTATGGGTTTCTCTAAGAATGGAATGGACTAAACATCTGCAAGAATCAGTCCTTACAGATGTTAAGTCCATTCTTTTTAACACCTATATGCTGCCTCTGGTTTAGATTGGGACTCATCAGGGCAGCGATAAGTTTCTATGCTCCTCACCTTTGAAACAGTCTACCAGATTTTTTTCATCTGTGAATTCTTAAAAAAGGTCTGAAAACATTTCCATTTACTATTGTACTGTATTGTCGTAATTCCGGTTCTTTTTATTTTTCTTCTTGTTTTATTGTTCCACCCTTCTTTTGCTACTTTTATGTCTTCAATGCTCTTATTTTTACTCTCCTGTTTTTCACTCTGTAAAGTACAATGAATTACTGTGTGAATGGTGCTCTAACAGTAAAGTTACCCTGCCTTGCCCAGGTCTTATTATTGTGAAAATAGTGAAGGAGAGGTACTGTATTTGTATTTCTGTCTGCCAGGACATGAGCCCTTCAGCATTTGTTCTTGCTGCTCACCAACAGCAGCATGTTCATATGCCCACTTGTGAATGGGGTGCGTTCACCCACAGCTGCAGCAGAAGAGAGGATGAGGGTGCCTTTCACTGACCTGGATCATATGTATCCCCTGAACTAATATTTCACATTTAAAGCAGACATATTCTGCAAAAATCACTTTTTGAAGGCTGTTGAACACATTTTTGGGTATTTGGTCTTCTTCCCAGCCCACAACATGTGAGAGTAGACAATAAAACCTTAGCAGGTTTCTTAAATATAAACATGGTATTTGGCGAGCTGTTGAGGTAGTGGATATACAGTTATGTAGCAAGTATATTATTTGCAACAGCCCTGTCTACCGGAGTATCCCCATATCCCATCTTGAGAAATTTCTGTGCGAAGTGACACCAGAGCTTATTTCACCTCAAGAGATCATACACCATGTCTCGACCCCAGACCTATCACTGCTCAGTTGTTGGCTGGATACAGCCACGTATATCTTCACATATACTCGGAGACTCAGAGGACCAAAGAGCCCTGTGGATTAATTTTATTTTTGAAGGGAATGAGTCAGCTACAGTCGGCTAAAACTTGTACATGTGTCACTTCATGTCCAACTGCTTCCTGTGTTGAACTTCAGTCAGTTCAACACAGGACTGGCAACAAGACTCAGTACCAACAACTCTTCACCAAACCTGATGATGAAATGTGAGTATTTTAATGCTGTGTAGTATTTATTTTGCTCATTGCTACAATGTAATGCTAGCAGCAGAGGTAACTGCATGTTTGTCAATGTTCATGTTACTTGCTGAAAGTGTTAAAGGATAAACCTCAATGTCGTGAATTAATGGAGAGAAGAGAAGTTTAAAAGTTGTCTAAATATAATCAGTCCTTTACTCAGCCCATTACCCATCTGTTTCTGCTAACTTTAGCCCAGAAGGTAGACTAAGTTGCGTCTGTCTCCCACTTCAGTGACTAGGCTGATGTTAGCATGTTGTGTGTTAGCATGTGAAGTTTGGTGGAAACAAGCATCGCTTCTATCTGGTGAAAGGCATGAATTAGCAGTTCGTATGTGGTGCGTGACTGAAGCGGCAGTGGGTTTCACTTCGCACAAGATATGCTCTGCTCTGGCTCATTAGCATATAAAGGCAACCACCCTCAAACCAGTCATTCTGAATAAAGTGGTTATGTGAGCATGGAAAGCATGCAGCCATGCTTTATTCACAGGCTATTTTGACCAAAGCATGTTAGTAATGTTTCATATAGAACTCAAGGATCCATGTTAAACTGCAGAAAAGGAGCAAAACATGGGACCTTTAAAAAAATATTCTCTTTGGAGCAGGATGGGTGCAACAAATAAAATGTTTCAGGAACAAAGGGCACTTACCTCATGCAGGACAGAAGAGCTCAGGACATATCTTGTCCAAGTCTAAAATCTCTGACATTCGGACAGCAAGAGAAAAGTGATAAGTAGGAGAAGGCCCAGGCTAGTCTCTAACAGGAAATACATCTGACAGTTAAGATCCAGGTGAGTAAAATAATAAAATGTGCCCTCTGTTGTTGATGGAACATGAAAATGCTAAATAGTCCATATCTTTACTTTCATTCATACAAAGACAAAACTTAAATAAGCCTTGGGCTTAGTTGTATCAATAAAGATGACAGTGTCATATTTCTGTATTGCTGACCATGACTAGTGCTGAGATTTTTGTTGCGTGTTCAACACTTCCTGTGCTGCTGAAAGGAAATCTCCTTGTCATTTCTCATTTTCAGCTCTTCTTCCCTGAAGCTGTCTGTGTTTTTGTTTTACTCAAATATGCCACTAGCTCACCCCTCTTCATCACTGTCACACTGGACTGATAAAAAGTATGTTACTCAAACACTTAAGATGATATGCTATTATTTTCTCTGTCATGCCTGTCAGGTTAACAGAGAGGCCACATTAGTGCCATACATGTTACTCAACCCACTCATGTTAGGCATGTCTGGTGTCACAACCGAAAGCTTTGAGCCAAAACACAGATAAGGACCCGCCCACTGAGAGTGTTTATTCTTCCTAACTAGCTTCCGTAACCTGGTGGGTTTGACCTTCAGTCCACTGATGGAGAAAAAGCATGACATATGGCAAAATCTGCCAGTTCACAGGACGACCCTGGATTGGGCCAGCAGACCCCTGGGTAAAGTCAAATGAATGCATGTAAACATTTAGCCCCCTGCGCACTGTGCCGTGATCCCCTGCATGGGCTTAGGTGACCCCAGTCAACATCAATCAGACGAAACACAATAGGAAGAGGCACACTGGGGAAAAACCAGGGTCAAGCGCACTTTTAATAAGCGGACATGGATGGCATTGTGGGAGCAGATCAGTTCTGTTCTCCAGATCATGGGTAAGCAGGACACTCCTGCCCCCTCAACCACGAGCGGCAATTATGAGGAACCCACGATGCATGAGCTTTAGAGATGAGTGGATAATCTACTTGGGCGGATTTAAGACTAATCTGCCATTTTTGCTCTCCAAATCAAATCACAATGGGATACATATAGGGCTTATGCAGTGATATGATGATTTCAAAGAGTGGACAGAAGGAGGGTGAGTCACAGAACGGACAGGAGAGCATTTGGAAGGATTTGGCAGGAGAATGATACAACAACAACAAGATGAAATGCTATTAGAAGCCCAAATAGCAACACACTTGTACAAGACTCCAGAGCAAATTGTACCACGACAATACATAACCCCTTTCTTGCAGCTTAACTGAGCTATTTTTCCTAAGAACATGATCAAGTGCCAAACTGATCCAGTAAAGGGCCACTGTGGCTGCAGGTTTTCTTTCCAACCAAGCAAAAACACACCTGACGCAAATTATTCAATCAACTGGATTGTCTTTACATGGTCGATTTGTTGGATCAGGTGTGTTCTTGCTTGGTTGAAATGAAAACCTGCAGCCACAGTGGCCCTTTACTGGATCAGTTTGACACCTGTGTAGAGTGACAGAGAACAACTGTTTGACAGATACATCATTACCCTATTTCTTTGCTATCATGGATGAGAACTATCAGCAGAGTAGGACACAGGGGAGCTGGTCACACCTTCCCTGCACTTACATTGTCATCACGAGGTTATGGTCTATTCATGCAGCAGACCAGCAAACACACGGTTGGCAAACTCTAACCCAAACCTATCCAAACATATTAACATTAGCACATGTGAAAAAACATCCACAACTAGCACGCTGCATGTTGTGAATCCTCTGACGTGAGCGGCTGTCAGTTAAAATCTTTCACTCTGACAGCCTCAGCCCCTCATTTAATTAGCGCTCCTCCTCTCAGCCAGACACTTACAATCCCATTACCTTCTACAGATCAGCTCCAGCCTGAGCCACCACCTTCTCCAGACAGACACAAACACATTGATCCAACATCTGAACCAGCAAACAGACTCGGACACAGCAGGGCCTATACTCACAGCCGCACAATCAATGACAGAGAGGAAGTGTGACGGTTTGAGGAGCAAATCCAGAAGAGTTAAATCAGTCAAATGTAGACATCTGAGATTAGAGAAGGATTTCTGACACTGAAATGACACATGATTTTTTCTGATGGGTGGATGTGCAAAAAATTGAATACAAAATGAACTACTTCTAACTAAAACTCTTACGCTCTATTGATAACATGTTTATGTTTTTACAGTCTCAAGTTCTAAGAGACACACTCTTTAATAGAGAGCAAACTTTGTAATTATGAAGAATCAAACTGACAGGAAACACACTCAGCTTTCCTTTTTTCCCCAACAGATAAGACGAAGTAATGGGAAAAACACAAGGCAATCACTTAGTGGCTGGGGTTTAAGACCACAGTTGCCGACAAGCATCCTTCAAAACTGCTGAAAATAGATCTCCTTAACTGTTCCACCACAACCATATTCACTGCAGTGTTCAGATGAGCTGCACAACTATGGCAAAAATAATCAATATTCTTATTTCATAATTCTGATTCTGTGAATGCATTTTTGAGATATTTTAATTTATTTATAGTTAACATAAAAGACTGCAGTGGTCCAGCTGCAGTAGCTGCAATAGCTGCTCTAAATACACCCAGTGTCAAACACTGTCAACACCCAAAGGATAGTGAGTGAGAAAGAAAAATATATATTTCAGATTTTATTTTTCACATTTTAAGCATTTAGCTTCTCTGATGCTTTCAACACTTGTTCTAATGGTTCAAAACCATGGCGACAAACTATTCTCTTTGTATGACACTGTTTCCAAATATTTTTGTACCTTTCTCTAAATTGGTTTGCTATACACATTTTATTTAATTTGCTGTACTTTTAACATCATTAAAATTGATGCCTACGATAATTATTTGAGATAAATTAAGCTTGAATTAATAAAAATGAATGAATTTATTTTACTCTGCTAAGCAGTAAAACCAACTTTTCTTATTTAACACTTGGAAAACAAACTAAAAAGCAAAAGTTTTCATAACAAATATGTAGGAAAATGAAATGTGTATGAAAATGGTCAGTTTATAGCATTATCAGCCCTCTTTGCAAACTTCAGCCATTGGCAAAGGAATGTGGGTTAGGCAAATATTATTTCAGATCTTTACTTTTGTGTGATTTCTGTTTAAAGCGTACGCCTGACACTGAGATTTTTATATGGCAGAGTCAGGGTTGTGCGATTACAGATTTTTGCAGATATTTCCAAACTCATTTGCCAATACAGATACAGTAACAATGCGGTTAAATTTTTTTTTTTTTTTTTTTTTTTTAAATGTATTTTTTGGGCATTTAGTGCCTTTATTGATAGGAGAGAGACAGTGGATAGGCTTGTGAAAGGGGGAGAGAGAGAGCAGGGGAAGACACTCCGCAAACTGGTCACAGGCAGGACCTGAACCTGGACCGGCAGAAGCATGTCCATGGGGTGCTAACCACTACGCCAAACCAGCACCCCGACAATGCGGTTAAATTTTGTCAAGAGCACAAAGCCTCCACTTTCCAAAGTATGTAATTTCGTTCATTGTGAAAGTCTATTTGTGTTAGAAACAGATGTGACAGATCAATAAATTAACAACTGATTCATAAAATAGAACCATTAACCATTAAACCATTGTTAGTGCATTCCACCAGTATTACAGCCAATGTATGGAACATACATGAACAATTTATGCTGTTGAAAAATCAGCAAGAATGTTAATATCTGCCAATGATCAAGTTTTTAGACAACTAGTGCCAATGCCAATACTGTGTCCCAGTTAGTTGTAACCATAACTTGATTTTATTGTTTTTCTTTACCGGTTTAAAATGGCACGAAGAAATATGTGAAAAGTTTGGCTTTTCATTTAATGATTAGAAAAGCACTCGGAGAGCGCAGACCTCCACCAGCACCACAGTTCTCAGTCATATTGTGATTTTCACAATAAATATTGGTCCTACCTTTATTTCATGTCAATATTTAGATTACTAGGCCATGAAAACATACCATTAGCAACTAGATTCATCATGATATCTATTTTAGTTGAGTAGTTATTCACAAAAATCACATTTTTCGCCATGGAAGATCCAGACAGTGATCCGGATCAACACCAAAATTGAATCAGTTCTTCCTTTTCCCATGCTGAACATTTCCTGAAAATTTCATCAAAATCTATCCATAACTTTTTGAGTTATTTTAATCACAGACAGACAGACAGACAGACAAACAAACTCTCCTGAAAACATAACCTCCTTGGCGGAGGTAATTACGTTTGACAAAAGTTAAATGAATTTAAATTTAAGAGGCACTTTTTTACATGACCGCTCAGTAAATGATAGTTTTTATCTTATTAAAACAGACAGAAATCAATGCTGTTTTTGAGAAGTAAACATGCCAATTAGAAGAATATGGATTATTTTAATCCATATAACATATTTTTTATAATAAAATATATATAAATAAATAAATAAATACAAAATATTTTTAAAGAAAATATTTGATCATTGTCTCTGTTTTTAGTTCTCTCATCTTATACATTCATTTATCTATTGGCCTGCACAAATATTAAAATCTATAGATACATTCATAATCACCCTTTACTTTATTTGTTTTTGAAATGTAAAATATTCTGTCTTCTCTAAAGAGAAAACCAAGCAAGCAAAAAAGAGTATCGTTAAGTAATTATAAACATCTGTAAGACTTATTTGTTTCATCTGTAATGTCCTTATTTCCTCTCCTTTCAGTTCGAACAGTATTACTACATTATTTAACTTATGTGTATCATATGTTTATTAGCAGTACTCTCACTTTGCTTTTATTTTATTGTTTTATTTGGTTTTAGTTTTGTTGCTTTAGTTTAAACTGAGAATGATCCAGAGAACGATAAATTTGTTTGTACAGTTCACATTTAGCATCTATTTCATGGATAAATCCTGTCATAGTTAAACTATGTGTTGCTTTCTATAGACACATTTTGTTTCAACTTGCATGACTTTAAAAACTGTTGCTGAATTTTACAAATTAACAATTAAGATGCCTTATATACAGCCATGTAGAGATTTAATTACAATATATCATGTTTTTGTATGGTGGGATGCCAGAATTGTTTATGCAAAATTATCTAAAAAACAATTATAATTATAAGTAATTATTAATTATATATGTGCAGCCTTTCTGCTGACACACTAGTTCTAATTAAAGGAGAACAAAATCAAACTTCTTATGTTCTGCTTGAAGATTGCTCAAGACTTCCTGAACACTTTCATTCTGTTTCCATTTGCAGGAAGCAAAAAGAAGAGAGATGAGGTGGAGGAAAAGTAAATAGGCAGCAGGAATAACAAATAATGCGCTGAAACCAAGGCGAGCTGCTGTGTTGCTGTTCTCCCTTCACCCCACCCCCAACACTCCTCTCTGGACTGTGGCAGAGCTTCCATGCCCTTAGTGCGCTCACTTGAGCACCAGACCCTGCAAGAATAGAGCCTATTCACACAGCCTGCCTCCAGATGCTTTCCAAAACAGTCCTTCAGGCTACAGCAGGGAGCAGAAGAGGGGAGAGAGCAGGAAAGGGAGATAGGAATCTGATAGCCTATCATTAACAGCCCAAATAAATTAAAGGAAAAATCTCAGGTTGAACCATTGCCCTTTGTGGTGATGTTTATAGGTGGTAGACTCAGTGTTTTGTCTCCTGTGGCCTTTCAAAGAGCAGTTATGCTGCAGCAAGGAGGGTGTTTGTTGTTGCAGGTAAATTGTCTAATGTGTAGAATCTACTGCAGTCCACACACTTAGGCCTCAAAACCCAAAGTGAGCCACATGGGAGTTTCAAGTGAACGTAAAACGATCTTACATCTTATATAACATCCACACTGGTGCTGGGTAGATTCTCTCTTCTTTCATTCACACAAAGCTCATGTCTTTGTTCTTGAAAATGTGAAATATTTGTGCGAGTAACAGTTTTAAAGTTGATATTTCCAGGAAATCCTCTTTATGTAAAAGATCAAGGAGAAATGCCCAACTCAGCAGGAAACAACTCTGATGTTGCATCAAAAATCTCATCCCTTATCAAACTCAAGTGCCTGTGTTTGCAGGAAACTGCACAGACCGATGCAATATTAATGTCTCAATCAACAGCAAGTTATCAGGCAGGAGCTGAGAAAACACCACTGCAGCTTCTGCAAGTATGACCCTCAGCTATAGACTCCCCATCTCCTCCTACCAACAATATATATATCTAACACTGACTCAAACATTTATGCTCAACCTCCTCATGACAGCAGAGGAGAGAGTATGAGTTAGGAGGGTTGATGTGTGTATTTGTCAGATGACTCCACACAGTCCTAATGTGTACTTAAATGCTGCATCAAATATCAAATATTTCCTTTCTTCTCTATATATGTTTATCATATCATGGAAAAAATTGTAGTTCAAATTAGAGCGCATTTCATCATAGCAGGTGTTTGGTCCTGAGAGTCTGCAGTCAAGTGGGGGAACTATTTAATTAAAACTTGTGAAAATTGGTTGAGGGTAGATATATTTTATCATATAGTTGTTTTCTAGATCAAAAACATATCAACATTTTAACACTGTGTGACAGATTGTTACACTTTCAGGTTTCTCACGCTCGTGAAAACAAATGGTCAAAGAGATGTCAAGTTTTGTTTGTTTGCTTGTTTGTTTCAGTGCAAGTGAAAAAGAACTTTGAAAATATGGCCTTGATTAAGACCTGCCTGTGAAACACAACACTTGGGCTTTTTTCCCACACCATGCTCCTCAACACAGGAGACCTTAATGTGAAGTCCTGGCCAAGACTGCCACCCAGTGGTCAGTATATATAATTACAGCACAAATCATAATAAGACACCCACTTCAAGATCTGAAGTCCTAAAAGCCACTCGGTACAGCAGTAGTACTGTACCGAGTGGCTTCACAGGCTAGTCCTTGTTAACTCAGACAGTTTATGAACAAGAATCTTTAATATTTTATATTTATTGAGTTTTTCATTATCCTATATACTGCTAAAGTTTTGTGGTCTTAACAGAAAAGTCACTTAAAATAAAACAAATATAGGGTCATAGCATTGCCTTGAAAAAACAAAAATGGCGAACAGAAAATACAAATCAGCTAATCCATACTTAATTTAGCCTCTCTGGAGAGGGAGAAAGGAAAGAGAAGAAAATATTTAAAAACTCAAGATGTCACCATTGGTTCTTCATGTACCTGACTTCCTTTCTAACATAACACCTATGAACTTTGAGATTATGCCTGCCTTCCAAAGGTTGTGGAAGCACCTGGCAAAAAGACCATCAGAGAGTGTTGGCTGCAGTAAGCTCTCCTCCTCGTAGTCTTTTTGTAAATATTGTTAAACAGCTATATCTTTTGAACAGATGACCATCTCCATAACCCTTCAAATCGACCTAGGAGAAAATAAGAGGAAAAATTGTGTTTGTATTTGTGCACTCAACAAATCCTGTAATGATATGAGTTATTTTTTATAAAGATTTGGATTGCCTTCATGAAATATTGATTATTTCTTTTAATTTTGCATTCAACTTGATAATATTATCCTACTTCAAATGCCTTTGATGAAGAAATTTGAAAAGTCATCTCCACATTTTCTACAATAGACGCAGTTTAACAGACCTGAATGATGTGAGAATGTAAAACTATATTGTAAATTATGAGGCACACTTAATATTTGACTAACTTCAGCCTTTAACTTGAAAGAAATCTTGTGAAAGTTACAAGTAAGAAAAAAATGCAAGTGGACCAGGCACTGAAAAAACTTCTCTGCACTTACGTGATAGTTTGTTTCCATTTCAAATCTGAAGATGGTGAAAAATGTCAAACACAGTTTCCAAGAACTTAGAGCAAAGTGTTTAAAACAGTTTGTTTGTTTGTTTGTTTCTTTTTTTATTAAGATCTCCATTAGCACTAGCAAAAGCATTGGATATTCTTCCTGGGGTCCAACACACAAACTGTACAAATTTCACCCTTTATTTAAAATTATCAGGATGAAATATATACTCACACCCCAAAGTTATTTCTCATATTTATAAATAAAAATCAAAATCCAAATAAATTAATCAGCTGTGAATATTTTCAGAGTGCCTCCACAGTTTTTCAGCATTACTCTGCTTGTTGGGTCCTCTTTTTCAAACTTTTCATTTCACTAACATTTTAATCTATAGAGGATAACAACCCTACAATGACCAGGGGTGAAAAGTAACTGATTACATTGACTTTGCTACTGTGTTTTGTTTTGTTTTGTTTTGTTTTTGTTTTTTGCTTTTTTTGGACTGCAGTATTATCAGACCAAAGGGAGACCTTTGTCCAGACATCAGCATACAATCAGTGCAGTAGAAATCATCTCTCAGGTCTTACTCAACATTTCCCACCTTTTGGGAACCTCCCTCTCTCTCTCTCTCTCTCTCTCTCTGGCATTTTCCCTACAATGCTACAAGCAGTGTTGCTATGAAGCAAAGGCAGGGGTGCTTGTAGATACTATGGGTGCCATGAAAAGATATTGTTAGCCCCCACACAGTCCACACAAACAATGCAGGGTTGTTAAAACAATGCTATTTAAAATACATAAAAAGTTATTGCATCCCCATTGTACAGGGCCTATTAAGTGGCACTGGTGCAGTCTCTGTCTGTGACTTCTTTCCTCAACAAAAGGGGCCATACGATTATTTGAAGTGTAATGGGTGGACTTTCTGGCATTTTAGCTATTTTTAGGATTCCAACAGTTTATTTATTTAATTAGTTAATCTGTTTTTTTTTTTTTTAGTAAAACATAACCTGAATGATGCTTTGTTGCAATTAAAAAAGAAAAGAGTCTGCTTTCTGGGACAAGTTTATAATTCATGTAAAAGAATTACACATTTTCAAAAAAATAAATGTATGACTTGCACGTTTAGGGCACTTGTCAGTCATGGGCCATTAGAAATGCTTTGCCCCCATGTGCAAGGAAGCTTGTTTAAAAGAAAAGAAAAAAACTTTTGTCAGAGATTTTATGAAGCAGACTATGCCATGGAGAATTTTTTTTTTACAGAGCCTGTGGTCTTGATCATGTAACAGACAAACATTAAAATATTCTAGCAATGGACCTATAGTCTTTACTTCTCTGGATTGGTGATGTATGGTGTGTTATCTAAGTTTATGTTGTCTTTGTTCAGTTCCAGTAGTCAAAAACAACACCTGTAGAGTATCTATCACAGATGACAACAGATCATTTCCTCTGGCTTGTTTATTTTACAAAGGTTTAGAATGCTCTAGAGGAAATTAAAATGGGGCTGTAGTATATCTGCAACCTGTAAGTGTGCTCCTGGGGTCATGCTCCTGACATCAGAGTGCAGAGCAATGTTTTTCACACCTGCTACAGTCATAGAAAGAGCCAACACTGAACTTTCACCGGTGTGGGGTGAGCATGACCCACCCATGGTTCACATAAAGCAGTGGCCCGGATCACAATTATGAGGAGGAAGGTTGTTAGCTGGGGTAGGTGACAAACTTGTCAGGTTTGGACACCTGCTCACTTTATAAGATGCCACAACAATCGCTCTTTGAGATTTAAACTGCATCTGCTCCAGAAAGGAAACCATAACACTTCACGGGACAAGGACTAAAACTCTAAAAGGTGAGTTAATCAACTATGACTCCTATATTAATAACTCTAAATGTTTTTTTTCTTTTTGATTGAGCTGTGTAGTTGCAATGGTTTATGCTCTTGTTTCATTGGCTAGGTGGACCGAGGATGAACCTGCACTTCTGGTGTGTTTTGGTCCTCTTTTTGTGTTCCAGCAGTAGGGAAATGGTTATGGAAAGCACAAGACTGTCAAAGTATGTGTATCACATTTCTCTACATGGTTGAAATTCTATTTCCCAAGAAAATTAATATTTAAAAATTCAAAGTCTTGTTATTCAAGAGCTAGTTAGTATCAGACCTTTAGGGTTATTCAGCTCTCTTGTGGTATGTGAACTTTTTGTGTTCAGTGGAAAAAACTGTTAACAACAATAACATTTGACTCAGGTTTTACAACTCATTTAATGTTTCTGGGAAATGACAAGTAGAAGGTGCTTCTTTATTGCAAAACCATTCTATATGACAGAAGTAATTTTTATGGAATTATTGTTTGGACATAAATTTCAAGCCAATCAGGATGAAAAAAAAAAAAAGTGAACTGATTTGTATTGTGTTAAACTGTATTTATTGTACACAACAATACATTAGATTTACATTATGTTGCACTTTTAAAGTCTAAAACCCCACCATCCCACAATAATGTGTGGCAATTATTGATACAGCATACAACATCCCTACAATTCACAAGGTTTGGGTAGAAAAATAATGATCTTAAATCAGGGACATTGTAAAAAGAGGCACTGTAATCTGAGAATACCTAGAATTAACAGGAAATTGAGCAAAAATAGAAAACTTTAAAAAAATTCTAGTAGAAGAAAAAAACAAATTAAAATGACAGTAACAAACACCACACACACACACACACACACACACACACACACACACACACACACACACACACACATATATGCATATATATAGCTAGAAATATGTTGTCAAGTACCTTTAACTTCAAAATCAACCCAACTTCAAAATACTTAAATATCCTTTAAAGGTGTTTGACATCCTATGACAATTGAATTATATATTTGAAATGTATGTAGTTTATTGAAATGTATTCAGAAAAAGCATGAAGTCTGTTTTTTGGGAGTGTCAGAATAAGTTATAAAATGTCTCTTTGGGTTGATGTAAAAGTTCCAGTTTTTCCAGTATTTTTCATGTCCTCTGAAAAAAGTCAATTTCTTCATCGTGAAAATTTCCTGCAGATTCCTTGTTAATCTTTTCTGGTTAATGCCTTTCAACCACCAGCATGTAGTATTTGCAGTTAACATCTATCCTGTTTTTAAGTCCATTGGGTACATTTCCTAAATACACGACCCTAAATGTTAAGTCAAACTTTAAGCTTATAACACGCTGATTACAGTTTCAACATCTATCCAGAACAGGGAAATTCTGGGGGCATTCCTGAAAAAAATGAAACTGGACAAAAGATGATCATTTAAATGTAAAGAAAAATTGCATAAAACATAATAGACACACTTAACGTTAAAACATTAAACATTAATTCAATAAAATGAGATAAGAAAGCACCCAGAGATGATTTAATGAAACAGGCACATACAGTAATAAGATAATAAATATAATTCAGTATAATATTACTAGAAGAGATAATAGAAGACTAAACTGTAAACCTGGAATTATACTGAGTCAGAAAATACATATAATGTATACCAAAAAATGTAATTTAAGACCTGACTTATTGGTTGATTTGAGTTCTCCTCTCTGGATTTGGGCATTAGGTGTTAGTTTCATGTCTTCAGGCAAGCTGGTCCACAGATAGTAATGATAGTAAAAAGGAGATGCCTCCATTTATGTTTGGATGTTACCTTTTGCACTGTCCAAAGACCACTACCAGCCAGGTAACCCGAGGCTGTTCCTGCGCTCATATGGGAAAAAGCAGCTCAGATAAATGAAAAGAAGTCAAATCAATACAAGATTCATAGATCAGGTCTGGTCTTTGTCTGCCACATTTCAGGATATTACACCTTCAAAATATGGAAATACTTTGCATATCTAATTCAAGAGACAGGTGCATAAGAGAAAAATCTGACGGCCTTCCCTCTTTACCGATGTGTTTGCCTGATGAAGGTCTGAGACCAAAATGTTGCAAAGAAATTAATTTATTGCAAGTTTGATTGTGTGCTGGAGTCTCTCTTAAGGTTAAAAAGGACATTACATCCTGATATGTGGCAGAATGTCTGGATCAAATTTTTCATTTTTCTCTCTGTGGGCAGATAACTGAAACTGGACTTTTGCCCTTGCTAAAGCTATAAAATGTCATCTGCATCCAAGATGTAATATATAAACTACAATTAATAAAGCAAAAGGTCCGCATCAACAGTAGAAAAAACAAATAGAGTTGTGTATCATCAGCATAGTTTTGAAAATTAATGCTGTGCCACCTGGTAGTTTCTAAGTAACACTATATAAAAAAGTGTGGAACCTAAAATCAAATCCCAGAGAATTATACATTTTAGGTAAGAAATTCTTAACAAACCCTCTCCCAGAAGACAGTAAAAAAGTGTCATGAGTTTGTGGAATCTGTTCAAAGCATGGTGTGGTCTGTTATAATGAAGACTGTCCTCAGGTCCAGGAGCACTAAAACAGAGATAGATTATTTCATTCATCCTCAGGTCTTGGCAGTTTGAATACGTGCTGTCTCTGTACGGTGTTTTTTCAAAAACCAGATAGTTACATTTCATAAAATTTGCTGGAGATCATAAAGCCAATCAAGCAATTAAAAACATGCTCTTCTATAATGTAGCTCAAGATGACTGTCGTGGTCACATGTTAGTGCACCTTCTGTATTTTATTCTCAGGAGCTCAAACATGAACAGTCTTAAAAGCATTCAATCTGAAGAGAATAAATAACAATGTTAGGAATATCTGATTTACACCTCTGTACTCCATATGATAAGAAATGTAACTAAAGTAAACTAATTATATCACCACTGATTGTAAGTAACATCGATCTGATTATATGATGAATCAATAATTGGCACACATCATTCAAAATTATTGCTGAAAAACAAACTGTGACAAGTTAAGTTTCTGTTGAGTCTTCAACCATTATGAGTTAAAATATCTTTCTTATTTATGTATCAGAAATGCTGAGGTAAAATTTCACTGCAAAAAGGCATCTAAACTCCATCAGATAATCTCAAATGACTGCTGGATTAGATTGGACTGTTTGCATTCAAAATGTATTGAGACTAACCTAAAACCACAACATGCATAGATATGTCTCACGCATCTTTTTTTTAAAAGCTTGTTATAAGAAATATTTTTCAGCACTGAGAATTGAAAGGCTTTTACTCAAGGCTTTACAATTCTTTTCTGACAGGCGGCATTCATACCACAAGGACAAGGGACAAAATATCATTCACAACCTGAAAAGGCATTCAGATGGGACCTTCACGAGTGACTTTGTTCACTATCTTGACAAGATCAGAGCTAAAGATTTTGTGGAGTGGCTGGCCGAAAACAAACAAAACGGGTGAGATGAAATATACGCAGCTTTTAAATCCAAACGTCTTTTTTGTGATTGTGTGATAGGACTGAGAAGTGCAACGAAGAAGTGTGAAAAGTAAAAATAGTTGTAAAGCTGCAGTTTAACACATCTTGTCAGATTATCTGTATTTCATTTAATTTTCTGTTCATTTTTTGCCGCATTGTTTGTTTGTGTTCTTCCACACAGAGTCACTTTGTTTGAATGACAATAATAGGATACTTATTCTTTTTCTTCTTATTGAATTAAACAGTCAGATTTTTCAGACATCATGTAAGTGTCTTTAATCAACTCTGTCTCTGTTTTGTTTTGTTTCCTTTTCTTCTGTTCACAGATGTCATGGAGAACTGGACAAGCTTGCAGTGCAAGTTTAAGAAGTGCAGATGACATGAATTGTTTGTTTTTGCTTCTTCCATTTGGTTATCAAGTAATGTACAAGGAAAATGAATCCACCGCATTAAAATAATTTTCAATTATTTGATATTCACAAAATAATACCAATGCAAACAAAAAGATGAATATATTCAACTTTTTTCATCATTGTCTTACTGAACATACCCACACCACAAAAAGAGTTAAGCATGGATTTTTATTTTTATTTTTTTAAAGATTTATTTGCTTGTGTTAAACAGCATAGAAAATTCAAATAAAAAATGTCTTATGGAAACAATAAAGACAGATTTTGAATGTATTTGAAGTTGAACTCGTTAAAGCATTTTTAAAAATGTCCCAAGTGCTCTGTTCATTTTTTCTTTATCATAGGGGGACTTAAAGGACTATTTACAGCCTGCTCTGAGATAACAGTGTATTGTTTTTTTGTGGAATTCAGCATCACTTTATTCAGATCAGACATTAGACCACTTTGTTAATGTGAAAGAGCCTGATTGTATGAGGGCCCATGAGTATATTACACATCATCAGCATTAAGATATTTATTATGTCTGTTATGTCTTTATTCATGATGAAAACAGAGGTGGTCCCAGGATTGATCCTGGAGGCACCCCTTCATTAATTATCAGCAGAAGTGACTAATTGAGTCACTAACAGTCAAGTAGCTGCAGTACCAATAACAAGCCAAGCTTGCCTGTCTCTGCATTTCTGCATAGTACACCTGGTGTCGTTTGTCTTGTGGTTCTTTTAAACATTTCTAAAATTCACATTCAAAGATTCATGATGATTTTAGTCATGTAAAATGTCATCTCTTTGTGGCTTCAGCATGGAAGAAATGTCTGGGAGAAGGTCGACATCAAAGTTGATCATGATCCTGACAAAGCTCGTCCAACAAGGCAAAAGCATAAACTCAGAAATATAACACACCAAATATTAGCAGATGAAACGTCTGTGATATTGTGTGCAAAAATCAACCAGTCTTGTGAAATAAGGAAACCTCAGTATTGCTTAGATCATTTATTTAATTCATGTACAAATAAAGTCTTCAGACTGGCATGTTTTCTTTGGGCTAATCATAAAGAATGAAGGAAAAAACTACGATTAAAGAACCTGCAGTGGCTCTGAAGTTCAAACACAACAATATAATAAAAACAGATCATAACAAATCACAACAAAAGAAATGACAAAACACAATAAAAGTACACAACATTAAATAACAAAACTCAACAATAAGACAAACAAAGGGAATATTAATTGTTGAACTGATAAACAAATGTTTACTGTGTACTGTTGTCTACGAAGTAGCATATTCTTAATAAATATGTGTTTTTTATAATTGGTTCTAGGGTTTCTAAATGTGTTGCTCAGGTTTTAATTTGTTGTCATGTTTTTATATTAAATGCTGTGCTTTGTAGTCTTTAATGTGTTTTGTATTTCCCTGGTTTATTGTCATTGACATTGTGTTTGTCTTGTGTATTTTTTGGTTGGATATTTTTTTCATTTGTTAATGTTTTTCCTTTTTTATTTCTTACTTTGTTGTTTTTGATTTTACCTTGTGTTCGATTATTTGTTGATTTTGTTTTCTATTTGTTGTGCTGTTACTCCTGACATTTTAAACAGCTGCTTTTTTTTACCTTTTTGTTTGTCTTTTTATTGTTGATTTTATTTTTTGAATGTTGTGGTGTTTTTCTTTGTGTTCCGTTTTCATAATATGTTGTTTGGTTTTATTAATCTGCTTTTAAATGACTAAATGTATCTCTGTGTTTTGTAATTGTCTCTGGTTTATTATCTATTGTTGTTTTAATTAGTAACATATTTGTCATTTGTTGTGTTTTTCTATTTGCAATGTTTTTTCATTTGTTATTCTCTTCGAAATTAGTATTTGTAGTTTACATTTTTTGCTTTGTTTATTTTACATTTTTAATATATGATGCTCTGATGTAATCTCCAGTTCGTCATCATCTGCTTACTTCAATTCATGTGTGAAATAAAAAGAGCAGATCCACGCCCTCCAGGCTGACCAGAGGAGGGCGCCATCGATCAGTAAATAAAAAAGTGGTCCAGGTTTAGCACAGACTGATTTGGTAAATCTTTAAAAAGACAGTGCGTGGGTGTGGAAGGATGTTTGTTTTCTTTAACTGTGTTTAGCCTTCTCTTTGTTCACAAACATGTACATCGTTGCACAATGAGCTTATGCAATGACTCATGCAGAACATACAGTAATGATGGAGGAGATGTTGATCGGACAGAAGGAGCTGGTGGAGAAAAACTGGAGGCTCAAGTCGATCGTGATGTGTAGGTTTTCTCTCAGTGTGTGTTGGGGGTTTTCTTATGTGTCTGCCTCTTCCCTCATTGAGAAATGTGAGAAGCATAAAGAGGGTGCAGCTGTGGTAGTGGGGAGCTCCTGGCTTCTTGCCATAGGCATAATGTAAGAGCTCCCCCATCAGCCTGGCTCCCTGGGGTGGGGGGTGGGGGTGGGGGGCACTAGCACAAGCTCATGATCTCAGTCAAAGTTTGAAACGGGATAATTTAGTCCAAAGCAAAAAAGAATTTAAATTTCAACAACATTTGAAAACTAGTGACCCCACTCCTACCATCCTGAGCTGCTGAGAGCTGAAGCCAGAAAAAGTCCTTTAAACCTGCTGGTCCACTCAAATCACATGAACCAGGAGAACACCAGGACACCAGTCCAAATCAGACCTGGAACCCCAGCACTTCACAAATTAGACCAAAACAGTTATTTGCCAACAGAGATTTATGTAGAATAGGAAGAAGCAATAACACAAAAAAGTGTTATTTGACCCCAAACAGAGAAGACTAATTTGAGTTCCTGAGCTCTGTATAAGATCTCAGACTCAGTGACCACATATTAGCTAGAGAAACAGATCGTCACAAAAAGAGCTGGCTCCCAGAGGACAGACTCTGCCCCTGCTGGGAGGAAAATGAGCGACTGAGAAACATTTAGTGGGACACAGGTTGAGATTATTGAAGCCAGATAAATCAAAGTGCGTGAGAGCAATGAGTATAACCCGAACACAGACAATCACAGCACACATATTTCATAACATTTTTTCTTCTGCCAAGTAGGCCATGTTTCTACTGGCATTTGTTGTTTAGTTTTTTCAGTTTGTGATGACTGGAAAACAAAACTAATGACACAGATCCAGGATTCTTAAAATATTTGTAAACATATGTTTTTTTCTGTTCTATAAGAGTTTTGATTGCAATGTCAAGAAATCCTGATCCCTGCAGAAGGAAGAAGTAATACAGTTATTTTTGGTGGTGATCCAAATACAGTTTTGAATCCAGAAGTTTTAATAGGAAACATTTCGAGACAGGGCAGTCAGACAGTAACTCCCCTCAAAATGTTAAAAATGGAGGTTTGTCCTCTCTGAGCGCCTCTGATTACTTTTTATCTTTGTATGTTAGTTTATGTACAGGATAATGAATCAGTAATGAAAATATTGGTCATGGCAAAAGGAAGAAAAGATTAGAATTTGGCAGGGATCCCAATTAAGGATTCAGGGCTTTTTAAAGGTTTGTTAACATTGTGAGATAGGATATTTTTCCACATTTTTTGTAAACAACTCAAGTCCTTAACTTTCAGGACATTTTCAGGTAATGTTGATTTTGGTAAAAGAAAGTAGTGACAAGATTTTGGTGGTGATCCAACTCTGTATGCTGATCCAGGAATCTTAAATGGCTTTCTTAACAGTGTGAGATGAGGCTGCTTTCTTTAGTTTGGCAATAACTTGCCCAACAATGTAGGAAATGCATATATAAATGCAAAATGTCATATAATCTTTTCATACACAGTGCATAATGAATTCATTAGACTACCTGTCATAAAACGAGCAAGCTTAAATAATTTAGAAATATAAAAAAAAAAAAAAAAATTCAAACTGAAATGTTAATTTATTGGACATCATTTTTTACTGTAAGGAGGAAATTCAAACTGAATTCACTTTTTTAATTCCAATTTTGAGCCAGATCATCAGGCTTCTCTGAGAGGTCAGAATGCAGAAATCCAAGAAAATAACTAAAATGTGACATTTGAATCAAGAAATAAAAAGTTGCCTTACTGTTTGTTCTTTTTTTTTTCCTGGTAAAAAAGCTCATTTGAAAATACATGGACAACAATAATAATTTAGCATTAAAATATAAAATTGGTTGAAGAGCTTTTACATATTGATGCAATAACAAATACAGAAAAAATATTTTGGTAATTATCATTGTTGTTAATTTCAAACAACTTTGACATAACTTGTCTGGCACAGTTAACTATTATTAACCGTTTTTAATCTCCATGTTTTTTTAACCTTCACAATACTACCAAGTCATCATAATTTGTGAAAACAGCACTAATAATGTTTAAGCATAGAAACATTTTTCTCTGATAGAGATGGTGGATACAAGTTAAGGGGTCAGTTAATTTTTTAAATCCCAAGCAAAAGAACAATAATGAGGAACTTTAGTATAACAATACAAGGATATGGAATAACCTGGATGATGATCTGAAACAGAACAAAAACTTTATCCAGTTTGAAAAGAAATTTAAATCAGTCATATTGGAGAAATACAGGAATCACAAGGAGGAACAAGTCTTATGAGTGAATTAAACTAAGTACCTTAATATTAAAAAAAAAAACAATGTTTGTGTGTGTGTGTGTGTGTGTGTGTACGCAAAGGAAAGTATGTTTACACACATATATACATACACACTGCATATATAATGTAAATTTATGTATGAATTTATTGCAATCTGGTATATATATAGCTGTGGGTGTTAAAGTTTATATGAATATGAGTAGGTATTCAGATAGGTAGAGAGGTATTATATGTATAGATATAGTTCATAAGTCCATATAATTTTCTTTTATAATAAGTCTATTGGCGTACATAGGTGGAACCTAAGTCAAACATGTAAAAGAGATTGAGGCGTAGGATCAGATAAGTTTAGTTTCTTACTACTCCATTTTGAGCATGTACATTGTAACTTATGATGAATATTATTAGTTATTTGCTTTCTATATTTTCTCTTGTCTGTTTTTTGTATTGTATATATTTTTGTTGTTAATATGTTCGAAATAAATATAGAAATAAATAAATACTATTGCTTTAATTATTGTAAATATTTGATTTTTTATTTTCAGTGAAATGCTTTTTCAATAATGCCCCCACATCCCTGTCATTAAAGCTCTGTGGATTGTGAATAGTGGGAAACCCCCTTTCACTGCCGGCTATTCACACTAACTGCCTGTTTGACATTTAACAGCAAACTGGGGCTGAAGTAGAAGCGACAGGACTAAAGTCCAATCACTGCACCACCACAAAGAAAAGCCGTTTTCATTTAGATAGAGCTACAGTTCCTTTCTCCGACTCGATCATCCTCTAACGCCTTTAATTCTTATATTTAGATACATTCAGGTCGACACTCGGAGAAAGCTCATACTGTATGGCAGCAGATCCAGAAGGAGGGAGAGTGGGATGAGAGAGCAGGCAGAGGAGGAGGAGGAGTGTAGGTGTGGCTGTCTCCGAATTGGGTCGAGCTCTTCAGCACACCAAACACATTCTCATGGCTGCTACACGAAGACCCAGCTCTATCCGACTTCAGTCCGACCCCACCCAAGGAGCCTGAGAGCCGGGGGGAGGATGCTTGCTCCTCCCGGTACCTCCTCCAGCACCTCGGACAGCTCCTGCTAGCTCTCCGCGCTGTTTTTTCCTCTTTGCTGTAAGAAGTCGCTCAGGAGCCTAATTTTAGGGAGAGATGCTGTTTTCTCTCCCCAGCGTGGGAGCCGGTCTCCCAGGCAGCAGTGGAGCTGATGGAGGCACCGGGCCAAACTGGGAGTGTGCTGCTGACTCAGCCTCGACTGCTGCATTAATTTATCTGCACTGCAGTGCTCCACCGCCTCCCTTCCCCTTCTCTTTTCCTTACCCCCCTCCCCTCCCTCTCCACCTCACTGCACTCTCACAATCATCCTGGAGCTTGGCAGTGAAACGAGTTGGTGGGGTGGGCGGGGGTCGTAAAAAGAGGGATGAAGGGAGGGGGTCGATAGTCAGTAAGGACGTGGTTCCCACTGCCTGAATGTGTAGATGATAAATAACAGACACAGACTAGAGAATACAAAAAACAAACCTGGGAGGTGCAGGATGGGAGGAGGAGGAGGAGGGGGGGGGGGGGGCACCAAATTTTCCATTTATTTAGAGACTTCAGTCTGAGGACAGCCCCATGCATCATTTACATATCCCAGCGACTGAGACCTGAAAAGGGTTTCCTACCTCACTTGCCCAACATCCTGCATTTCAGCAGCTTTTTATAACTGGCCTTACTTTTTTACATGTAGTAGAAGAACAAAGGACATTTCTAAGGGCCCATGGCTGACAGGGGTCAATTTGGTAAACCATTTGTAATTTATCCTATATAAAAACAATAACTTTTCTAACACTAGTGGATAGTTTATTTGTACATATTTTCCAGCTCTTCTTGTTTTCAATGCAAAGAAGGAAAACTGTATCTTCATTCAGGCTTTCTTAGGCTCAAAGACTAACAACCATCTTAGACCCTTCTGAAAGGCCCTGGGATGTGAGGCTCGAGTTTTATTGTATTTTTTTATCGCATTTGAAAAAATGCTTTAACATATTTTTTTTTAGCTATTTTGTCATCTTTGAAACAAGGAAATAGTTAAATTAGCATCTTGCTTACATACACTTCAAGAGCGACATATACTGGCTATTAAGAATGTTCAAGTAACTTTTAGAGATGTTCAAGAGAGTGTATGGTGTTCTTGAAACAGAGAATTACTCTTCTTTAAATATATGTTTCCATTAAAATCCATTAGCATTATTGGAGGTGTAGTGTGCACCAGTGGGTACTGGAACCAATAGGGCAGGAGTGGGCACCTGGTGGGTCTGGGGGACACATGTGGTCCTCCAGCTTCCTCACTGTGGCCCCTCAATCCTTTCAAAACTATTTTAGAAACTGTGAACATGACAATATTGAAAATAGAAATAGAAAATCAGGACAATTAATCTGTTTTTGGCTGGCATGTTTTTGTAAAACTCCCTTTAATGTATAACTAATGGCAGTAGTGAAATGAGAAGAAAGAAATGTATGAAAACTGAAACTTTAATAATCAGTATATGCTCTTGCAGTGCAGTTTGATCAGCCTGATGTATCGTCTGTAATCAGACCAGTCCATCTTGCCTAAGCTCCAGTCTACAAGGACTAAATGAACCAATGCAGCACAGTCCAATCAGCTTCCTTTAAAGCAGGAAGAGGTGGAGCAAAGAGCGAGGCAACAGCAGGAAGGGACTGCTTGTCCAGAGACTAGCATAGATGCTTGCGACATGTCAAAGACAGACTGAGAACGAGGGTTGCGGCGGCTCTCAGCAGTGTTAAATTTGGCAGTACATTTTAATTTAGTTTTAGTTATAGTCTTTTGCCTAAAATAACATTTAGTCATAAATTAGTCATCTAAATTGATACAATTTTAGTCTTAGTTGATGACATTTCCATTTTATTTGACAAAATCTAATATAAATTTAGTTGACTAAAATATTAAGTGTAAAGTGTAAGGCGTTATTGATGTTTCCTTCACCTTTATTTAGGCTACAAAGCGTCTCAGTTACAATATTAGAATTGACACCAAACAGTAAAACTGCTCTACATGAATATATCATTTCATAAAGACAGTCTCTCTGGTTGGATCGCTCCCCAACTTATCCTGCCAATATGAAACTAAGGCAGTTGTGATTGGATGTCCCTCTTAACTCATCCAACCTTCCACACAACCAAAGTAGCTGTGTTTGGAAATGTTTCTAACTTTTCCCTACATGACCAAATTAGGTCTGATTGGATTTAGTCTATGTCAAACATTTAAGTCTAGTTTTTATCTGTTGATGAAAATTTATGTTAATTTAGATTTGGTTTTTGTCCATGTACACTTGTTTTTATTAGTAACTAGTTTTCATCAGGAGAAAAAAGGCTGTTGACAAAAACTATGATGAAAATAAATAATAAACAAAATTACCACTTGTTCTCCGTAAGCTTGTAGATTTTCCTGACATTAGGGATAGTGAAAATACTCAGTCATCAAAATAGAACATACGATCATAAGTTGGGACAAAAAACCGGCTCTTTAACGTTTAAATTCTCTTGAAATGTTTGTACGACATTTTCATGGGCCTGAAGGACTTACAGGCTTAAGATAGGGCCATGGTACACTGAAGTTTGTGAAAGGCTGACCTTTTTAATAACTTCTTTAAAATGCCTTCTTTAAAATCATTTTCCATTTTCCAGGTTAAGACAATTCATTTAAACACAATTTTGAGATGTGGGGAGACAAATACGTTTTGCCTACATACCACATCATACATAATGAATTGGGGCACAAGCCCACCTGTAACGTTTTAGTCTCATCTTGTCTTGTTGACAAAAAAATAAACATCCATTTCCATGTCCATCTGCAAAGCAATGCGAGAACATTAAAACAAATCATTATCATTGTTTTTTCTCCTTCTGTCATGGGATTCTGGGGTTCTGACTGTAATATCATACCTAAGGCTATATTTTTATGGTGGACCACAAACAAGAGCATCCCAGTGCAGATGGACTGCATAATAATGCACTGAAGTCCATCTTGAGCCTGCGGGGGGATGTTAACACAGACCTCTTAACAAATTCAATAAGTCCATTACATTTAAAAGGCTGCCTTTCATGACCCCTGTTACCACAGTTCCACTTAGCTCCATTTCACAGAATGTTTTGAGAATCCATACACAGCTTTCACAAAAGTAAAATAATCTGCACAAATGGTGACCACTACTCTAAAGTGGACACAGTAAATGTGGAATACGCCTGAAGGAAAGTTACGGTTCCATTGTGTCTAAATCTCTTCCGGAAAAGGCAATAAAAGTCTTGAGTTAATAAAAGTCAACACTTCATGGAAGAAAGGCCAGCACACATGTTGTAACTGGAAGGCTGCTTTATTGGTAATAAAAAGGTTCGTGCTCAAATGAAGACAATCTTTCATATATTCTTACCAAGAGTCCAAGTGGTTGTGCAACACACCATCATAACGTACTGTATATCCTCTATTATCACGGTGTAAAATGAAAACAACAGTTTGAAAAGCACTTTTAAAATTTGTCAGCGAAAAAGAAAAAACGCCCATAATAAACCATGCTAAAAAAAAAAGTCCTCTAATCAAATATCGATACAAAAATAAATTTCAGATGGAAACAGAATATACTGATGAAATCAAAACAGAAATATAGAAGGCAAGCTGCTTTTTCACAAGCCAAGTGGGTGACACACATAGCACTAAGAACAGGACATTTTTTGAGTTAGCTGTTTTCTGTTAACATCACACACTGTTGAATATTTAGATGAAAGTGGGTTGTCTGGATGATCCTCCGGCAGTATTTCTGACTCGTCGTCCCTGATTAATGTTGTGCTCACCACCTAAACCCCCACCCTCCACAGTTTAGAAACATGTTTTAGTTTGTTTCTATCTTTTTTTTTTTTTTTTTTTTTGCTTTTTATATATATATTTTTTTCTTTTTTCAGTGTGGCATCAACATCCAAATTTGCAGAAAAAGCAGAAAAAAGGCACATGCCATTGAGTGGAACACTAGAAACAAACCATTCAACTAAAGTAACTGTGAGGATGAGAAGCCAGTACATGATTGTATGCATGTTGAGCTGTAATGGCACTGATGTGTGGGGATAAGGGAAATAAGGACCCTGGGTGGGTGCCACTTTAGGGTGGGTGAGGAGGTCAGTCACACCAGCTGACGTCCTCAGGGGAGGAGGGATCACTGGTACAGTAGGCGGGCAGTGAGGAGAGTCACCTGTGTGTCTTTGTGTCCGTGACTGTGGGTGTGTCCTGTATACTCAGTGAAGGTGAGAGATAATGACAGTAAGTGAGAAATGTGCTGGTAACATCTTCCTTTCATCATGATCAGGCTACAATCCATGGCAAGCAGCTCCAGTAACATCGCACATGAGCTATTCCCCAACATAGAAGGGTGCTGGAAACAACCAGTTTTTAGACATCCACTGAACGTGTTGCACATAAATCAAATGTGACAAACAGTGTTCTTCTGTTTTATGTATATACATATAGACACATATGTATACATGTATATATCTTTTGTATTATATAATATCTATATTTCATTCAATTTCCGTCAACAAAGTGAAAAGTGTCTCAAAAAATCCAAAAGGTAACAAATGTGACAAAGGGCATAGCTGGAAGCCATTCTATATTATTGTTATTATTCATTTTTTGATTATTAGTAGTAACATTTTTAAAATTTCATATTTACAAAAAAACACAACAAAGCATGCCAAGAAAATAAAAGAATATGATACAATATTTATAGTTTCTCTCAAAAAGTTCGTTCTTTTTCAGCGATTGTGCCATTTACATCATAGCCTGCACTGTACATGTACATGTTTTTGTGTTTTCTTTTTTGTCTTTTTTTGCTTGTTTTTTTTATTATTTTTTTCTTCAAGTGAATGTATCATTCTAAAACATTACATCCAAGATGAACATGGGTAAATTGAATGACATTACTCACTCCTGCGGTTCTCATTGGGAATGTATTTGGTTTCAGTGTGCAGCAGCCAAACTGATTTGGAGACCTCATATTGTAAACAGACCTCAGTTATTGTTACAGACAGGGGCTTCTGGTACAGGCAGTGTTAGACACACCAAATGGCATTAGTGGTGTGTAGATGAATGCCAGATTGTTTTTGTCCAGTCATCCACTTTAAAAATAGGACCATCCCTCCTGTGTAGAAAAAAATGGCAGGAGAACATTAAGAGGCAGTTGTGTCTTGTCTACCACTTGACAAGGCCTCAGATTTTTTTTATTATGAAAAACACCCACAAAGCTTATTATACAACATAGCTGCGTCAATGTGAGGCCTGCTGATGTTTTATCTGGTCAAGTTTCTACCTCGATCTCTGGCAAATTATTTATTTATTAATTTTAAGCGGGTGAGAGTATTTAAAAGCCTGCAAGTATGTGAAAAGATGGTGCAAGGCTGGGTCCAACACCACACAGTGTTCAAGAGGTCCCACAAAAGCACAATGATACACTGACAAACATGGGACTTTCAGCACTCGGACTCAGACCAAAGCACTACTCTCCTCTGCACTCCCATTGCTCTCTTGTTCTCATGGCAGTCAGTCAAAACCCTCAAAGGGAGGGGCTCTACTTATGTATTGGTCCATGTTTATATTGTGTTATTCCTCACTAATCCACCTCCCTCAAACATCAGACATGATCCATTTGATTCTTCAGTCCAAAACCACAAGCTCTTCATGTCCATCCACCTTCCATACATGCGAGGCACGACAAGGCATGTCCTTGTGATAATTCTCTGCTAACTTCTGCTGTGTCAGATGGTCAGTGTCATTAGAAAAGAACAAAACCATTTCTGAGAATGATTGCATCACAAGAACGTCAGAGAAGAATTTCAAGGCTTTTTTTGTAAAGCTGGCAACTCAAATTGTCCAAAAAGCACTACCTACGACATCATTCACCAGGAAATTCTGACGTGTCTGACAGAGTATAAAAGAGGACTTTCTTAAGTGTAACTAAATAAGAAAGTTGTCCAATGTTTTCTTTCTTTCACTGGCCCCAAACTAGGTAAATTAAAAAAGTACAATCAAACGAACCACATTTCAACAACCTTTCTGGGTATTACCTTTGACGCTAAAGCACATCAGACCTTATCTGGTGCCAGATAAGAATTCCTTGGCATGAACTATCCCCTGCTTGCAAAGCCAAAACAGGGACCACAGGTTCAGTTAGAAAAATAACATGATGATGGATGTAAGTAAACAAAGACATGAAAGCCCCAGATTTGGTTCAGGACAATGCACATGGTCCTCCAAATCTGTGCAACCTCAACATGAGGATATTCTGCTTCCTAATGCTCAAACGCTTCACACTCTGTACACTTCTAACACTCAGAGCAGCAAAAAACCTTTTCATAATTTGTCTTGTTGGCTGATACTTCTGAGACTTTGCCTCTGAGTGCTTACATCCTTCATTCAACTGAAACTTCTATGAAGGGCTGAATGAAAAGATCTGTCAGTTAAAACGTAACACTAGTTTAGGGCAGGATCATAGAACTATCATTCTCCCAATATTCTATATATCACTATCCAAAATCTTCTTTTCTATTTAGACTTCCCTTAATTTCTCAAGTGGACAACCTCAAACTATAATCAAGCCACTGCAGTGGTCTGAGAAATAGTGTCTTGTGGACTATGATTACTCATGCATGATTCCTGATCAAAACATGCCTTCATGCAAGTCATTTCTATGCACTGAACGAGCACAATAATTATTATTTATCTGGAACACGGTCTGAGCAAGTCTCCTTCAGCCCAAGTCAAAACAGTGACTAATGACCCTGACCTGGTCAGTGTGAAAGCCCATGTAGAAAATGTCTTTTTCAATGTCAGTATAACAAAGGGGAGATGAGAAGACTAGTGACATGGGCTAAATGTTATCTTTTTTGCTGCTCAAATAATGTAAAGATGCAAGTATACTCAGCACAAACAAACAAAAAAATCTTTGTCTACTGCTCTGGGTTCCCCCCCCTCCCTGGCTAGTGTTTCTTTCGCAGTGAAACTTGCTTGGTTGATTATTGTTTTCTCCTTGATAAAGATGGTAAACTCAGTGTTACAGACACTCCTTTAGACTGATTCAACAGTTCTAGCAGGATCTGTGTGATCCTGTCCCGTAGCATCGGAGCTTTGCTGCGGGGGTCCACGCTCGGTGGTGGCAGGGATTTTGCAATTCTCCAATCATCAGCAGAGATTTCTGTGCCTTGGAAGTTGGTCCCAAAAGAAATGTGTCATTGGCCATCACAATGTGAGTCTCTGTTTTTTTTTTTTAATTTGTTCTTCATTACTATTAACTTGGTCACTATGCAGCAAAGTTCCGTGGTAAACTGATTGTGTTTGGTTCAGCTGTCTTTGACGACAAAAGAAACCACATTGCCTCAGTAGTACATGAGTCTGTAAACATTTTTTTGTATGTTTTTGTTGTTTGTTTTTTGTTACTTGCAAATGATCACGTTTTCTACATTAGTTGGGTTTGGGCTCAGAGTCTCATCTCACTGTGTTTCATTGGATTTTGAGTCATTGAATCCTAACACTTTGATTCCCACTCATCTTTTTGGTTTTTGTCCTTCTCTTTCCTGGCCCATTCCTCCTTGTTGTCATCTTGCTTCTCCTTGTCGGGTTTGGTCACGCTGTCGTAAGAGGGCAGAGAGGCAGTGGATGGCGTGCTCTCTTTCTTCTCCTGGTTGGTCCCGCCGTTTTCAAGCTTATTATTAGTAAAAGTGTGGCGCTTGAAGATAATTCCTCGCCTGATGAGGTGGGCGCGGTAGGCATTCTGGATAATTCTGGCAGAGACATCCTCCTGTTTGCGGCGGAGGGTGGTGGTGATGGGTTCGTAGGACACCTTGGAGGGGTTGGCTGCCACAAAACGCTCCTCCATCTGTTGCCTTAGCATGTCCAACTCACCACTGTCACCCAGCACTCGCTTTGTAAAGGCAAACAGGATGTCCAGGCAGTGAATGCGATCGCCACTCACCATAGGCATGTCCATAGCAATTAGTTCAATAGTGTTGGGCTTTGGCACACGGAGTGGATGCTCCAGTGCATCAGCAAAGTCTGACAGCTTGGCAAAAGTGATGAACTGAGAGGCTGTGGGGTCGAACTTCTCCCAGATCTCATAGAAGGTCTCAAAGTCGTCCTCACTAAGTGGATCTGCACTTTCCTCTGTGGCCACACTGAAGTTCTCCAAGATGATGGCAATGTACATGTTGACAACAATCAGGAAAGAAATGATGATATACATGACAAAAAAGAAGATCCCCACTGACGGGTTTCCACAGTCACCCTTCACAGATGTCCCAGGGTTCTCCAAATTAGGGTCACAGTCAGGTGGGTAGTTGAGTATCGGCAGCAGCAAGCCGTCCCATCCGGCTGATGTGGTAATCATAAACAGAATGATCATGCTGTTGCCGAACGTCTCAAAGTTGTACATGTCGTCAATTCCTGCTCCGTGTTTTACATATCCGAAGTTGGACATGCCAAAGATGGAGAAAATGAACATGACCAGGAAGAGCAGTAGGCCGATGTTGAACAAGGCTGGCAGTGACATCATCAAGGCGAAGAGTAAAGTTCGGATGCCTTTAGCTCCTTTGATCAGACGGAGGATACGACCGATACGAGCCAGCCTGATCACCCTGAACAGAGTCGGTGACACAAAATACTTCTCAATAAGGTCAGCCAGGAACATACCTAAGAGAGAGAGAGAAAAAGAAGAACATAATATCAAAACAAAGCTGAAACTTACAGGGCAGGTGTGTCCCTCCTGGTCTTCTTGCACTCAACCCTTTAACGTCCAGCTCAACTGTTTGGCAGAAGTCAGTAAATTCAGGAAAATTTAATGTGTATAAAACCCAACACATCATTGTTTATTTCTGCCAGTGTTTTAGGACACAGAAAAAAACTGCAAACACACCGAAAGCACTGATATCGTCTTTGTGTGGGATTTAAAGGTTGAAAAGCTAAAAGCTATTGTTATTTTAAATCCTTACCCACTAAGTGATATATATGTCAATCTCAATGTCATCTGTTTAAAGCTATTTTTGCTTTTTTATTCACAAAAATGTGTTCTTTTCTAATTGATTTTCCCATAACATGTGTGCATTTTTATATCATCGAGCAATCTGTTTTTTGGTCTGTTTGTTGTTTTCTCTGCTCCCTAAAATGTCAACAGAATCAAACACTGATTTTATTCGTTCTTTAAAAAAAAAAAAAAAAACATTGAATATCCCTGAATTTATTGATGACCTCTGCCAAACAGTTGAGCTTTGGATTAGGTTAAAAAATGCAGGAGTCAGTTAGCATTTTGGCAGGATATGGGATTTTACAACTGCCCTTTAGACAAATACCAGAAGCATCGTCTATGATGAACACATGCAGAAGAGATTTGAAAGTTTCTTTTTGCAACATATAATGCATCTGATACTGCCTTGCCTTTGTAAGTTGAGAGAAGCAGTATTGGGTTACTTTCAGGATAGCCAACGAAAATACTTAAACTTTGCATCACTCTATAGCCTAATCCAAGAATCTGAAGGTTATCTTTCTACAAGAGGTTCTGGTTGATGCTGCAAAGGGTGGTTGATTTTCAGTCTTAATGTCAGTCTTATGTTGTAGTTCCAAAATAGCTTTATATTTTTGCAGGTAAAATTCAAGCTAAAAAAACAACAAAAGTTAGGTTCTTTAACATCAGAAACAGACTCAGTTTCAGCTTGGCTCAGTCTGAATATTTTATGTATGTAGTCAAAGCGTACTGACGTTAAGTTTGTTTAAATGATAACTATTTTAAATTTTTAGTTTACTGTAATGCACAGTCAAGGGCATAGATGACATGACTACAAGCCTGATTGTTGTTCCTATTTGTCAGGCAGTACCTTTGGCTGTTGCCACATTGATTTAAAGATAGTTTAAACAAATCAGCTGACGCCACTCTGACTTGGTGCATTTTCCCTCAGGCTATAGAGTGGTGCAAGATTGAGTCCAATATTGCAAAGGGAGTTGGCCTTTAGTACTTCCCAGTTCCAATGGGATTGTGTAGTAGCTTAACAGATAAATACCTTTAATAAGGTTTGAGACGAACACTTGCATACAAGATTTTAACATCAATTCTAAAATAATAAATTGCATCTGATAATGCTGCTTAAAGCAATGCTGTGTATTTAAAGAACAGCTGCTAACACACTGCTGATAAGGACTACAAAAATGGACAGGGATCCTAATGCAAGCATTGCTGATTGTTTTTAATAATCAATAATTCATACAACATTGTAACAGCCATCAGAATCAAGTTGATAAGATCATTTGACTAAGAGGAACAAGAAGTTACAGCATGATGCTAAATGAAGAAAATACTGTTGCTGCTTCTAAAATAAAATGCTGTGTTGTACTTCCATTACAGCTTAAAAGCTTTTTACTCTTGTTGTTGGTTGGTATATTGGGGCTTGAAAAATCATGAACAGGTAGATTGTTCATCTGTTGTCAAACTGAACAACATGGATGTAATATCAGCAATGATCCAAGAACACGGTGAAAAATCCCAAAGAATTAGTTGTGAGAACCAGGGAAATGCCAAGCTCCGTGTTGGCCGACAAAAACATGTCATCCCTGCACCACTCTATGGTCCCAGTCTACCCAAACCACTGCTACAGGGTACTTCCTCGGTTCCACATTGAGCATTGGTGCAGTGTTCTGATTGAGACACATTTGGTTGCAGATTGTCCATTTTACTCAATCTTTCTCTTTCAACATTCTTCACTGCAAACTATCTCTCACACAAATAAGTATATAAAATCTAGACATTTTGTTGAAGTGAACAGCCAATGGTAGATGACACCACTGAGGTAATTTGCCCATTACATTTTTAATTTTACTATTTTAGCAAATTCATAAATATTTCAGGTTACTTCATTGTCCTCCCATATTGTTGTCTTCATTTTTTCACTTAAGCCAAAAAAATAAAAAAAAAAGAAAAAGATTTGAATATGCAAAAATTAATAAAAGTTAATTAAAATCCAGTTACTTTAGTTGATTCAAATGGAGGAGAGAGCAGCAACATCAGATTCTGTCTAAACCAGTAACAGTTATGAAGGAGGATGGAGCTTGCTGAGGATCACTTCCTGCAAAGGGGCTTGACAAAAGGCAAGTTACAGCCTTTCAAGAACATTTGCTAGCCATTTATCTTTTTAAAAAAAACATCTTTAAATCTCACCCGTTTGTCCCTCTAATAAATGCATTGAATAAGGTGTGATGTCTAAGTTGAGAAGTTGGACATGCTGTTGTAAAATTATTCTGTAGCTCCTTGCCATCAACAGAATTTTGAGCTCCAGGATGACAACTGCATCACTCCCCTTCATCATCTATACTTCTGATGACATGCAGCTTCCTTACTGTGACTAGAAAACTACGTGCAAAGCATTTATTTTCATTTTAACATATTTCTCATGTACTGCTGATGAATGCTGTCTAAAGAGCAGAAACCAAAACACTGTGAGATGGTGAGATGACAACACCCTCTTCCACAAACACCACCATCCCCCGAGTGCGGTACCATTCAGCAAGAAACATGTCACATTCAAGCTGCTCTGCTCTGCACACAGAAACTGCCCCAGTGGTGAAGGCATGTAAGAATGGACAGCACTGCGAGACAGACTGTATAGACCTTACGGGTTATTCCATTCATATTCTCAGGATTTTTTTTAACCTGTCTCACTTACCAACAATAGACAGGATGACCACCACCACATCAAAGATGTTCCAGCCATTGGTGAAGTAGTAGTGTCGGAGGGCAAAGAGCTTCAGCAGGAACTCGGTGGTGAAAACTACAATGAAGATGAAGTTGACCCAGTAGAGGACTATCTCTGTTTCATCGGACTGGTCGTCTGTTTCTACCATCATGGTCACCATGTTGAGGCAAATGAGTATCATGATGGAGATGTCAAAGACTTGCTGCGTCACAAAGTCAAACACCATACCCTGGACCTTGTTCTATGGGAGGAGGAGACAAAATGTTGTCTTCTAGTTCACTCAGACGCATCATGTGTTGTATAAACTTGTGAGAAAGGAATAAGCATACCTGTGGTCGGGGGATGGGCTTTTGTGGCTTTTTAGAGCCCAGTTTCTTCATAGCATTGTAGTACTTTTTCTGCTCCTCTGTCATGAAAATATCCTGACCTCCAAAGTAAAGGGAAAACACAAATTTGGTTATAACCATGTCCTGACCTCTGAAAATGAAATTTATCAAGAAAAATTGTACACAAGAGGACTCATCTTTTTCTTCTGCTGGTTGAAGTTGTCAATGATCACACCAATGAAGAGGTTGAGGGTGAAGAAGGAGCCGAAGATAATGAAAACCACAAAGTAGATGTACATGTAGATGTTGACCTCATAGTCAGGCTGGTCTTCCACCTTGAAGGGGAGACAATGTTAGAGTTGAGAAACTGAGATCTGTTGTCAAACATATTAAGTTCCCTGCCATGGGTAGAGGTGATAAGATAGGTACAAGCTTTACATCTGCAATTAAAAGACTACTGTATATATCTGGCAATACAAACATAGAAGTTCTGGTCTTAGAATAGAAAGAAATACATTTTGATTAAAATCTAGTTTACAGTTATAATTAGCTGTCAGGATTATGTATCTTTAAACACTCAAAGAAGTATAAGCCCCTCAACACCTAAAATTCAACAAGACTCAGAACAGGACAAACAAGCCTTACAATGATTTGCTTAAGAAAGGCACATACATTTCTTGAATCCACCGCTGCATACATAATGTCCATCCAGCCTTTGAATGTAGCCTTTAGAAAAAGAGGTACATGACATTTGCAGATGTTAAAATAAATAATTGAAAAAGTTTTTTCAAATTGAAATCAAAGAAACGAAACTCAAACCGAAAGTGATGCATATCCTGCGGTGCAGCTTGTGCATGTAAAGAAACAAGTAGATGACAAAAGTAAATGGAAAAACAATGAACACAAATAAAAGAACATGAACAACAGAAAGATTAAAAGAAGTGGGAAAGTAAAGGCAACTTGAAGCAACAGCAGAGAATCAAGGGGAAGTGGAGAAATAAAAGTAGTTACCATGGAAATGCTAAATGACAAATGTGAAAACAAAAAAAGTCAGCATGACAGACAGGGGATAAAAAAGAGGAGAGAAAGAGTGACACCCTCACCACTTGCAGCAAGGCCAGGTAACCAGCGCCCACATTGTCAAAGTTGATCTTGACGTTCTTCCACCTGACTTCTGAATAATTTGCCTGAATGAGGGCCTCGCACTGGGTCCTGTTGTTGACCTCATCAACAGGAAAGTACTCTTCTGACGTCTCATTGAAACAGTAGTAGTACTTGCCCGCAAACAAGTTGACCCCCATGATACTGAAAATCAGCCAAAAGATGAGGCAAACCAGCAACACATTCATAATGGAAGGGATGGCTCCCACCAAGGCGTTGACTACAACCTAGACCAAACCAGGGGAGACAGGATATGACAGAGTGAGAACCAGGAAATAGACACTGCACAGTCATCCCACTCCCACGTAAGACACTGCATACTGGTATGGCTTTACACTTAGTACTAAAAACATCTGGTGTCACAGGTGATATTAAGAGCAGCACTTTAATCCTATTATGACTTAATGCAGCTTAGATAAAACACTGCTCATCACCATGATGTACGTTTGGAAGAGTATTAATGAAAAGCAGAGCTGGATTGGTGTAATTAGTGCAGCACTGATGTTGCTAGGTGATGCTATTTGACCTTTTGAAGCATGAAGCTCAGGCTGCTTAAGTGCTTGCAAACATGTTCACAAACACAATGATTCAGAGCCAAATACAGTTATAAAAAAACAGTTTTCCATTTTTGTTATCTATTTACATATATTCTTTGAGTTTTACTTAAGATACATGAAAGTTTGTAATTATTATAGCATTGTGACAATGATCTGTTATGTCTACAGAAAAAAAAGACCAAGAAATGTATCTTAGAATGGAAACTGGTGGAAGAGAGACAGATTTGACTCATGTTTGGTTATTATTACCCAGCCCTAATATATACGAAAGACCTACTAATATGAGATATAAGACACAGCCTTTTATTCATTGTTAAAAAAGCAGTGTTCTGTTATCTTTACAAATATTGTGTGGATTATCATTTTAAATTCAGGGATACTTCAAGTAGAAAATTAAATGGACATATTATCCTTTTAGGATTAAATCGATGTGCATATATCTTCATGTTTGTAATAAAAACCTCACTGTTTAGACTTTGTTTTTTTAATAAAGTGTTTCCATACCACTATGTAGTGCTCACTCTAGCCACCCAGCCTAAGTTGGTATTGTTAATATTCTTAATATAATGATCCCCTTTTTCATAAATAAGAAGATAAACATCATTTCCAAAGATTTTTTATTCTAAAATTCCCCCCACCCCCATATCTACATCTATCTAACAACCCAATGTGATATCCCATGGATTTATCATAGCTCAGCATAGAGTGAACCGCTCACTACCAGTGTTATGCAGGCCAACCAGCAGCTCTCAGGCAGACAGCTGAGCATGCATGTCTTTGGCAGACTGATTTTGTGGAGCCATATTCCCTCCTCATTACAAACAGACAGGGAAGAGCTGTGGAGCAGGATTCTCTCAGTGTGTGTGTGGCCTTCACAGGCTGACTTGTGTTGGACTCTTCCATTTTTAAATGCAAAATGTCAAAATACTGTCTCACTACAATGTGTGTGAATCTTCTTTAAGAGTTCAATTACAGATCTAGAATCTGTACGAAGTTAGAGAGTATACAGTGTTAGCACTGCACTCACTGAGAAAATGGCTCTTTGCTCGATCTGAGATACATTTGCATCTTTAAAAAAATGTTTGAGTTAAAAAAAAAATAGGCCATGCTGTGTAGAAAGCATTCTCGGAAAGAGGGAAAATGGCTTTCGAAAATGCATAATGTGCATCAGCAGTTATTATACATGCGTGCTATATGGTAGTGTGCAATCTTAGGAACCACGCAAATCAATCAATAAATGAACAGGGGGATGAGTGGATGGAGAGATAACAGTTTTACAAGTTATGGTAAAATCTTTGCTTGCATTTATGTCAGACGAGCGTTCCTTATGTTTACATGTGTCTGCAGAAGAATGCCGAATGCTTAGAACACAAAATTGCTACAATGACAGCCCAATATTCACAAGCATTTAGTCTAGATTGCATAAATTGATTGGGGCTGTGAATTTTATTTAACTATTCCAAAAAAACTGCAAGCCTCGTTTATCATGTTGAAAAAGTTGAACTTAATAAAAAAAGGTTTTCCAAGAAAAGCTCTCTGAAACTAAGAGCAAGATTTAGAATGTGTAGCGATATAAGTACAATGCAAATAGCACCAAGATAATAAAGCAGAAAAAAGAGATAGCAGAAATAAACCACTGCATTTTATCCAGTGCAACGTGTCCAGGTATAGTTACGATACTTGCACAGTGATGTTGGCAGTGTTGCACTTCATGATGCAACATGCCATCAGCGCTCATGCGCATCTCTCCATTTATGTACCTCCCTATTCATATATTTATTGCTTTGGCGTCAAATTTTCAGTTTTCACATTAAATAAAAATGGTAACTCTATTAATGAAAATAGACAACATTATAATATTTAATTTATATAATAGGGTAAGAATCCTGTTTGTTTCCCTTTGCATTACTGGGCTATACTTATTGTCTTTTACCATAAACCACCAGTGAATAAGATCATTCAGAGGAGGCACTGCTATTTAAATACACTATTAGAATAAATGTGCCATAATCTCAAACCCCAAAAATGACTTGATCTCTCAACAAATCCCCAAATTTCCAATTAATAAATATTAGTAAAAATGAAAGCATCAATAAATTCTATCCAGAGCCTAAAAGTGTTGATGTCTGCTCATGAGCAAGCATCAATCTTTAAACACTGGATATCAAGTTAGACAAAGATTTTACATTTAGTCTATCTTACAGTTAACCGCACAGACCTACTTCTGTCATTTTTGGGACATAGTTAAAAGAGGCAATACTTTGACTGTCTAGCGAAGGGAGTGCTGTTCCAGTGCTGTAGTGCTGGCAAAGTTCTGCGCCCCGCCCAAAAAGATCCACAACTTTCAGTCAGAGTCTAACTGGGCCCATTGTTGCCTCCCAGGCTCACTTCCTGTGGGAATGGAAGGCAACAGGAAGCCATGGTCTGCTGTATGTACTATAGTGTGTGTTGCCATGACATGACAGCAGTAATGTCTTGTGTGAAATGGTGGCCTAGCATATTTGCTATGCTTCTGCCAGGATTGTGCACTCTATTGACCATGGGTTTTGATAAACTAGAAAACGTAGATAAAAATGTACAGAAATAAGCTGCCACCAGAGAAGACTGCTGGCAGATCATTCAGTCCAATAGTAAATCCCAAAGTGCTGGTACTGGAAGAAGCTTAACAAATATTTTCCTCTCAAAGCCACAACACAGTGAGTGTGTGGTCTCTGTTTCAGTCCCTGATTCAGAAAGATCCTGGACAAGCAGGAGAGAGTGTGATGACCCTCCAGTGGTTGAGCCCAGCCGAACCAGGGCCAAGGTGAAGTGAGCAGTGGAGGGATAAGGGGGTTGTGGAGGGAGAGGAGGTGGGTTTGGGTGGGGTGCTGCACAGTGCTGCACATGTGGGTCTTAGGAGGAGATGGGGCGGGGCTGAGTGAGTAGGAGAAGCTCAAACTAGAAGACAAGGCAACCAGTCCAAGAGGAGTGAGTATTACAGGAGAATGAGATAAAGAGAGAAGGAAAGACAAAGAAACAGGGGGGGCTACAAGTGACAACAACCAGGTGCAACCTGTAGCTTGCATCAGTCACAAAGACAGCCAATCAGATGTATGTATCATGGTAATGGGCAGCAACCAAAGCAACCAGAGGTACTTGCAATAGAAAATGATTTCTGCTCTGTAAGCCTATTCCTTCAATAAGTGGTGGAGCAGCCTCCTTGCATGCACCATTTTGTGTGACTGGTTGGATAAAGGCTGCCCTGCAGCTCCCTGGTTCCTGCTGGTTGTTCTCTATACAAAATGCATTGAGGGATGGTGTGAGCTGGGGAGGGAGAGGGGGAATATGTGGGGTTGGGGGTAATGGGAGCATGTAAAGGAGACGAGGGGGTTCTTATTTAAAAGCAGTTGTTGAGAATTAGGCCAAATGATAGGCTAATTGTTGATCTGTATGCTCTGTGAAATGGTATGTAAGTTTGGTTAGCTTGACCAATATCGCATTCACTTTGGTCAATCAAGAACACATGATGATGTAACCAGAAGTTCTAGTTTATTAATTATGTGATGAGGCAGCTTTAAGAAAAAAACGTGTCTTGTTCTTTGGGTAGTTCTTTGAATCTGAAAAAATCAATTTGTAGTTATATTTTCAAGGAATTTTTACTTTTTCAATTGAAATGCTTGCTTGTTATAGCTAGCACACAACATTACAGTAACTATACTCAGTCTTTCAGCTGCATCATGACTTCTTTTGCTTAACAAAGGCATGGTACAGGATTGCGCATGAAAAAGTGACTTCTTGGCTTTCATTTCCTGGTTTTAAAAACAATCCCCCAAAATCTTGGAGTTTTTTGTCCTCCTGGTTTGTTTTTAGATCATTTCTAGCATGCTTTAAACTGTTGAATGGGCATGCGGAAGGATCAGCTGCTTAGCTTTGGATCTTACCCTCATCCCTTCAAAACGTGACAAGGCTCTGAGGGGTCTCAAGGCCCTTAGTGTCCTGAGTGATTTAATGGGCCCTAGATCGGAGTAGCCCAGCGCATTAGCTACAAGGCTGACTATAGACACCTACACAAAAACAGAGAAGCAAAAGAGGTTCCAAACTGTTAGAGGTGAGAATATTCACTAGGGAAGAGAGACGGCCCTGGCATAGGCAAAGAGTTTCTTGACATACACACATAAATCTTTGCATGTATATGCATGTATAATATTGCATTTATACATGCATATACACTGAGAGAGAAGGTCAGGTTTAGTATGGATTTATGTGTGTAATGTTTTAAGTAGCAGTAAGCCAGAGGGATTGTTTGTCTGTTATTTTGGGGAAGTTGACGAGATGTGAAAAGTCCTTTGTACCTGCAAAGAAATTTGTGGTTGAGAGAAAAAGAGAGGAAATATTGACATGTAAGACTCATATAGAGGGTAAATTAGGCAGAAGAGAGTGCTACATGATTTAGTTAAAAGACAAGCAAAGGGACTGGGCAGAGCAGAGGAAGAGGAGTTGGGAAGAAAGGGAAGGACAAAGGTTATCCTGAAGAATCTCATAAAAACCCAACAGACTTGAGAGCCTTACCCTTGCCCCTCTAACACTGTCTCTCCATGTCGTTCTTGGGCTGAGGCATAAAATCCCATAATATTTAAGACAGACAAACTAATGGAACCTAAGAGAAAGAATACAAGTAAACATGTACATGTGTGTCATTTCTCCATTTTCTTTCTCAAACATCAAATAAAACAGTATTTAAATTCAAGGAGGAGAGCCACAGTCACATGAACCACGCACAAGAGACGGGGATGGAAGTTAGAGGCAGACTGGATATAATTATTAGCACTGCATGGCACTGAAAGGACAAAAAACACAGAATACAGTCAAGTTACACACAGTTAACAGTTAACTGGAACTTTACATAACCTTAAAAAAACTGGTGCAGCCCCTTTCTTGTCCAGCAGCAGACACCGCGGGCCATGGAGCAGCCAAAGAATGCCCATTTGTGTGCTACCATTGCTTAAATTTGTAGTTAAATCCTTTTTACTTTAAATAATTAGATATATGTTTGTAAAGAAATTTACATGAAGGACATCAAGCTGCAGAACACTTCGAGCTGTCATGTGCCAAGTTCAAAGCATCTTAGTACACAACTTGGGGGGACTCAGTTATTGTTAGCACTCGCATTGCTTGACTGGATGGGGAACTTGCACTCATGGATGTGTTTTAGCCTATAATGAAAAGTGGCCCCACACAAAGCTAGTACATTCAATTTTGGTGGTAGTTCAGTCAGTTTGTTTCTCCTATTTTCTATAATGCACCAGAAATAACTACTATATAGCTGGTGCTTTTTTGAAAGTTCAAATTGGGCTTCTAATTGGACAAACTGTTGAACGAACCTCTCTATAAAGGCTCCTATGGGGAATGGAAGTCAACACTGGTTTGATAACACTCAAACCACTGATTTTTAATCAAGGGACATAATTTAATCTCTTTTGAGATTGTGAATTAATGTAAAACAAAAACAAACAGGAATACTCTCAACTGTTTCTCCTGGCTGTCGTGATCTATGTGCAACATTTCATTACTGAATCAAAATGCAGAGTGGATTGTGTGGCCAATGCTCCACTCAAAAATATTTTAACAGATCAAATTACTTTTATGAATGACAAAGACTAAATCCAGTCACCTTGCTGAGACAAGCTGCCCTTACACAGGAATAACCTGACACGCCAGAGAGACATTTCAATTTACAATTTACAAAATAAAGATCAGAAGTCCAGTTTAGGTGACACCACATAGAAAGTGTTTGGGGTCTTAGAACCTTTTAAAAATATCCAGAAGATGGTAGGAAAAAAGTTCTGTCAATCCCGTTACATATGGGCCACTTTGATATTGTAGTAGGTGGACACTACTGTTGCCATGTAAAGCACAAAGCGCAAGCAAGTTTGTACGTAAACTGTCCCCGAAACATGTTGGAGGAGGTGCCAAAAATATAAATATATCTATATTTTCAACTAATACATTTTTTTGTGTTATCACCGTTGTGATCTTAAATTAGGGGGTAGCATCTATGCTAATCTCCATACAAGCAGTTGTACCACCATATTATGTTGTCGTCATGCTTCTATCTCCTACCTCCTCCACTGATTGAGCAGTGTGTCTGCAGACCATGCTCACCTGCTCTGCTTGAAGCTGTGGAAGATAGATCTGCCTAAATACAGATAATTTATCTAGTGGTCAGAACTGCACTGCAAGGTTAGCACAGGGCCACCTTGAAAATATTCTTTGGCTGCATTCTTTGGCTAAAATGCAATGGTCATGAGAGGGCAGCTGGGATAGAAATAGGCTGAAAACCAGCCAGTATGAAGAAATAATTTGTTTCAGCTAGTTCACAATTAAAGGAAATAAACCATCTCTTTGAATGTTATTTCTCTTAATGCAAAGTTTTACAGTCTTGATGCTGAAGGGACTGAAAAAGGAGGAGAACCAGTTCCTTATAAATAAGGAGAAACTATAAACAGTAACCACATGTGAAAGCACCTCCAACCAGCCATCGACACAAACCAGTCAAACTCACCGCAAGAAGTTCACAACATCCAAAGCTTACCAAAGTCACAAAAGGAGGTTTGTACCAGGGCAAAATCTTCATTTTAACTGAGGCCATTAGCAGCATGGATGATGAAATACCATTCTGGTTAAAAATAATCAAATCTCAACAAATGAAAAAGTTGGTCAGGGGTGATCTGGGCTAAGGCTCCAGGTTTGTTCTCAATGCTGAAAAAGTCCCGTCTTTCCTTTTCTTTCTCTGTTTCTGAGCTGTTCTGATGGAGGAACAGTAAAATAAAGATTTTGCCTTGATCTAAACTACAGTGTTTGGGGTATTTTTCACCTTCAGCCTGACCCCTTGGAGAGACCCCTTTTGGGGTGATTGGCCTCTGGCCCCACTGCTGGGCCAGATGTATGGTAGTGACCTCAGTGCTTCAACGTCCTTCTCACAGAGCTCTGCAAGGCAAGGCCAATGACATCTGGGGCTGTGATCCCATGATGACGACAGCACAAACAAAACAAAAATAATGGAAAAACAAAAGCAAAAGGAAAAACAACACAACAGTGAAAATAATCTGAGTGAAAAACAAAGATGAATGGAGTGTGATACCTAGAAATATCAATCAAACAACTCCACTACCTTCAGACTATTAAGAGTGACTCAAAGCAATATTTTTGTCTTGAGCTGTTTAGATCAGATTAATTTTTTTCATCAAGATCTTAACAATGTGCTTTCTCACTTCTCTTAGCTCAAAGGTTAGCTCTCTACAAGACTGCCTTAGTTGATTAACTCATACTGCTTTAGCTAAATTTTCTGTATAATTTTTAGGTAACAAGAACATTCTTAAAATGAAATTAGGACAACAAAAACTAAATGGATAACAGAAAAGACAGTAACACAAGGGGAAAAAGGAAGAACAAAATACGTGCCAGTCTAATGATGGTGCGCCCCTTTTTTGAGTCCGTTGTTTCACCCCACAACACAGGACAGCCGAAGCACACAACACAATTCAGACTCATAAAGAATTCATCTTTCTGGGGGGAGGGGGAGCGCGAGTGAAGACCAAACTTACCGTCAGCTGCCTGTCACCCACCATCATTACATCTCAGCACAACATCACCACATTCCTGAGGTTACACTTTCAAGAAGGAATGGAAGGAGGGGAAGGAGGGATGTTACTCCTTAAGTAACATTTTAACAGCTTGGGAAACATGACGTCCTGCACTGTCCCAAGTGTTTGGGCTAAACAACACATCTATGGGAGGGAATCTTCCAAGGTGAAGTAACAATCAGTAGAGTGTGTTTTCTGTACAACATATAAAGGCTCATTTATGATCTATACCTGGTGCACATACAGAAGCAAGATATAGGTCATTTTGGATAACACGTTGCTTTATACCAATAAAAAATGCAGAATGCATACTGTATTTAGTAGCAGGATGTAGTATGGCTGCCAAATGGCTGTTATTTTATAGTATGCTAGACCTGACCAAGTTGATTCTTCCTCTTGGCATGTTTCATTTACTGAATAAGGCTTATCACTGCCACCTACTGAGCTTGAGTTTGGATCATAGCAACTCTTTTTACAACACAAAACAAGGCATGTGCTTTACCCCTCCAATCCAATAATTTATTTGATTTTTGTTTCTGGTAATGGAAAAAAAAAAATAAAGGATAGCTCAGCTTACAGCTCTCACCACTAAATAAATCAGCCATCAATTGTCTAAAGAGTCTAAACACATATTTACATTTTTGTGATTTTCAGCACTGGCCACACAATGTGTGACATCCATGTAAGAACTTAAAAATGTAAAATTACCAAGTTTGAATTAGTTCATTGTTGTATAAATTTAACAAAATCAATGCTGATACTAATGCTAATATCGGTGTTGCCATGGACATACACTGTGGCTGTCTTCTTTTTCACTTCCAGACCTGCTGGTGCTTTGCATTGTGGGTCACAGTTTACAATGTAAATTGGTCTGATGCATACTTCTAACTGTTGTGAAGTGCTATGACTGACAGGTATTTCTGGTATACTGCAGATTTCGCAGACGTGAGCTGAGGTCTACACATCACCAGATGGATCACAGCAGCAGGAACGCTTAACAGGAAGTTTACACGATAAACTGAAAGGCGAATACCACAATCACCAGCATCTAAATCTTTACCCAGCTGATCGCATAAATAAATCCTTTAGAAGTCAGGAAGCAAGGGAATAAGTTATGTGTACAAATTCAACTGGTGACTGTGTACATGGGTGACTTGGAGTTGCCAACATGATTGACAATGTTTCAAGGTGTGTTTGTGTTAGCTTTGTTTGCTTAGCTGTGTTTTCTTACATATAAACTATGACGTATTTTTTGATACAATGATCAACAAAAATGAAGCACTGTAGAGTACGCCTTCTACGACATCGTTTTTATATAGATTATTTTTTGGGGCACTTATGTGTCTTTAGTGATAGGAAAGAGGGATTCATAGGGTTTCATTTTAGTCTGTTCTTTAATAAGAGCATAAATGAGCCTTGAAAGCAAAGTGTGGACCGTACATTGCAATTCAAATTAGCTGGACTGTGAATTTTCAGTAAATGCCATGTGTCGTATTCACCCTAAATTCTAAATGTATCGACTCTATGTGCATCATTTGCAGTATGTCTTAAATTACGGTCCTTTCCTATGGGATCTGGACTGCTGGAGTTTATGGTGAATAAACATGGCAACCTCTGGCCATTGATAGAAGTCCATTCACGGGTATTAACTGAGGTGTGCACTGCGGAGAGGTGGTTAGTTCAAGAAGAAAGTCAGAAATCAGGGACGTTCCTTTTCTATCCTTTATTATTTTAGTTAATTCTTTAATCCCTTAAAATGATCCCCTTATTTCCAGCCTACAACGGAATCACTTCTTTTTGATCCCTTGCCAACATCTTACAAACCTTACTATCAAAGGTCTTAATGACAGACTGAGTTAGATTAAGCTGCTTTACAGCTAAGGTTAGATTAAAGAACTTTCCCTGTTTCAATCTTTCAGTCTTGACTGACACACGGAGCAGTGAGGTACAAAGAGAGAGAGAAAAAAGGACAAAGGCACATATCAAACATTGTACAGGTCAGAGACACGGGCAAAAAACAGCTTTACAGAGACACATCATTTACACGTCTTAATTCTCTGTGCATAGCTTGAATATGGTTATCAGTCAGGAATTGGAAATTGATATGTGCCTTCACATACTACATACTTCTGTTCTTATAGTATGTGGATTTCTTGTTGTGTTTTGCAACAAGTCTCTTGAGTGTTGTTTCCAAAATTAAGAATTGTCATATTACTTTCTGTGATGGAAAACTGAGGGAAATTGGTTGTAGTACACTTGGAGAAGGGCTTGAATGCACATGCACATATTTTTCAACATATTCAAGTATCCCAGAGTGTTAAACAAAGTAAATAAACAGAAACTATTGCTTTATGGAGATGTATCCGGTGGCCATGGCATCAGTTCACTTGAAATGGACAGACTGCAGGACAGTCTTGTAAAGCACAGCCCTTCCGGTATGATAAAATAAAGTTTCATTGTCAACAGCATGCCATCTCACCTAATGCACACCAAAAAGCAGAAATCCAAATGATAGCCTAATTTATACACCTAACCACACCCAGCAGACAACATATTCTAAAGATGCAAAGACAGATGAGACTGTTTTTTTTTTTAATCAGCAAAATTATGCTGTAGCTTTGTTCAGTTTTCTCAGTGCATTGTTGTTTGATGGGTGTGGTTGAAAACCTGGTAACAGTTCATTTTCTCAATTCAAAGATCACAAAGTAGATGAAAAGAGAGTTGGACTTACATCCACAATGAAGAAGTCCAGCCAACACCAGGCATTGGTGAAGTACTTGACAAAACCATAAGCAACCCACTTCAGCAACATCTCCAGGATGAAGATGTAGGTGAAAACCCTGTCAGCGTACTCCAAAATAGTCCTAATGGTCTTCCTCTGCTCAATATACACATCCTCAAAAGCCTGAGAAGAGAAAGGACATGCACATCAGTCATGTTGATGGCTGTTAGGGAAATCTTACCCTTTATGATTTTTGATGCCACTAATGGAATTAAATACACCACAACAGCCGACCCATTGTGGGTCACTTATGGTGATTAAGGTTAAAGATTTGAATAATTGGTTGTGGTGACACACCTCAAATAACTCCACACCTAATGTAGATTTGCTTTTATTATAGTAACATAGAACATGCTTAAGAAAATGGCTCTATCCAATCCCAAAATACATCCTCAGCTTGATAGATGGCATAGGCCATTAATCACAGGTTAATGGCTCCCCCCTCGACACATCAGCTCTTCGGCTGAGACATCACACTGACTGCAGCACTGGTTCAAGCCAGTTACTATCCCTCCTCTTAAATACCAGAGTACTTGATTTGCACTGAGTAATCTTGGATTGGTCTTTAACAGGACTGCTTCTCCCCATTAGTCAAAAACACTGATACAATTTCATTTACACACTGCACATTTCGTGCACAGTTTCCCCCTTACCAGGGCACCACTACTAAGGAGGATCATGAAGATGATGAGGGTCTCAAACCAGTTGTGCTCTACGATCAGGTAGCAAGTTTTTCTCAGGAACCACCAGCTCTTCCCCCAGCCAATAGTGATATCAACATCGCAGCACTTGTACTTTGCCACACAAGCTGGAGAAACACAGAAGATATTTTTAGATATTAGTGGAAGACAGATAAAAGGCAAGTGTTTGTATTTTTGTGCTGTGAGCAGTATATTTATTCAGTCATCATGAAAATGTGTTAAATGTCAACAGTATGGACTTTTTAAACAAAATCATCAGTTATGTTATTAAGTAGTGACGACACAGGCATTAGAATGAATGCACCACTATAATCCTATCATACTGTATATTCTTCTTTGATCTAAATAAAGCTACATGAACCTAGAAATGCTTAAGAATAAAAACTGATATACACTTAGCCCATTTAAACCTGTTTTGAAAACAAGAATTGAATTATATAATTTCCCATGTAACAAACACATCTTCTTTAAAACATTATAAGCATTTTAATTGTAACCTGACAAGCAAGCCTTGAATGGCACTGGCTCTCAAAAGAATGTTTGTAAGTAGTCTAGGAGTGATTTAAATGTTACTCTGAATATCATTTGCACTTTGTACTAAAAGAGATTAATATGTTTCATTATATGTGATTTTACTTCCATCTATTAAAGGGGAATGTGGAAGCCTTTAAAAACTAGAGATTGATTGATCAATTATTTTGTGTGTTCATTTTTTATTGGTTCTTATTTTCAACCTAAAATATTAGGTTAGCATGTGTACAAAGGGACATACAACCCTAAAAGTTCAAAGGAAATTTCAGAGTAACATGCCCAGAAAAATTCCCATTTTGTTAGTTAAAAAAAGGCTCTCAGAGGAGGAGTTTTCCTGCAGGTTTCCAGTCAAACAAAACCCATTCACAATTGAAAAAAAAACCCTGAAATTATTCGGGGAACACAAACATTTGAGTTTTTCACTCTGACCTTAAATTTCCCTGCACCCCCTTTACTCTGTGTAAAGTCTGAGTTTGCTCATGTTTGAATTCTTAAGCAAATTATCAGGAAAATACACTAAAGCCAGCGGGGAGGGCTGATGACATCATCCTGTGTGACTGGTGCAAACCAGGAAAAAGGGATACTTGACAGGATGGATAGAAAACAACAGCTGAGGTGTATCTGAAATGTATCTGACTGTTTTATCAGAAGGATAAAACAAATTCAACTGTGCGTCTGGACATCAGAAGTGTTGTTTCCACTGCACATCATAAAATTTCTCAAGTACAGCTGCTCCAAAGCTATCAACACCAGGCCTACTGTGCATCCAAAGAGCTGCTTCAGATACAGAGCTGAAACCCTGAAGCTTTCTCTCTCTGGTCGTGATGCTGCTTCATACTTACTTCTGTGAGCTGCAGCGCTCCTCTTAACTCTTTGGTTGATGCTACAGATACACTTTTTAACTTGCAACATTGAAGTAAGGATGTAAATTGTGATATGAATTGTTCACCCACTATCATATTATGAACACTGACTCCCTTCGCATGTATATATACCTGACATTGTTTCAGACTATAAACTGTGTCAGACTATAACTGTGATTTATTTTTACACACTGTCAATTTGCTTAAATAGCGCAGGCATTAGGCATAGATTACTTGATGAATAGATTGTTTGGTAAATAACCAGAGCCTCACTGCTTGAGTGATCTCTTTTAATGAAACCGTCCCCCCCTCTGCTGTCCTATCACTTCCACTCAGCCCAAGGGAGTCTATGTGCTGTGACGTGGATGTAATGGATGCAGTGGGAGCAATGGTCTCACCATCTGTCCAGCAGGCCTCTGGCTCCATATACTCTTCCACTGTCTCCACAACCACCACCTCCTCCACATCTGGCTTGATGTCGATGGTGCTGCCCTCCGACGAACTGGTGTCGTCCAGCTGCAGAGACGCAGATGTGTGAGCATACAAGCAAACAAACATGAACGCTAGGATGCACATGAGCAGAGAAGCAGTGTTTCAGGCAGTATGTTTTCATACTGACAGAAATGGCTGAAAAATAACACATTTAAAATGCATTTGAATAGCACAGCTGGTGACTGAACAACTCAGAAATGTTTAGACCTCATTTGACTCAGACTTCACCAGTAATCTGTTTATAATCTACAACCTTCACTTGGGGCTTTTACTCAGCATAAAACTGCAAAAAAGTTAATCAACACCCAAGTTCTGTTGTTGTCTGCCTTTGGTTATCACTACATGCTAGTGAGAGAGCGTGCATCTCACTTGTTCCAAAGGTAAAGCATTAGCAAAAATGTTAACAAAGCTCCAAATTCCTTAATGTTCGACGTACAACTGATTAGCTGTTTGCTAACTTGTTTAAAAAAGTTAAAACGTTAATTGGGAATAGTTCACTACAAGGGGGCATCTTCATATAGAACACTATATATGAATACCTTCCTCAAGACCCTGCTCTAGCACACTGTAAGACCCCACTGCATCTTCAATTCATGTCAGTTACATTAGCAACACATGTATGCTGTGTTTTGTCAGACTGTAAGATAATAAATCTAAAAGTCTTAGTTGGTGATAATTCCTGATAACTGCAGTTTTATTTAAACTGTACATGGAATAGCAAATGGTAATAAGATCACTTCAGAAATCAATATCTGACTAATAAACAAAACAACAACAAAAAACGTAGAACACTTTAAAGATGCTCGAGTAGATATGCAGTACTTTTATATACCTTTAATTGTATTTGCAATATAAAGATAAAAATAATAAATGTTTCCCAAAGCAGAGAATGGAAAAGGACATATCACCTCTTAATTTTTGTTTAATCAATTTATAAACTTTATAAACTCTATGAACTTTTTAACACACTGTGGACCCCCGGGTATAATAATCTAATGTACTTGTGTCAATTCAAAGATTTTCCTTTTGTACTCTTAAACTGACACAGAAACATGACTTAAATGTGCTTATAGAGCCACTGTAGGCCTAAGTCTAAAGCTAAAATTGAGTGTGCTTGTGATTGCACTGAATGATTCAGAAACTTTATGTATTGTGCATTTCAGTGATAATCAAATGATGGGATGAGATGCACCCATGAAGCCATTAAGGAAGAGTACATTTCTTGATATTACAAAAGTGCAATAGCTAAATCTTTAAACAGGAAAACTGTATGTTCTATTTAATAACATTTCCTTTTCAATCTGAAATGGATAAAGTAGCAACCCTCAGCCTCACAAATCATCTACATGGACTCTAAAGTGGAATATCAAATTCCAGATCATCTTTTCTGAAAGTCTTCTAAATTGATTTTGTCTTGAGATGCACAGCAGCAGATATCCATTTCAACCTCATTCACTGTCTGACCCAGCCACTCTAAGACTCTGTTGAGTAATGGAGTCATAACAGTGTCTTGACAGTGCAGAGTCAGCCACACCCATGGTTTCTGCTGAGCTGAGAGAGGAATGCCCCTGCAAGTAGTGGAGTAGTAAAAACACCAGAACAACAGCAGCACGTGAAGCAGTGCTTTGTATTAAGTGTTGCTGCAAGTTTTCTAGTATCAAATCAAAGGCTTTAAGACCATTTCAAGATAAAAAAAAAAAAACAAATAAATATTATTTTTGTATCACTTAGCAGCATTCATTTTGAGCTTCACGTAGGACTCAGTGGCTTTGATTCCCACTGTCTCAAGTGTTCAAGCTTTAGGCCAGTTTTACCCAAATTAATAAATGCTGACAATTAATTGAGCATTTTTGTGGCAGTTCGTGCATGCTTATGTAACAACCCTGCTGTAAAGACGTCAGGAAACAATAAAACTATATAGAGCCAACCAGATGGTGTAGACTTGACAAAGCAGTCATACATGTTTCAGTGAATATGTTATCTCTACTGATGTGAATTTTTGACTTTTAAGGACATTTTGAGATCTTGAGTTCTGAAAAATTGAACTCAAAATTTGTTAATATTCATGGTTTTACATCACTGGACCAAAATGTCTCATTGTTCCTGGGTTGAAGCAAAATGTGCTTTGCAGAGGCAGAAATCGTTACAGGAATACCACCCAGAGAGGTTGTTTTTGTTTGAATTTGCATTTATAAGCCTTGTGTTCAGGAATACAAAGTGAGCCCTGCAGCAGTTTTCTTGTGCTATTTTTATGAAATGAAGTTTTACAGTATCTATGAGTTGCTCTCTAGGATGTAAGGTCACAGACAGTTGCATAGGATATATCTGCAACACATGAATGTAGAAGCCAAACCAAGAAGGGAACAGACACAAAATGCATGCAGTTACAAATAAAGTTTAATACACAGACAAATTTGGTGACCAAAATTCAGTCAACATAGACGATTTTTCACCATAGACTGATCATTTCTATTCACACCTGCTGCCATGACTGTCACGTAACTGCAACCATAACATGGCTGCCAAATTATTTCTGAGGGTGCTTTTGTAGTTTTCACTGTTATTTTTTTATTGTTATCAGAATAAAAATATTACTGATGTCAATCCTTTGCTCTGCTTAACAGTAAGAGAGCCCAAGGACACATCGCGATGTAAAAGCCAGGGATGGACTCAACACTGCAACCTTCTGATTACTGACAGAGCAAACTATCACACTGAAAAACTGCAGCCTTAATCATGCTACTTCAGTATGGTTAAAAGTATCTGGGGAATCAACCTCAAGGAACATAAGATATTTACATCGTAATTTAGACATGCTCTTCATTCCATTCTTGGAACAATAAAATAAACCATAAAAAAGCCTTCATCTTAAGATTTTATTTCAGAAACCACAAAGAACATTAACAAATGCTTAAGGTTTGCTTAAAGACAAAAATTGTATTTGTAAACTTAGATCAACAATGTACGAGCAACAGTAGAATCATTAATTGTTAAAGTTATTTGTCTTTAAGTTGGCTCGCAACTTGTAAGTAATTTCGAAAACTTGAAGTATGTCAGTAAAAATTCCTGTCCATTGAGATGTAAATGAATTTGGGTCATCTTTTTAGACAACACAAGCTCCAGGGCAGGAGCAATTTATTGTTTGTCACTGGGATTATAATGTACGCATGCCCAATAGTCACATCGCATGACATACAATATTGTTCATATGTTCTAAAGTATGTCATGCTTTGTTGTTTGTTTGTTCATTGAGACCTAAAGCGCAGGGTTTCTCATTTTCTAAGTATGAATGAGCGCCATTCTGACATCAGCCTCAGCAGTTAAAGAACTTTAATGCAAAATGTGTGTCTCCTGTATGCATGTTTAACAACAAAACTCCAGACACATCAAGTGGCCTTCAACAAGAATCCTGTCAAGTGAAGTGTTTATTCAATAAGTTTCCTACTTTTTCCAATACCTGCTGCTTGTCAATACTCTGACACACCATAAATTCCATCACTAGCACAATCACTTTGATGATAAAGTTTCATCTGCTGTAGGAGCAAGCTGGTGTGTAGGAGAGCTTTGTTTGACAGTCGTGTTGGCTAAATGCAGCTCTTAACACCATCATAGATACTTTATGAAGCTAAAGTAAGTCAGTCACAAGCAACATGATTACCTATTATGGTTTACATGTAAAAATGTGCCTATCCTCCTTTTCTCTTTCTCTGTGTGTGTGTCTGTCTGCACAACTGTCAGAATGCTGCAGAAAACAGAGCAGGAGTGGAGCACAAAGGGTTAAAGTGGGCCTCAGCCCAAACCAAGGAAAGTTCTCATGAAGGCTATCCAATTAATCTACGCTGAGTAAGGCACTTATGTATGTCCTGTTTATTCCTATTCTAATCACAAATATAGAATTAAAATGAAAAACAAAAAGAAATCCCACCAGACCACGAGGTGTTCCTGTCTCGCTGGTTGCGTTTTATTGTTGCAGGGCCAGGAGAAAGCGTAGTCATCATCAGGAGATGATGAGCTACACCTCAGCCTGATGTGGTCTCCAAATCCACTTCATCACCTCATCTCCTGATAATGACCCTGCTTTTGTCTGGAGCGGTCATCACACCAACAGTATTATATTTTAATATCTAATGGTTCTCACAGTCACTTTCATCCTGAGACTCAGATACAGCATAGTGATAATCAATGCAGTTTAATCTTGATTCAAAAAATGTAAGAAAAAGAAGTAAATTAAAAAACTCAGCTATTTGGCAACAAAGTTCAAAGTTACTGTGTCTCGGGGTACCACAGAGTCATACTTTCATTAAAATTAGGCCATTTGATTAAATATTTTGGGCTTTAGCCCTGGGGGATGGGGTTAAAGCATAGGGTGTGCAAACATTAATCAAGACTCCAATATGGAAAACATAACTGAAATCAGGACAATTGAGTAAACTAGAAGACATTAAGGGAGAGTGCTAAACAACTTTGTGTGTCTGATCAATAATTAGACAATAATTACACAACTTGCCTTCTAGACCTTTCCATAATTAAAGTTATGTGTAAAAACATGGTTATCCTGATCATTGCATAAATGAGACCTGCTTTTACTTTGAAATACAGTGTGGAGGTCTCTACACGTTAAAGGCCTGAACAGATGAGAAGGGAGCATACCTGCTCAGAAAAAGCTTCAACACACGCACATCCTGACACTTGGTGTCCTTATAAGCACACACACTCTCTTTCTGTCTGTATAGTAAACTACACACACATTTCATTCATGACTCGAACACTGAGCTGGTTAATCCACCATTCACAAAACCATGTTTGTTAAGCACGTTTCAACTCTGCAGAGCACACAAGCACTGCTGTGGCACACTTTATCCACACGACAGAACGAGCATGGCATGCAGCACTGAGATGGCCCGATGATCATTACTTTTTGTTTTGTGATCATTGAAGGCTGTAATTGTAACTGAAACTCAATTTATCAATTAACGATCACTAGTACAGATGCAGTTTTTTGATGGAACCATCTCGATTGATACTGAGAGGTGGTAATATCCTCACTGATTATTCATCAAAAACACAGCACTTACCTCTTTGCTGTTCTCATTGTCCGACTCGCTGCTGAAGTCCTCAGTGTTCAAGTTCTCAAAGTCAGACTCTCCTACAGCTATGGGCACGCAGACGGTCAGGTTCGGGTTGTGGATGAATGACATGTGATCCTCATCTATCATATACTTCCCAACGCTGCTACCAATTCCGCTCGTGGTACCATTTCCATTCTTGGCATAGTCCAGGTCACGGTTTATGTCCACCCCGGTGTGATTAGCAATACAGTTCAACTTCTTGTCATACATGTCGTCTAAAGGCTTCTGCTCATCCTCCACCGGTGGTTTTCTCATCAGATTGGCTACCAACACCCGCATTGTTGCTTTTATCCACGCTATGCCTTTCTTGATGCGCATGACAGAAATCTGCAGGTTGTTGGGCTCACCGTCATCATCTGTCGCAGCCAAGTTGTCAGCGCTGAAGGAGCTCAGAAGCAAGGCAAGGAACAGGTTCAACACCTATGATCACAGAATAACAGATATATCATCAAATGCTGAAAGCTTATTCGTGAGAGCTAAGAGCAAACTATTTATAGCACACCCAGTCCAGACACTCACCACCAGGTTACCAATGACCATGACCATCATGAAGACGATGAGGCACATGGCTTGACCCGCCACCTCCATGCAGTCCCACATGGTCTCAATCCATTCACCACACAGCACTCGGAAGACGATCAGGAAGGAGTGGAAGAAGTCATTCATGTGCCAGCGTGGCAGCTCACAGTCCTGGGCGATCTTACACACACAGTCTTTGTAGCTCTTGCCAAACAGCTGCATGCCCACCACGGCAAAGATGAAGACGATGATGGCCAACACGAGAGTCAGATTTCCCAAGGCACCCACAGAGTTTCCAATAATCTTGATCAGCATGTTGAGGGTAGGCCACGACTTAGCCAGCTTGAACACTCTCAGCTGTAATATGATAGGGAGGGAAGAAAATAAAGGTATGAATTATTTTAGATATAAAAACTAGGGTGGGCCTTAAAACAGATTCCTCTGGGCAAAACTCATTTTTGAATGTAAATGGAGGCCTACGAATGACATAGAAATTAGTTTTAACAAGTCTTGCCTTGATCTTATCAAAGTATACATCACAAAACTAAACTCAATTTTCCTCTTAGACTTGCATCTAGCAATTCAAGGTACACTATGCAGTTCAGATGTAGGCAAACTTGTCTACAGTAACACTGTAAGCTGTATGACTATCACAACACATTTGAAGGGATCACTTTAATCATAATTAAATCTCATTTAAAAACAATACAAGCCTTTGAAGTGCCTTTGTAAAATTGTCAGGGCCAACCATCAATACAGGGCAAATTTTCTGTATCTTTGTCTTGTAACAACGCAACAACTTATTGATTGTTGTTGTGTATTCATTGTTAAGAAATGTGAGGTTGGGTTTTGTTTTTTTTTTTTCATTTTTATTGGGTTTTCCAGGAATATACAAGTGTATATCAACATTTGCAAAAAGTTTTTCTTAAAAAAAAACTTTTTCCTTTTAGAGAAAACAACTGAAAAATCAAGGTGGTCAACTTAGTATTGCTTCATACTTGTACAGCATATGAACAACAAAGACAACAACAATCAACAGATAAATAATAATATTGAAAAACAAAAACAAGAAAGAGTAAATAAACATAATAATAAGATGTTGGACCAGGACAAAGTTAAACAATTAAGAATAAAAAAAGTTGCATTAAAAAATAATAAATAATTAAAAGAAAAAAAAGGAAAAAGAGAAATGAAGGGAAACACACATCAGTCTATTAACAGTTAACTACCATAAATGTAGCGACAGGCATCCCAAATCAGAATAGCAGCATATGACCCTCATCACACAAATAACCCATCTGCCTCTCTAAGCTGTTTGAGTCTTATCAGTCAGGGGTGAGCGGAAGATCCATCTTCTCAACAAATTGAAAAACAGGGCCCCATAATTTCCCAAATTTACTGGGGCAGCCAGTTAAATAAAGTCTGATTTTCTCCAGCTTAAGAAAATATTGGGTATCCCTAATCCAGTGGGTGTAAGAGGGCAGTATAGTAGATTTCCAATTAATTACAATTAATCTTCCGGCTAGCAGAGTCGCAAAAGCAAGTACATCCCTTTTAGACTTGAGGAGGGAAGCAGAGGCAACCCCAAATAATGCAGTCAAAGCATTTGGCTTATACTTTCCCCAAGCACCTCTTACAGGGTGTTAAAAATTTTAGTCCGATAATGAGGTTGGGTTTTTTCTATGGATGCCCAGGGGGGATAAAATGAGCAACTTGGTCAGGAAACAAATTCTCAGTTTTTATTTTTTATACCTCTGCAATAAATAAATCAATGAATTGACAGTCAAAATATCACCCAGCACTTGGTAACACTTAAGGGTTGATTAATGATCACAAATTCATTCCCGAATAAGCACAATTTCTTTTTTGTAAAACAGTACAGGCATTATCTCATGCATGTCTTAAAATGTTTGTTAATGCATTGTCTGAGGCTTAAGCCATCATGAGTTCAGGGAGTTTATGAAATTTAAACATGTTATACATAGGTCAGACTTTGCTTTACACGAGGGTCCACAAACCTACCTAAATAAAGATTTTTTTTTTTTTGTCCTGTCCATTTGACTATGGATTTAGCTTCAGAACATCACACACATCCTTTGGTAATAATGACTCATGATGACTAAACCACCTTAATGAGTACCTACCTCTTTTCAAAAGCTTAACACTGTCCTATGTGGCTTAAACTTAAAGTATATGTTGTGCTTTGGTCAAAATTTGGAAAGAATCAATCCTAAAAGGGAAGTTGTTGACTTTGTATGAATAAACTCTAAAGTAGCCTGTCTCAGAACGATCTGTTTTGGTGAGTTATTGTGTGTTTATTTAAATGCTAATGAGCTTCCTCTTATCTCACCCCCTCTCCTCTCAGGGGTGTGCTACCATTCAAGCAGATGTGAGTTTCTATGGTTGTGGGTGGGTATCTATAGAGAGGGGGGGGGGGGGGGGGGGGGGATTATTAGAATGGCTCAGTGTGATGTCACAATAAGCCCAAATTCAGAGGAGACCATCAGATTTCATGTGTTTGGACACTAATGGACCACGAGCAAAGGAAGGGCTCCCTTTCATTGGTTTGTAAATGCTCAGGAAAGCCAAGACTTTGTGAAAAACAAAAAAAAAAGTGGCTATAGATATATTTCCTCGTATGAAGTCAGACACTCGATACTTTAAATGCATGTCCATTTGGATATTTCATCATGAACATGTTTTTTAATTCATGTTTGTACTTGCATGTATTAATTATAATTTATGGATCCTTAGCAAGAAGAAGATCTTTAAATGTTGACATCCATGGTTCAATGCTTGCCCAATATGAAACAGGATCTACAATGAATATTTACCAATCTGAATGACCGCAAGACAGACAGGCCTTCGACGTCAGCAAGAGCCAGCTCCACTAAACTCAGCGTCACAATGAAGCCGTCAAAACAGTTCCAGGCCTCTTGGAAGTAGTAGTACGGGTCCATAGCCACCAGTTTAAAAAGCATCTCTCCAGCAAAGATCCCAGTGAACACCTGGCAGGTAGAAAAGAGAGGCAAAATAAATACATAGTATGGTCATGTCTCTGAGGAAAGGGTCTCCCAAACTGTTTCATGCCCAAAACCCAAATATAAAATAAGTCTCTTGGAAAGACCCCTCTCTTGAAGTTTTTTTCAACATTTTAGCTTATTAAAGATAGTAAATGTCAAAAAATAAGCATACAGTTTTTACGTGGGTTTCCCTTTTTGACTTACAATTACATTTGTGATTTCCTAGAGCAAGCCTAAACAATCTGTAAACTTTGTGATACTAGTTCCCACACACTATATCATTTATGCTCACAGATGTCAAAGACAATCCATTATCATATAAACAATAATTATGGTAACTAAACATTATTGAATGAACAGTTTGCATCATCAATTCTTAAACAAGGCAGCAGATCTAGATGATGCAGGTTAAGCTTGTGTTTATGTATGTGCGTCAGCTGCTCTGTATTCAGTAGGGACTAACAGCACTTCTGTGATCCCACAACAGCTGCAATAAATTACTGAGGGATATCCTCAATCAAAAAGACAACATAATGGATGTTGTCAGTAGCTGTAAAGGTTGTCTGTGTGCATCTATCTGTGTGTAAGATGATGACTCATTTCCCATCAAGGTGACCTGGAAATTTCCACCTGTACCTCCCTCTGGCCTTTTCTCAGACGTTATACAGGGGAACAAGTGAATACAGTTTATGAGCTACAGGAACTAAAAACAGTGAGTGGTACGTCACTGAAGCAAAAGAAAAAATAACACAATGTGACTGTTTCCTTTGTTTAACATCTAGATGAGGAGGGCTAAAAAAAGAAAGGTCTCCATCATGTCATCAAAGCCTAGATTTGAGATGCTTTGAGTAAAAGTAGCCAGGTTGGAATAACTGAGCTATGATTCAGGCACCATTTTAGAGTTGCTCATCGATCAGGCTCCATGAAATATTAATGCAGACCTCCCACCAGTCAGCCAACCAGTAGAGGCTGGTGGATCCCACTGAAACAAACTGCAGCTCCTCTCAAGGAGTGGAGAGAAAGAGAGATAAAGAAGAAGACAAGAAACACATACAATATGTGCATGCACGCTAAGACATGATTAATACATGGAAAGAAGGATGAAAGAGCTGCCATTGATGATCCCAGAAATAACACCTTCACCAGAGGCTACAAAATGAAGAAGAGGAGATTTAGAACAGATAAACATTATATAGAAACATATTCACTCACCAGATTGCCCACTGAAAGCATGTCTTCAAAGTCTGGGGTCATTGGGTAGTGCTCCATGGCCATGAAGAGAGTGTTGAGAACGATACAGATGGTGATGGCTAAGTCCACGAAGGGGTCCATCACAATCAGGTTCACTATTTCCTTGATCTTAATCCAAGTGGGGGAGCACTCCCAGATCAGGAATGTGTTAGAAAACTTATACCAGCATGGTGGACACTTGCGCTGAGACTCCTCCAGCTCTGAAGACATAGCGCGAATCAAACGTCAAAATCAAACATAATGGCATGCTTGAAATTATCGCATGCAATGGTATTAAATGATAGAGAAAACTGTATGCATTGTATGTATCTGGTACTTTTGGATATGCAAAGCAGATAAGCAGGAAATTCATGTCAAACATATCAACCAATGAGAGCAGCCCTAGTTAAAAGAATAATGAGAGCAGGTTAAATAGCTGGGTTAAAGTGGCAGTACCCTCCACTAGTGTGTTGGTAATGACGCTCATGACACTGTTGGCCCGCTCTTTCCGCCCAAAGGAGGTATTGAGCTGGTCCACAGACACCATCAGGGAGCCCGACAGCTTCTTCTTCACCTCAACCTCAGTAGTCGGCTGTCAGGAGGAGAGGAAGAATCAAGCACCCATGGAGAGGACATGAACACCATCCCACATCACCACCGGTGGCCGGCGGAGGGAAGTGCACAACAGCATTGGCAGGAAAAAAGTAGTTGAGGGTCAGATTATTGTTTTGGAAAAAAAAGGGGCAGGTCATGTTTCATTCTTTTCTATCTCAATGCTGGTTTCAAGGAAGATGTGTGTATGCTGTTACTGCATGCAGGTCTCAGCCAAAGTGGGAGCAGTGGTCTAGGGCTACTTGACCTAATTGTGTTTGAATGTAATTAGCTCATTCAGATTAAATAATAAATGGATTGTGAGGTATTGTGCAAGGAGAACTGCTTTCGCATGAATGCATTTTCAGTTCTATCATGCAGTAATGGAGGCTTTGCTGCCATTGCAATATAATCATTAGGTTATTATTTTACAAAATGTCTCCCAAATCTGGCCATTTATACATTCCTTGCAAATTAAGGCTACTGTATCTTCCTACTTTGAAACCATACAATTTATATTGCAACCATCAAGTCATAAGCATTGTAAGAGATCATATGGAGGCAGGTAGTTCAGATCAATCAAGTTGTCATGCATGAGCATGCTCCAAGTCAAAGAGAAGGAGAGGAAATTACAGACATCATAACCACTAGATCTACCCATCTATGTCATGCTTGGAGTAATTTGGGGTTTATATCTACCATGCTAACTAGAATGAGACACAACTAGTTCACTAATGTTGACCAGGGAGAGTTTGGAAAACAGAGAAATGTAAAGACAGACAAGGACAGCAGCCCTCCTTTTTTTTTCCTTGAATTACATTATTAAGGCCTGGTAGGATGGTGTGTGGTACATGTGTGTCTGCTTTGTGATTTTAACAGTGTAAAAGGGAAGCAGATAAAAATGTCTTTGGCTCTATAGTGCTGGTCCCCTCTGTTTCCTCCGCCTCCTACGGTAGATCTACCCACACAGACAAGCAGAGGACCTGGATGCCTGGAGGAGGAACACATCAACACACTGGAGCATGTTAACTCATCACTGTATGCTATTTGATAACAAACAAGTGGTATTTCACTATATGATGGTGTAGAGGAGTGTAATGATATGCCACACATGAAGGTGTGAATTATCTATTAATCAATGTTTCATATATGTGCCAAAATCCTACAGGCAGATGGGAAGAGTTACAGAATTATGTCTGCATGTTTAGTGCCTGGATGACGGTGCATGTATGGATAAATACTTGATATGAACATTCATAACATTGACATACACTGTTCAAATCAAACAACAAAATCTTCTGGAAGTCACTGATAGACCCAGTTTTTCAGAAGCTATCAAGAAAGGGCTGTATATTTTCTATCAAAATTATTTTGTCTCCATCCTTTGCCTACTGTTGGAGGGCAGCATACACTGCAGGGCTGGGGGAGGGGAGGCGCGAGCGCTTAGCCAAGAGATACATACGGACTTGCAAAGATGACACAGTAGAGGATAGAGAGCAGGAAAGAAAAGGAAACGGACGAGAGGGGGGCCATGCCTAGATAGGTCTACTCATTGACTTCCTTACACTGTCGTCAGTAGCTGCCTTATCTATTTTCACCTCAGGCAGAAGGCGTCCACCGGGCCCAGGGCCGATGAGTGACACCACGCCGTTGCAATCCACTGTGCTGTTCCTCTTCCCGTGAAAGCCGGTGTAGCTGCTCCGTCTGTATGGGCTGAACAGGGAGCCTCTACGCTCCTCGCATTCCTCCACTGTGCTGTGCTCATCATCTGCGAATTCGTTCTCCGAGCCCACATCCTTGCTGCGGCCCTTGAAACTGAAGATGCTGCTTTTACTGTTGTGGCGGGATAGGAAAGGTGAGCCAGGGATGCTGAGGAGAGACTGGAGAGAAAAAATAAAAGAAAAACGTGTTACTGACGTAGCTGAGGGTCTCTCTGAATCATTGTTACTGACGCAACATCATTTTGATGCTGTTTGTCATCAGTACTGGAGGTCATGATGAAAGGCAACATCTGTAGGGTGTGCAAACATTAATGCCGCTTGGACACATTCCCTGAGGAGGCCCACACCACTGAAGAGATCATGTGACTTCATATACAAGAGGGAAACATAATTAGGTCAGTGATATCCTACACTGTCAAGGTCACACACACACAGGACAGAAAGACAGGCAACTGATGCCACTGAGGAGTACCATGAGTCATGGCAGCACCAAACAAGACTGCTGAGGCTATTGATCTGATCATCGTTACAGCCTGACACAGAATACACTAAAGAACACCACAAAATATATCCTCAGCCTGTGCAGATGAAAAATAGCTGCTGGCTTAAAATGCCATATAAAGTTAAAGAGTCCAAAATCTTTTGGGTAAATCTCAAGGGTCCTGTTTAAGCAAAAGTTGACATTGTGAAAGGACTTAAGAAAAAAGCCCTTGTGCTATTGCAAAAAAACAAATCACCAGTTCACTCTCATGTTGAAATGTTGTGTCATGTATGGAATCAAGAAAGTGGTCTCACTGCCTCACATCATTTTAGCCCAGAGATCTTCATGCTGCTTACCTGTCTGACAAAGAATAGCGACTGACTGAGACTGTTGGTTTGAAAAGTACTGAAAGGCTTGGGGCATGAGTCCCCAAAATTTTGAATGCCAAGAAACTGCATAAGAATCATAATCTTTTCAGGGTCTCACAACTTGAAAAATCTCTTAATTTTTTGGCAACCTTTGTTGAGAATCTAAACAAAATATTCAAACAACTTAATATTTAATTTCTTTGTTATCCCCTCATTTCATCTACTTTTATTTGTAAGAACTTTTTTCTCATTTTTGTCTGCAAAATAATCAGCAGTAAAGTTTACTATGTTACAATTTCATTTAGTAGACACTCTTGTCCAAAGCCATGACCTCTTGCTCAGTGGGTAAGCAGTGTACACATGATGCTGTTCAGTTGTGTGCGAGTATAGTTTGTACTCATTCTGCATTAAAGAGTTATCTTTATCCATTTGGTAACAATCCATATTTATTTCTCTGTAAACAGTGTTTGCATCTGCTTCGTAACACTTGTGCTCACAATGGAAATGATATTGATCTTGTTGGATTTTGAAGGTGTCAGCTTGTCATATTTAGATTTTTTTTTACAATATCTTATTACCATGTAATTAGTGTCTTCAATAGACAAAACACAATGGCTCTGTGATTTCAACTGAAAGATTTACCTAGAAAAGGACCACACAGTTTCCAATACACAGAGGCAAATAACATCTCAAATATGTTGATTAAAATAGCAATGCCCCCTACAATTGTATTTGTAGATACCCAAATTGGATTTTATTTTACTTCCCTGACGGCATTTGTGGGAGGAAAAGGCCTAAACATTCATTAATTGTTACTAACACATATGTTCTTTCTACCACGGATGAATTCAAGGTACTTGAGAGTCATTTTAAGCCTAATATTAAGTAATGACATCAGGGTACTGCTGATCATTTCAAGATACTTAAAATAGGACCCTGAAGCAGGAGTATAAGTGGTTCATCAGCAGAGTTACATACTGTAGCCTAATAAGTGAAACAGAATGACAGCTCCTTCTTTTAATAAACACACAGGATAAACAGGATCTGCTGATAGTTTGCAAATTTAAGAATTTTCAAGAATTGTTCTTGTTCTCAAGCAGTGCTTCCAAAAATGTTAACCCTGAAGGTTATTCACAGCAGATTTTTCAAATGAAATCATGTCTTAAATCATCATTAAAAAAATACAAACTGCGTAAACCATTTCATGCAGACCCAAGAGGAAGAGAGTAGGTGTTGAATTACAGCTATCTTTCAGACTTGAGAGTGAGAACTTTTTTTTTTGGAAACTTCTGTTCTAAGAAGTGCTAAATATATAAAGTTATTATTATTATTATTATTATTATTATTATTATTATTATTATTATTATTATTATTATTATTATTATTATATTGCCAGTTAATCTGATTTAGATAAATTAGTATTGTGACTGTAGTCAGAAAATGAACATGCAAGTGTTTGTCTAAACACTAAAATGACATTTGCTAGATTTCTTGGTACTGAGATCAGGTTGTGTATTTAGTTATTTTATAAGGCTGCCCTGCTACATTTTGAGAGCAGAAATTTATATTCCTGTTTCACCTAACTGCCAAATAATGCAGCCTAGGTATAACGTTAACCAAACTAACTGCTTTTATTTAAATTCTCTTTATTTAAAGGTGAAGATAAAAATCTTTTCTTATACTGAATGAGAACTTTGGTGTCTCCCAGAAGATTTCCAAGCCTCAAGTTGAGCTGTGGCATTCTTTAGTTTGGTACAAACAGATCAGAAGCCACACCACGGCATAAGTAAATGACTTTTATTGGAAAATCCTTTGCTGTTCACATCTAATAAAGCCAGTGGTACTGTAGTGAAGACCAACCAAAGCTTGCTTCCACTGAAAGATTAATGTAATTGATGTGAATAATTCAGGATCTGGGCTTGTGTTTTTACATCTTAGGCCACTAAATTCTCCTGTCTCCAAGAGTATGCAGCACAATGCTGTAGAGAAGCAACTTTGTATTTAGAATGTTGCTTGTGAAATACAACTCACCTTAAAGCAGTGGTACTCAATTATTTCATGTCATGCCCCCCTTTGAGAACAACATCTTTCGTATCTCCACCCCACTCCACTAGTACCACCCACAAAGTCACTTATATGGTGAAATTAAGGATTTTTATTTCAAATAAAACCAAGCATGTGAATGCTAATTTCATTAAGCAATCGCTTTCATGCACAAATACAGAATCAAAAGTTTTCATTCGCTCTTGTTATATCTACTGATCAAGTGGAATCTCATATACCTATTTCTTTGAAGAGACTTCTAAGGAATTTCAGTCAAGTCCCAATTTACAGTTCAAACAAAGTTAAAAAAAATCCACATTAAATGACATTAACATAAAAAAGCCAACAAAAATCTGTTTTACACAGCCTGCATTACTATTTTTCAAAAACCCCACCCCTGACATAGCAAGTCTCAAATCACAGTGTAGAATATTGGATTGGGCACCAGTTATGGCCAACCTACACTAGAGGGTTCATTCCCCAACCTTGTCATATCTCTGACCAGACAGGTGACACCACCCTGGGGTGTGACCATGCTCCCGTTGGGGGTTACACAAAACTATCTGAGAAACACAACCTCAATGTAAAAAAACGGTATACCAACAAGACAGCAATACATTTCATTGTCATTTTAATTGTATGTATAAAGATTGCAATGTTTTGTTTCCATTCTAAAGTCCCACAAATACTATGGTCTTATTAATCTTTTAATTTTGTTTGATTGACCCTTTTTGTCACTGATTGGGACGCTAACCCACCTATCAGAGAGACCCTCTGATAGCAGCATTTCTGGGATAATTCTAGCTAGCTAGTCAGGCCAAGCATGTTGAAATATTTGGAAGTGTCTTCATTGCAGGTAGGTAACCAAAGCAGCATTTGAATTCTCCAAATTACATAACTATGACAAGTGCCCTCGACCAACTGGACAAGAATTGTACAGGAATGGTAAGGGTTTAAGGGTTTAGATCACAACTAAAACAATAGAGACTCTGTGGGTCATTTCACCTCCTCCTACAATCTGTTTTTATTTATATTTTTATACATCTATCTAGATAGATAGATAGATAGATAGATAGATAGATAGATAGATAGATAGATAGATAGATAGACAGACAGACCGACATAGATATAGATAGATAGAATCACCAAATTTTGATTTACTGTGACTAACCACGGCATGATCTGTTTAAGTTATTCCACGGACTAAGTACAACAGAGAAGAGCTGATTAAAGAATGGTGTTAAGATCATTATGTTCCTTCTTTAAAAATATCAAAGGAAGCAGGACTCAATTTTGGACCATGCCAAGTGGATGATGAAGAATGACATCAATGACCTCTCATAAGCTTCTCATGCTGAGAAAACAAAAGAAGTTGTTTGAAGGAAAGGCTTCACCCAGAGCATTATTCTTGTTTCCTCACCTGATTCATTATGGAAGACTTTCGACCCAGGCGGTTATCGGGGAAACGGAAGCGACTCCTCTTGCTTCCGTCGTCTGACTCTGACTTGACAAACTTCTCACTGTCGCCTTTCTCTTTCTCTTGCTCTTTCTGTCGCCACTTCTTCTTACGATTACGCCGCTCTTTGGCACTTTTTGAGCTAAGCTTTGACATCTCAGATGAACTACAAGACAGTCGCCCTCCTCCATCGTCTTCAACCGCATCTTCTGACACAGTGCCAGCAGAAGTTGCCATGGCTGCAGCCTGCCAAGATACATTTATGAGTTAAGCTAGAATTACGATATAAATTCAATTAAGAAGTTTGTTCTCCTGTCCATATTGCAGAGGGCTAACCTGAGCATCCTCCTGTTGTTTCTTGAGCTGCTCCAGCATGGCCTTGAATTCTTCCTCCTTCTGCTGAGCCTCCTCCATGGTGGCTTGATTCTGCTCCTCGTATGCCATGGCCACCACAGCCAGGATCAGATTCACCAGGTAGAATGAACCCACAAAGATCACCAGTACAAAGAAGATCATGTAGGTCTTCCCTGCAGCCCTCAGTGTCTTGTGGGAAAGGGGATGGATAGAGGAAACAGTAAATTCATAAATGTCATTGGATACATAACCTCACCTCCAGGTCAAGACCTGTGTTGACCCTGGTGTTCATCCCTCACAATGACTCATCAGAAATCAACAGCCAAAAACAGCAAAAAACATTAAGCATAAATAAACAGTATGTGACTTTCTCTGGATAGTAGGACTGAACAATTGCAACAAAATACTCAACATTGCAGCATAACACTTTTTATCCTGTAATAAACTACATTTTGAATAAAAAAGTAACTTTTACCAGATTAATGCTTTACATTTTGTAAAAACAGATCCGATTTTTTATTTAAAAATTGTCAAAGCATTTTCTGAATTTAAACCTTTGCCTCCTTCCTCTTTGGTCAGGTTTGTCTATCTAACAGAAAAGCATGAGTCGTGCGTCATCAACAGTTTTTAACATTGTTCAAAGTTATGTTTCATCTTCTTAAGAAGACTGATGCTCTCTTGTGTTGAACTGCCTGTAACACACACAAAGCTTCTCCATTCAGCAGTCCAGCACGCAATCACTGGCACATCCTTTATTAACAAACCATATTGTTGGTAAATGCAGTTGGTAACATGAATACATCCCCTGTAGATCTGCCTCATTTATTGATTGTATGTCTCAAGTGGCATGTGGGTGTATCTGTAGCCTGAATACTAACAGAGACACACAAGTTCTTTGCACTCAGTTTTAAGTTCTCTGACTGCTGATGGAAACCATCATTTGAGTTCTTTGACTGATGAATATCAGATAGACTTTCATAAAAGATTAGCTAATAAAAGAGACCTTGGTAATTTGGGTTTCCATTAATCAAGACAGAAGTAGCAGCATGTCATGTTTGAAGTCATGTCACTAAGGCCCCGTTTACACAGCAATGATTCTCACGAGAAACTGAGACGTTTTTCCATTGTGCTTTCAAAAACAATCCGCGTTCACATGGAGACGCGAGAACTGAAAACACTGTACCATGTATACCAGGCCAGTAGATGGTGATAAAGGTTTGCAGAGAAACAGCAGTGTTACAACACACGTATGAAGAAGACTTTTCACAAACAATGGCCAGTGGACATACTAAGGAGTTTCTTGCCTGGACATCAAATCTTTGTGAATAGTTTTGTCTAGATAACAAACCGAGCATGTTAAGCAGCACACGTTACTCAGTAGTTGCCTAAGGCTGTTGTTGCTCTTGGTATGCACCCATAGCCTTCATGTGAAAGAGTACTGCGCATGCAGTGATGTCAGCGTTCCACCTTGAAATGCTGAATTCCATCTACATGGAGGTGGACACCGATACGTTTTCAAAACCCTCCACTGTGGATCCTGGTTTCAAAGGTTTGCGGATTCAGGCACTCCTGACTCCATTCTCATGTAAACACGAGGTGAAAACGCAATGAAAGCTCTCCGTTTTCAGCCATTTTCAGAGTTGTGTAAACAAGGCCTATAATGTTCTCCACTCTGCAATATGACTATTAAGCATGCACACATCACACTTGCAAACCACTTCATAGCCTGACTGAATAATAGATACAAAGCTGTAACACAAACTGCACCTCTGCTCATATGCATTTACTTCTGCTCAGAGTTCTGCACATGAAATATCTAATGAGAAAAAACATCTGGAATAACAATAATGCACTTAGTGTATGTGTGTTTTATCTACTGGATCGCAGAATATAAAGGCTGAGTATTATGGAAATGTTTTAAAAATCTATCTGATTCAGTCAAATAATGCTTAAGGCAACTAAAACAGACAGCCAACATCAGACTATACAATTTAAAATGTAGAGGTAAAGGGAAAAGTGCTCATCTGCATTCATCTTGGATTCAGAAAGGTTATGTTTTAACAAAGTTATTGTGTAAAACTTTGAGGAACTGGAATTAGGCAGAACAGCAGTGAGTTACAGAGTAACACTTTTTTTTGGTAATTTGTAGGTTATTCTAACACTGGACAATGCAACCACAGCCTGCATATTTTTCTCATACAGTGCAGGCCTTAACCTTGTCCATATTAACATTCTCTGCATGGACCCAAGATTGTGCAGCTTATTAAGAGGAGTCATAATATATGGATTCTGACCAACTTTGATCTGCACATTAAACCAAGCAGTGGACAGTTAATTAAATTCTATGATATGGGATATTTTCCCCCGTGGAGATGGAAACCGAAGAGGCTAAGCTGCAGAGGTCTGATAGAACAAGAAAACTTACTGAAGACCAACTGAGACAAAAAGCAGTCTTCACTGATACTTACAACGTAATGCACGTCTATACCAGGCTATTAATTAAAAGTGCATGTAAGCCTCCAAAAACTGTATTTAAGAGGTTCTCATTGTAAGGATCCAAAATTTGTAAACACACTATTTTCAGGTCTGTCATCTGCAAAGCCTTGGACTTAAACAATTAAAATTAGCTGATAAATCATTTTTCTACATATGCAGCACACTATATTGCCTGGGATTGAGAGAGATTGGAAAAAAAATAGAAGCAAGCACTCCTATCAGGTCTCATCTCCCTCATCGGCCATACTGTAATCCTGAGCCCTTAATATTTCATACTTCCTTTCTTCTACCTGGCCTCTGTATGTGAAGGCAGTGTTGTCTCTATAGGCACGATGGACCTAGCACGACCACAGCAGAGCACATCAGCTGACTCAATGCAGGACCAAAAGAAAACTAAAAAAAGATCTATTTTCAGTCTGAGACATGAAAACACATGTTGTTCACATAGTGCAAAAAAAAGGATAGGATAGAGGGGACAAAATATTACTAGAATTCAAGTACTATTTGAAATGTCTTTTTTCTTTTTTTTACCTTTGTCTTAAATTTAAACTATGAATGCAATATTATGGTATTTCAAATATGACATAATCTTTTCATCACCTATTCAACTTTTTGTTGATTGTGACCACAGTCTTGAGTTCATAGGTATTAACTAGAAAAGCACTCAAAGAGCGCAGACCTACGCCAGTGACACAGTCCTCACCCATATTCGTCCTGCCTTTATTTCATCTAAATATTTAGATTCTTGACCATGAAAACATACCGTTAGCAATTGGGTTCATAATGATATCTATTTTAGTTCAGTAGTTATTCATGAAAATAACATTTTTCAACATGGTAGATCCAGACGGTGATCAGATCACTCCCAAAATCTAATCATTTGTTCATTGTTCCAATCCGGACATTTCCTGAAAATTTCATCCAAATCCGTCCATAACTTTTTGAGTTATCTTGCTAACAGTGAAACAAACAAACAAACTAACAAAAAAAAAGACACCAGCAATCACATAATCTCCTGGAGAAGGTAAAAATATAGCAATACATTTTTTGTGATAGGGAAGTAGATTATTTGAACATTTTCAGGGGTTGGCATCAGAAATAATTTCTAGTTTTTTGCTAAATCTTTCCCTCATTTACTGATAACGTAAACGTACGTGTTGTATGTGTCTCTCATGGAACAAGCTAAAATTGCTGCTTTACCAGCATGTAAAGGTTCTCCCAGAAGTCCTGTGTCATGAGTCGGAAAAGAGCCAGGAAGGCCCAGCCAAAGCTGTCAAAGCTGGTGTAGCCGTAGTTTGGATTCCTTCCAGCTTTCATGCAAGTGTAGCCCTCCGGGCAGCGGCTGAGGAGTGGTACAAGAAAGACAGAGAAAGAAAGAGAAAGAGACGGAGAGAGAGAGAGAAGGAGAGGGAGGAAAATAACAACACAGGGTCCAAAATGACTCAGCACTATTTACTTGTAATGCAATCCGACTTCAGACAGGTAGTGGAGCTGCAGTAGGATCAGCAGAGAAGACAGGGGAGGAAACTCACCCAGAGTCAGAGCTGTTCCCACACAGAAGTGCATCCAGCTGGCCAGGAAGGATGTAGAAATTGGCTAAAAAAGAAGAAACAAACAGCAGTAATTAGTCACTGCACTCAGATTCTGACACATCCACATCTGTTAATTCTACACCGGTGTCTAAAACTGGTCAGACCTGCTTTTGACATTAGTCGATCATCTTAAGCACAGTTCATTTCAAAGCAGTTCTTTTTGCATCTGTTAGGAGCCAATATTTTATATACAGCATATTATGTCGTGTATCCAACATATGGGCTGAGTCATACTCCTTGTTTTCTTCCAGCTCAGTGTAGGTGAGGCTATGTCTTTACTTACTCTCGTTCATGATGTATTCGTCCCAGTCAAAGCCCTTGCTGCCATTGGCCAGGTGGCTCTCGGTCATGTTGATTGGCCATATCACACACTTGTGGCGCAGGTTGCCCATGAAGAGCTGAAGACCAATGAGGGCAAAGACACTCAAGCAGAAGACTGTCAGGATCATCACATCCGAAAGCTTCTTTACAGACTGGATCAGGGCGCCCACAATGGTCTTCAGGCCTGGATGGAGTTACGCACAAACACCACACAGGTGATACAGGAGATGCTGATGTCCAAGGCATAATACTTGGTCGTCTATTTTCATTTGCTTTTAAAGATTGCAGTGCAGGTTTCTAACTTCTTTTATAAATCTATAACTAGAGGGCACCCAGTATAGATAAGATTTAGGTAAAACAGCTGGATGCAGCGATCTGTACTGAATACATACTTAGTCTAACTACCAAAAGCAACAAATGTTCACAAAACAGGTTAACAGCAGCCAAAAAGGCATTTAAAGACTGTAATGCGTTTGTTGTTAAAATTATGTAAATACAGCTAAAATTGCTGCAGTTTTTTGGAATTTAGATACAGGTAGTAATACATTTTAAACAAAATGACATATTACATACAAGAACTCTCTAAATACAAAACAACAGGAAATATATAGGGGCCTTCCCACTCTTTCCAGATCAATGTAGAAAAGATTTTTTTTCTTTTTGCCAAATTAAAGGCCAAAGTGGCTTTTGAATACAACATCTTTTATTTTTGCAATGAGTATGTACAAAAAGAGGGGGAAGACAGTAGAAAAGTGAGAGGAAATCCATAAGGAATAGAGCACAGCAGCACAAAGAGAGGCCATGAGAAGGACAGAGGCACAGGCAAGGGGGGCTGGAAACCACATGCAGGTCATTTAAACTCCAAGGCTGAATAGGAGCAATTCAATGCCAGTGCCAGTGTTGGCACTTTCTTGAACTGGCTCATATGAGGAAAGCACTGACTCCCCGTACGGTGACCCTACAGTCTGTCTCATCCACACCTTCGTTTAATGCAATCAGTTTACCTGTCAGACAGGAATTCTCTGGCAGTGTTCACATGGATCCATAAGGAACTCTTACATGGAAGCAGGATGTCCCATACCCCCTTTTCTATTCAGTTTCTACAAGTACAGTGGGCTTCACCAGCCGCACAAACAGTATAGTTTTATTAAATATTTTTTAAATTTAGACATATTTGCCATCATCAGGCTGAACAGGCAAAGAACAGTCAATTAGGGATTATGAATAAACAAGAAGTGCATGCACAATAAGTATCATTATTAACATGTGCAAATAGAAATTATACGGAGAAGAATGTTTTCATAACTTTATCTATCTTAAAACATTAGTTATAGTATATCAGGTTAATGACACTCAAGAACTTCAGAACTGCTTGATTCAATCTCACGGCTGCAAATAAGATTTTTACTTAGCTGGATGACAACTGCATCAAAAATTCAGTTTTCCTAGTCCAGTGTTTTAAGCCTTAATTTATTTTTGTGTGAGAATAATCTAGAATTTTGAAAAATAAAGCTGAATACTATAAAAAAATACTTAATTAAAACACTGACTGAAAACAAGGGCAGATTTTTTTATGTTGTAAAAATTAGTTATATTTAAATATTTATTCATTGTTCTAGTCTTTGGGACATAAGTGAAAACAGGTGACAAAACTGCAGCTCTTCTAGTGTCCACTTGAGGCCGGCTGCAGAATCATCAGACATCACATACACGGTAAAAAGCCAGCAGATATAAACATGTTTACATTCTGGTTCAAAATTCACCTTTGGTCCAAATAACGCATGCATCTGTGTTCACTTACTGTACAGACATTTTTTAATAACTTGCCCACTTTGACTTTGTTCAGGATTTGGGGTAATGGTTTGCGGAATTGGTGACAATACTACAGCCTGCACTGTGATGTTATACATTTATATGCTTTAAGTTTTAAAGTGTACAACAAAAAGCCTATGGAAATTTTCACAGTTTTTTTAATTATTGTTTGAAAATAAACTCTATATTGCAATAAAGTCAATTACACCAAACTGTTATGTTAATCAAATTTATCTCTAAAAACTATCTTACATATAGATATAGTCAGGCTATAATAAAACTACAACATACTGACTGACTGCAGTTTCACCACTTCTTTGCTTACAACTTTTATTTACTCTTACCCCCCCATAAATGTTTTTTTTCTTGTTGTATAACCTGATCAAGTTAGTAATCAGTGCTAAATCAATAGTCCTTAAATATTGTTTTTCAAAGGCTAAAAAAATGGTGAAATTCATAATGTCGCCCAAAAACTGTCAGTTAACTTTGCAACTTCTTAGCAATCATCCCTGGTAAGAAAGGTTGGTGCTTTAAATTTCACAAGTTCCACATGTATCTTATGTTGTAGAAAATATGGCTGCATATTCTTCAGCCTGCATTTACCCAGGACCTTATTTCAGATATTTCATCAATAAAACTCATAAAAAACTCATAAATAAACCTTGAGACTTTGAGACAAAAGAACTGAAAATGCCAGAATGGATACATCATTTTAGTTACTGACCATAGAGAGTTCTGTAAGTTTTTTTTTTCACCTTTTAACATACCAAGCTGTTTTTTCTTGTTTTCAGTGTTTGTGCTTCATTAAACTGAGCTGAATGCCTGTTTGCAGAGGCAAATGATTGAACAAGCACATGTTTTAAAGTGTCAAAGTATTTTTTAAACATGGTTAGATTAAAATATTATTTGTCTTAATTTACACTGTCAGGAATCATTTTTACTAGTTCTAAGGGTGAATTCCAATTCCTCCCTTAACCCTCAATCTTAACCCTCAATCTCAAAAATGCGCGATCCTGCAAAGTGCCAGTGCTGTCCCGATTCTCAGAATGTTAAGTTCAGGGACAAGTTTGAGGCCCTCAAATTGAGATTTTCTGGCACCACCCTTGGGAGTAAGGGCTATCCAGAATGCATTGCGTATTTTCACCAGCTTCACCGCAACCAAAGCGGCAAAAAAAACGAGCTACAAATGTAAGTATTTTCGTCAATATGAAATAGAAATATATTACGAAAACCATTGTATCATCTTATTTAAGCCCTCTTCACGGATTATTGACCTCATTGTTGCATAACATTCATTTTATTTGACGATTTTTGCCAGCCGGACTGGTGGTTCCGGTTTCAGTGGACAGTCTCATTCATAACCTAAAGTTACAATAGCGGAGATGGATGGAACATTTCGTCATTGTTGCTGGAGTCGGCGGGAAAGGACTATGGATGACAGAAATGGCTTCTTCTTCTTTATTTTTTTAAATTGGCAGACTGAATGCAGCTTGGGCAGAGTGCTGCCCCCACAGTCTAAAGACGTAACTGCATTTAAGGGGTGTCCCATTTGTAAGTCACGAAATAGCCCTTAACACTTGGTTTTGAGTGTCACTGAGATTGAGGGTTGAGAATGAGGGTTAAGATTGAGGGTTAAGGGAGGAATTGGAATTCACCCTTTATGAATGTGTTGTTTAAGGAAGCCAACCACAGCATTTCTTTTGAGTGAACACGACATCTGCTCTACATCCTTTATCAATAGATAAATAGATGTGGGGTCATTGTCACCCAAAAAGGTCGAGAGGTCATTCAATCATCCCATCTGTGTCCCAAACCACTACAATGTGAGCAAGTCATTTCTTTCTCTGTGTGGCATATCATTCAAGTAGGTTGTAAAAAAAAAAAAAAGAGAAAAAAAAATCAATAATCAAACTGAACAAACAAAAGAGGGCAAATCAACTCTCAATGCCATTTGTCAGCCAAGCTCTCGGTAGGCTTATATTGTAAAAGCAAGTGACTGAAAAGCATCATGCAGCATAAGAGATATGTTCACAAACTAGGCTTGGCAGTCTTCATTTATAATTAATAGGTGTTTTCACTGGGAGCTATCTCAGAGCTAAGCTATTCTCTTATGAATGTATTTACAGAGGGTTTAGTTTGGATCCCAAAATATGGAATCTTCATTTTCCAATTAAATAACTAGTGATTATTACACAAAAATGCTGATGTCTTCATTTCACAAAAGCTTTTATGAAAAGATTAATAGTAGGATTTCTGAAAACAATTGAGAAGCTATGTACTGTACTTAGCTAGTAAACACCACATACAATCATCTTCTCACAATGGGAATATTCTATCAATTTTCTTTGCTTTGGGATTTTGCTTTTTAAAGCTTGAGGAAAAGGAAGGGGTTAAAGCTATTTCTAAAGAGCAACACAGCTGCCTGGGAAGTGAGTCTCTTAATGAGCTTGCTACTGGGGCAGAAGAGAGTGCAGACACTTTTGAGGGCCCTGGAGGAGACTGCAAAGCCTATCAAAAATGTATTAGTACCATTTTTGATAATTTTGGAGGAAAAAAAAATCAAAAAATGGTTATCTCCAATTCTTGAGTTATTGCTTAAATCATAATTGTAGTCATAATAATAGTGAGTAGAAAAGAAAGGGTGAGAGGATCAGCCTTAGTGTTTAAACTGAGTCTCACCTGGAATGACAGAGATAGTTTTCAATGCTCGGAGAACTCTGAATGTTCTCAGCGCAGATACATTGCCCAGGTCCACAAACTCTGTTATATATCTGAAATAGGGGAAGGATCACACACAGAACAAACACGATGACAATAACCACACACGCCAAGAGCACAACACCACCGAACCAGGAGGAAAACGACGCCACTCACAGAGCCTGTCCACTGAGGAGAAGGGTGGAAGGTATAAGGAAAGAAAGACACATACACCTAACACCGACCCCGCCCCACCGTCCCCCGCCCCATCCTGTCTTACCTGGAATTACAGAAATAGTTTTCAATGCCCTCAACACCCTGAACGTGCGCAGAGCTGAGACATTGCCTAGGTTTACAAACTCTGTTATATACCTGCAGGATCAAACCACAGTTACAACAGCTCGTTATTTACATAAAGAGATGAGGTACGAAGGTGAAGTCACACAAAGACCGGCCATGGGATGCCAGACCTTGACAGATGCTGAACATGACTCTTGTATGGTGCTGCTTTGAGGTGAGTATTTTACGAAGGGAAACATAGATGCTGAAGAATACAGTTGGAAGTGAAATTGAGCTGATGATGGGACAGTGGCCTCTGTGGTGGACAGTGGCAAAGCAAATGTACATGAGAACAGTACTTCAGTACATTTTGACTTAACTTAATAATTTTAATGGAAAAATCTGTTTTACTTTTCAAATGAAAGACGAACAGTGTACTTTTAATATCACCGCATTTAAAGGAATGATATTGTTACTTGCTTCTTTGGTTTTTAAGCAAGCTAATGGGTTTTCTTTTTTTTCTAAAACAGATTCAAATCAAAGAAAGCCCCCCACAGTGTAGAGTCTGACTGACATTTTCCCTGGTGGTCATTTTCTTTGTGTTTGTTTGCTTTATTGCTCCTATGATGAGGTGGATGATCAGGAAATTGGAATTAAAAAAATTGTAAACAACATTTTCCAAATAGATACACTTAACAAGTTATTCATGTTTGTTTTCCTGACTGCACTTGAGATGCTGTGTATTCAGTTTTTTTTTTCAAGTAGTTTGAACAAATAAAGTATGTTTAAAGACTCATACCCTGTGAAATCAAGTTCCTTTGCTTTGAATGTTGTTAGAGGGGGCTTGGAGAGAAGAACTTGACCCCTTTTACTAAAGTCCGAGTTCAAAGAGAAATGGGCTTTGTTTCTTAAAAAAATACCCCTTCAAATGCTCTGTTTTTTATGTCCTGAGATTTATTATGCAATAGCCATCAAGCCTCCACCTACATGACTGTTTTCTGCTCTTCACAAGCAGATGCCATGACTGTATTGAAAGTTCACCACAGCCTGTACCCCCCCTCTCCCTCCCATCAGGCATCGTTTGGGCAGCAAATCACAGATCCTGTTATCATAACCCCTCATAGCTTCCTGGTCCCATAAATCTGAGTTGTCCACAAAGGGAGGGGGAAAGAGCTGCATCTGATCCTCTACAGAGAGAAAAATATTTATATGAATATTTTATTCAACTTAAATGAACCCCTTGCTCAATGGCACAAAAATACTCCTCCAGTCCATTTTTGTCAATTCAGAATGTTTCACCTATATTAACTAAAGCCAGCAAAACTTAATTGCTGATTACATCCCAGAATGCTGTAAAAGCAAAAAAATAAAAAAAGCTCCCGGTTAATCCAGCACCGCACAAGTTTACATGTACCCCAGTTTAAAATAAATTCTCCACTATGGTGTTGTCAATATTCTACTGACGTTTCAGGTGTTGCAACACCTGAGATGCCTAGAAGTTGCTAGTTAATCCTCATACCTATCTCCTACTACGTGTTAAAATCACCTCAAAATTTGGCTATTATTGTATTTTTTTAAACAGGAGAAGCTGAAGGCAGGTATGAAGCAGAGAATTTATTAACCTGATGTATGATGTTGGCTGCCCTCATGAAAGACTACATACTGCATATCCCTCAAAATTGTACGATTACTTATATGTTCACACTGTCATCTTCCATGAGCTGAGATTATTTCAGTCATGCAGCAAGAAAGCACTGCAAAAATCATCATTAGAATTATAATTTAACCACTTGATATTGCATTGTAATTCTACAGTGGCAATAAGCTAATATGTGCTTGCACTTTTACATCTACCTGCCATCTTGGCCAGTGGGTAGAAAAGCACCTTTTCGACCCTGTCTGCAGCAATATTTTACTTAGTTAGCGAGCTATAGTGTATAATCCACTGTGTTGCTATCAAACAAAGGCGTAAGGTTCAGTGAGGCCTTTAGATCATTACTTGGAAATAATGATTCTCTACGTAAACACATTACATCTTCATGTAGAATCTGCAATTGAATTTTACCGGGGGTAACTTAACTTTGAGTTAGGTTATGAAGTGTTGTAAGTTTTTGTTTAGTCCACCACCACTGGGCCTATAACTGATTGTAAGAAATCCAGTACATTGAGAGGGAAAGGGTGAATGAGAAGCAGAGTTTAATGACAGGAGCAAGACAGAACTGATGGATGGGGTGAAGGTGAAGTGTTGTCAGGGAAGCTGCAGTATCAAAAGGAAACCTTCAACTCCCAGAGTAAGACCAGAGAAGTTTCAGATCGATGGAGAATACATAGAGGATGATTTATAAGACAAGAAAAAGAAGACAAATCAGGAAAGGATGAGCAGTCTGAACAACAGCCTCACTTCTTTACCCACCCTCCTTAGCAATAAATAGACATACTTATATACTTCAGAAAACATTCATTACTTATTGTTCTTATGAGTAATGGGGAAAAAAATACTCACGCCATCGAAATGACCATGAAATCGAGCCAGTTCCATGGATCTCTGAGGAAAGTAAACCCATCTATACAGAAACCTCGTGCACAGATTTTTACAAGAGACTCAAACGTATAAATCCCCGTGAATGTGTACCTGGAAGAAGGAGAATAAAAACATTGTCTACTTAGCAGTATGAAACCACTCTCATATTTGTAATGTCTTGGTATGATTTTGAAATCATCAGGAAATGACAAAGTTATATGGAGTGCATGAAAAAGTTTTAAATGACAAAGGTAAGCAAACAGTTGAATTCATGATTCAGCAAATATGTTTTTTGACTTGGCCTTACATTTTCCCTAAAGTTAGTGGTAAGCTAGCCCCAGTGTGTGTCTCTTTATTCTAATCATTGTTTAGGTCAGAGAGCTAGGTAAAGTCAATCATTTAAATAATAAGCCCACGGCGTCTTGTATGGACTTCATCAGTGGGGATGATTGCTGGCCTCTGTAAAGGCTCCTGTGCTAACAGGAACTCCACAGCTGGTCTGATCCATTGGCTTTTAGGGAGCTTTTAGTGTGTCAACTAGTGCAATAAATAAACAAAAAAGGCCTATTTAGAGTTAAATATATATATATATATATTCAAATGACGTGAAACTGTCAAAACTGAATTGGAAGAGCTTTAGCACAAACACTGATTACTTTTCTATCCAGTTAGCTAAACTGAAGACTTAAATCAAATAATTATTAAACTTTTTTTAAGTTTTAACTTAATTTTTCATGCAAAGACATGAAGACATTGGGGAAAAGACAGTTCACCAATAACAAAGACTGATCTTCATATATTCCATTAATTATCTTTGCCTGTTCTGTTTGTGTGGATGCAGACTGCACCTGATACACATGTGGGTATAGAGACACCACTGTAGGACTGGAAAGTAAAATCCAGCAGGAGTAGACGAGGTTATGACAACTGTCTGGTTTAGACTTCTAATTGAATCAAACATTAGATGTAAGATGATTTTACCATTGTGGAGTTTTTATAAACATTTTCTTCTAGTTGGACGGAGGGCATGCATTACTGCAGCCACTGCAGCTTTTATGTGCTGAAGGAAAACTCAGGCTGCAAAGATTCCAGCACAAAAATGGATTTACTAATTTCAGCCTGCTAACATGTTTCCAGAATTTAGGTCATTGACAAGGCCCAGAAAGAAGTGTGAATTATATATGTGGCATTTTTACTAAAATGCAAAATGTATAGAATATCCTATCTTAATGATGACAAACAGCTGCATATGCCTGTTCAATATTTACAGTTAAACACGTTTTAAGTATTGAACTTATATGTGACAAAAACAATGTGACAGAATTGACACTTCTTTCAATACCATAGTTTAAAAATGCAAGTTACAGGGACCTTTTTTTTCATTTTGATGGGACTACGGTCCTCCCATGGCCCTGCCCAGTACAATACAGTTTTTTACTTTTCTTTATTAATACAAAAACAGTGTTGTTTTTAGGTACATGGTATTATAAATCAATTGAAAACAGACAGTTTTGACACTGGTATGAGTCAAACAAATGGCCTAATGGACAAAAAATAAGAATTTCATTCGTGGTGAAGATTTTTGAAAATAATTATAATGTCTTCAGCTTTCAATATTGAACGGTAACTTATTCATATTTAGCTTGTGATGTACAAAACAGCAATATGTCATTGCAAAATTTTAAAATGTATTTTGGAATTTATGTTTTTAGGGTAAAAAACATCAAGACAAATTGCAATCAAAGAAATAAAAAAAACTTCTCAAATGGAAGACTTAGACATGTCCTTGAAATAGCGCATTTTGTCTAACAACATTTGTGACTCTCAATAGTCACCAAGACATGTTCTTTTAAATGAGAGAAAACATGGGCACAAACTGGGGCCAGCTTTGAGCATGCATTTACATTTGGAGTTACAACATAAAAAAAGGTATACTTACTCTACTTGTTTTGACCACTCAGGGGGATCACTAAAGGTCATGAATATACAGTTGGTCAAAATAGTACACATAATGATCATGCTGAAAAGAGTGGGGAGCAGGTTAAGGAAAATATGCGTTGTATATAAACACATAGGATGGCAAAATTCAGTGACAACAGCACAGCAGAATAATCAAAATTAACTTGCATAAACCTGAAGTCCTATCAGCCTTAACAGCACTCAAAAAGTTGATGTTGTGAACACATCATATGGCACTTAGAGGATTATGTGTGTTTACGACCACAAAAGCCATTATTTTTCCACTGAAATATTTAAATGGTATATATTTAGTTAAAATACAATGGCAAGACAAAAACAATATCCATACTTATTGTAGAGATGCATGCACTACTAGGAAACAAAGAATACACCAGACTCAGCTTTTTAAGCAGACAGGGTCAGCTGTGGTTTATAGCTACGTAAGAAAGGAATGAAAAGAGGTAATCCAAGGGGCAATACAGAAATCAATACTGTTCAGAGGAAAGTAAAAAGGTTCAGTTTAATTATAGTAGCAAGTGGTGGGTGCAAATATTCTTAAAAGATTTTGGTTAACCTTTAAATTTGATAAAACTATACAGTGTTAGACCTAACATGTAATATTAGCCTGGCTTACTGTTAAGGAAGATACCTGCCCCTTAAAAGATAAAATGGCCTCTGTATGGTTTCTTGTGTGGTCTTCCACATAAAAGAAAAGGTAATTTTCTGAAGTCTAAAATGCAAGTGGTTGCCAGTTTCAGACTTGTTTGTGATATACCCATCAGTATCCCACTGCCTTGTAGTAAACATCACAGGAAACACCAATAACAGCACAAGCAGAAAGGCAGAACATATCAACATGAATAATACACATGGACAGGAAACCCTTTTGTCCCAGCAGTGAAGACACCATTTGAAAGGATATGAATGTATCAAAATTTTAATAGCTATTCGCCTAACCAGATTAAAAGGACTTATGAAGTACAAGGCAGGGTTGGCACTAAAACGGAAGATTGTCTTCCCTTTATTTAGCACTATAAATGTCTGTGGAGAGAAGAAGAGAGAGAGAGAGAAAGAGAGCATTACTATAAACACTGTCAAATAACAATAGACATCAATCAGTAAATTTACAATGAAAACATTATTAAACACAAAGTAGCTGAACTACACAAATAAACAAACCTGTCATAATCTGAGTACGAAACTTGATGCAGCTCAGATACAGGAGATTTGGATCATGAATTAAACATCATATGTGTATTTGTCTAAGAGGTTATAAGTTAAATGTGATTTACAAAACAGAACGAAGCAAAACACCTGGAAGTAGAGTGAAAATGGCGGCTAATGCGGGCACATTGTCCCAGTCACTTATTGCCTTCCTGCACTTCATGGCTTTGGTGGTTTCAGCTAAAGGAGAGGAGAGAAGCTGAGAGGGGCAGGCAAGCCTCTTTCTGTGGATAACCTCATAATTGTTTAAATAAAATATGGCGATTTGCATGAAACTTTAATGAGACCCTGTGCATTTGCAGAAGTGATATGAGCCCTTGTGCTTTTAACAAGGCATCCCTCACTACATTAAGCCCTGCAGAGCAGCTGACAGCCGGGCACAGTGGAGTCAAAAGAGAGAAGGTTTGGGAGAGGATATGTACAGTAAGAGAGCTCATTGTGGCAGCACATGACGGCATGTCAACTATGGACTCCCAACAGAAATGAGGTACAAATACATGTTGGGAACAACAAATGGAAACATCCAAGGCAGTAACATGGATGTGAGATGAAGAACTCTTCTGAGAATCAGATCGTTTTCACATGATCCTCTGATGTTATTTTGCTTCAGCTCAATAGACAAACCAGAACCATCCAGCTCAGTTAACTTTGATTAGATCATCTCACTCCAGTTTTTGTTATGGGTCGCAGCAGCCGTCAATATGCTCCCATACACACTGTAAACTTCTCCACTGAGCTCTCTGGTCAGCTATGGCAGACATGAAAACATCTCAGTTGCAAGTAGTGTGACTTCACTGTTAAATAAAATCCTTACATACATGTTGTGTGCAGCATGGATACATAGAGTCTAATGTCCATGAACATGCAGTATATTTGCACACAGACATGCATGCACAAGGATAAAAACTGAGCCACTAAGGTTGTTATCTACACACATACACACATGACTACTATATATGATGTGAGTCTTTTTTGTAACGCATGAATAAATTGCTGCAAAGCTACTGAAAATTTCATAATCCTGAGCCGAGCAACAAGGGGAGCAGAGGAGAGGACAGGCAGAAAACAGGGGAGATGACGAGTGAGTAAAGCAGGCAAGCAGGCAGGCAGCAACTGTGGCAGCAGCAGGGTGAGGAGAAGCAGAGCGGAGGAAGCCAGAGCAATAGAGCTGAGCAGAAGATGAGAATGCAAGTGCAGGGGGGGATGGGCTGGAGAAACAGAGGGAGGGAGAGTGTGGCTTCGACACAGAGGCTTCAGCCATCAGGCAAGGCGCAGCATCTGTATCCATGAGGCCACAGGAGCTATTCAGAGAGACCCCGTCCGTTATCCCATGCGGTAAATAGGCTACAATTTATGGGTCCTTGAACGAGAAAGCCTCAGAGGCTCTGCTGCCATGCTAGGTGCTAACCAGCTGATTTTCCCTCATCTCATCTTTTTCCTGTCTCTCCCATTTTGACTGTAAAATAATCTGTTTGAGTTTTTTTACAGCTGTGCACTCTCTGACAGAAAAAAGATGGAACAATGAATATACTACACAATTCTTTGAAGGTCGTTTGAAAGATGACATGTGCAATACCCCTGAGTTGATCATGATCTAAAGTTTATCTTTAAGATAACATGAGTGCTTGATAAAATTACCTTTAATCAGCACTAAAAAAAGACGGGTGATCTTCAGCTATTCTCTGTTCCACAAACATTGATATGAAAATGACATTTTTTTTCCTGTCAGGACTGATTTCTCATCAATTAAAAGTGTGAGAAAGTCTCAAAAAGCCCTGTCTAATTTCTGGTAAAAACTGAATATTTTATGCACCTTCAGGTCTTCCCCAGCTAAAACCAATTCAATGAGCCTGCCTGCACTGAGGAGGAAAACTAAAAAGTCACCCATTTCATCCCTGTCCTCACTTCCCCCTCTCTCTCTCTCACTCTTTCCCTTCTTCTTGAAAATGATCTGTTTTCACCGGCCTTGTACAGACTATGACATGATCAGGCTCAGCATGGCACTGCCCAGCTTTGTCTGCTGGCTGGAAGCTGCGTCATCACCAGGCCAGTCTGCCTGCCTGCCTCTCAATTTTGACATGATTTGATCGAGCCACAGCTGAAGATTTGTGATGACGAAGATGAACGGCCTTTCTTTATGATCACCCACCCCCCAATGTCCCAGTGAGAAATGTGTCCAGAAGCGTCCTGCTCCCTCTCGGTGACAAAGACAAACAGAGCAAAATGTTCTTCCATCAAGGTCACCACCTGATCTGACGTCACGGCTGCTTGAGCTGCCAGATCCAAAGCAGCATCAGCTCCCTTTGGCATTGGAACGAGACTAGATTGAGGGCCGTAATTAGATTTGCCTGAAGCTGAGAGCTGTGGGGATTGCTGGTAGAGGCAGGCACAGAGATGTAAAAGCAAAAACACAATAGGCATAGAGACACTTACAGAACTTGCATGCATCTGTGGCAGTACTGCATGGCCTTATGAGACAAAAAGGAAAAGTGACTGTTGGTGAGTCAGTTAATCAACAGCCCCACGTATTGTTGGAAATGTTGTCCACGTGTCATCTAAATCGTGTCTCCTACTTGTGCACTGGACTGGTGGTTACATAACAGACGGCATGCACGGTGTAAGGACTGGGAGGTATGAGACAGACTGAGAGAGAGAGATCTACAGACACAAAATATCTGAGCAAATCTGTTTAGCAAATGGTGATGACTGCACAGTTTATTGCAGGTCTCTTTTTCTGGTAGGACTAACTATATGTCTAACTAGACTGGCAGAGTTGCACAACACTGCTGACAAATATTCAGAGGTATTTGAATAATAATACGATGGAGATAAAATCATCAATTCATCACATAAATATTAAAAATGCAAAGCAATACAAGTTGGAAAATATTTTCCTGATTTCTCGGTTTTGTTTATAGACACGGCAGCACTAAACTGACCTCAGTGCACTTTGCATCCTGATGAATGCTTAAGCACAGGCAGCCATTTTATGATGAATTATTCTTGCTGCTTTCTAAAGCAACAAACAGACATTCTTCAGCAATGTCTCAGAATACAAGAGCAATGAATCACACATACTGTTTAGATTTATCAAAATGGCTGCAAATTAAAGGACACCTTTGAGAGTCCTGCTTTTGCCCTATTTCTCGTATCAATGCGTGACAATATTGGATAGTTCAATTGAACGTAGGGGGGGTCAAACAGGAATCGGACAGTCACTTAAAATTTGAACAGTGTCTTTGAACATTCTGATTGACAGGTGATATCCAAAGACTGTCAAGGTCACCTGCTGTTCAAAAACTTATCATCAGTCCTGACAGAAACCCCAGGGAGACACACACATCCTCACTGACCATAACCTGAGTAATCACAGACTGCTGCTTTCCTCTCCTGTCAGAGATTATTTCTTAAACAATTATAAAAATCAATCAAGTGGAACCTCAGTCTTTCAATAGTTACTTAGTCTGACCTTTTCCCCAAAGCCCAAGAGCACAGCAGAGATAAGAAAATGGACTACTCAAAGGCTCAGCAGCTTGACTCTCACATGCCCCAAAGGTCTTCGGGGGGGGGGGGGGGGGACATAATTGCAGCTTCTTACGTAATCATGAAATTAAAGTAACTGTAAACACTACACACCTGGAAGCACACAGCGTCTCTGCTTTGGCTGCATTATTCCCAGCCATCATGTATGACTCACCTCGACATCATGAGGCAACTCACAAGATTATTATGAGGGCATTATCATGCATGTTATGTCTCAGCAGATGTCCCAGATCAGCTCGCAGATACCTGCCACAGTCTGCATGACAGTGACATGTGTGCACATCTAGGAGGGGAGGGGTCAATCAGAACTACTTGTTACCACTTCAAAAGCAACAAAATGAAATGAGATGATGGAATGGGATGAAAATAAGTTTCCTTCTCATAAGAAAATATTTTGAGTTTGAAATGTGTCTTTATAACACCTTATTAAAGGGACTGTGAGGAGAATCTATTACCGGCAATGTAAAGACTCTGTTACCCATGAGCACGCGTGGCTAAACAGGAGCTAAACAACTGTGTAAACAACTGTTCACACTGGGGGCATCCATCTTCGATTATCAACTCGGGGGTGGCGAGGTTTCACCGAGTTCTCAGTAGGAAATTCAGACTTCGGGGGATGTTCCAGTTGCAGTTTCCTACTCGGAACTCAAAATTCCTTCTTCTGACTACAACTGGAACGCACCACAAGACGTGTGCAATCCAAAGCGTGTGTTTGTTGTGAAGCAGCTCAGACCTTCCTCAGAACCCTGCATTGCTTTACAACTTCTTTTTTCAACAACTTACAGGATGCAAAGCGATGAGGTAATGTATCTCTTTCTAGTTATGTAGCGGTAGTTTTTGATGTGTGACAACAAGCAATTTTTGGAAAACTTAGTATCGTAGTTTTGTAGCCAGCTATATATCGCTACTTACAGCCCGCTGCTCTAAGACATGTCTGAATAATATAAATTTGCTCCAGTTTTAATTGTCTTGTTCCTGAAGTTGAGTACCCAGGCCAGTCCCGCTCTGTCCGACCTGACCGGAAAGCTAAGGAATAGCATTTATAGATAACCTATTTTGATGCTGTGAAACTCATCTTAAAGTGTGTACTTCCATCAGGCTTATCTAAAAGTGAGACTTTTTTGTAATTACTTAGAAACTCCTCACAGTCCCTTTAAATCAAAAGTTTCCATGTGTTCTACATTTCTGATGTGATCCAAACTGTTCCAAGAATACTTAAATCAAAAAGCTATTTAAAGACTACTACACAGTTACTAAACAGAAGGGGAAAGAGCAGCCACCTTTAGGTTCATAAGAAATAGAATTTACCCATAATTATTTTAACGAGGATAACTCAAGGTGAGCTTTTAAAGGCATCAGGTTTTGCGCTATGGGCTTGGACAGAGGGGGGGTTTCAGGAAGCTGATGAGCCTGAGGTCAGGGGGAGATTTCAGTGTTAATGTTTCATTTGAGTTAAGTACCGTCCATCTGCAAACTTCTCCAGTATTGCGCAGGACACTTTTGGTTTATTCATGTTTTTTGCCCCTCATCACATCGACCTTAAAACTCTCTAACTACAAAAGCATTTTGGTTAATCAGATGTGTACTGATCAGACTAGTAACTTAAAAAGTCATCCTTAATCTGCAAAAATAAAAGACTCTGTCTCAGTCGGCAACAGTACTCTGGTGTGGAGGCTTCATTGAGTAGACGCAGCAGGAGGAGATGTCAGCTGTGTGCAGCAATGCTGAGTCTGAGGTGTTTATGTTCATCTGTTATTGATCATTGTGCTTTTGATGAAGAAAAATGAGTACCTACATGTATAACAATAATTTTTTCTCTCATGGCGTGGATCAGAGGGTATTACAAGCTTGCCTAGTTTGGCCTGGGAGCCACTACTTGCCAACAGCCAATGCTCTACACTGGGTTTGCTATTATCAGCCAATTGGCTTAAACTGCTGATGAAACAATGCTAACACTGGTAAGTCCATATCCGGGCAGGTGGAATAACTGTTTCAGGCAGCGGCTTACACTGTAAATAGGGGATGAGGGATATTTCCTGATGTTATGGACTTTTTGTCTTGTGCATAGAGGTTCTCCATTAGCCCCATTTCCACCAGAGGGTTCAGTTTGGTTGGTCTCGGTTCGTCTCGGTACGGCTCGCTTTCTGTGGCGTTTCCATAGCCTAAAACCCGGACAGGACCCCTTATAAGCGAACCATACCATCCTACTTGGGGACCCTTCTGTTGGGGTGCCAAGTATACCGATCCAACCCGAGAAGGTGGAGCTAGAAACACTGCAGTCCATTGATTGGTCGAAGGAGACGTCACTTCCTGTGCGACAGCGGAACAACACATAATCCCGCCATGTTTAAATCTCCACTCCTCTTGGGGAAGATAACTCTCGAGGCACACAGCCTTCTCTGAAACAAAGCTTGCTTGTGCTTTGAACAAAAAGCCACATGCTGATCACAAATAAGAAGAATTGCTTAAAGTCTTCCATCGTTCCTCTTTGTTTACTGTGTCGTGTTTTCTTCTTTGTTGTATTTAATAGCCAGGTACACTGAGCCGTGCTGCTATGACATCATGCTATCGGCATCCAGCTTAGACACTGCCTACTGAGTGGGTTCGGTTAGCTGTGGATCAGGATCAGGCTTTACAGATCCAGCCTGAGTCAAACTGTGCAGATCCATACCGGACCACTTGGTGGAAATGGGGCTTATCACATGAAGCAGACATGTAACCATGCTAAAGGGGGGCTTTTCAAGTAATTTGAGGTGAAGGGACACATTTTTTCAGGAGGATTATCTGCAGGCAGGTAACGTATGCAGTACCAGCTCTTGTTACTCAAAAAACAGCTTTTGGGTGGTTGTTCATTGGATTGACATTATTTTAAATGCTTCAGTTTTTTACTAGTAAGTGTTGTTTTGGTTTAATTAAACTGCCTTACCAAAACAAAGGAGCTTTCTGGTGGAAAAGCAAAGCCCAAGTAAATGTGTTTAGGACAGTTTAAAGTCACCTAAAAGCTATTTTTAACTCTGTATTTCTGCCTAAATTTCAGTAACATACACATAGCTCTTAGCCCATCTGCAGCAATGTTTCGCCTAATTTTTGTGCTGTTTCCCATCTTACATGGTGAAATACTCTATTTACTATTCAAATAAACATAAAAAAACTCCAGTTACAGCAAATGTGTTGTTGGTCAAACTGCACAGCAGCCACCCACCACTTGCTGAGACAAAGGTCACTGACTGCTGTAGCCACTTTTAAGGGCCTGTTCTCCCAACTGAACAACCAATCGTAAACAAGTACAGAGATTGGGAAGCAACACATAGAGCAGTGCTTTGATCTACAAAAAAAAAAAATGACGTCTGTATAGCTGTCACAATTTTACATTTTTGGCATAACTCATGTAAATCCCAAACAACTGATACCAAGACAACTAAAATTTAAAAAATTTAAAAGTTAGACGTTCTGTTCAATATAATTAAAATAAATGGAAGTCTCTTTAAATAATGCATACTCCAAATAAAGAATGCACAGAATTACGTATACAATAAAGAAGAAATATATTTCGAGACTCTGCTCTGTGCTTTTAATTTTCTGATTCAAACATTTCATGTGTATCTATGTTTTTTAGTAATGAGCTGACATCACTCAATGAGTCAAGAGTTTAAGATGCAACAGGGAACATCTCTGTCTCTCTCTTTAATATTAGCATGTGCATTTATCTGAATATTAAAGGGACTAATAAGACATTTACTGACTGCAGAAACATGCTGTGGGAAGGTTTACACAGATCAGCTCAAGTTAAAAATGAAGCAGGAAGGAAGGACTGAGCGTGACTTAAGCAGAAAACCTACTTTCCCCTGTGCAAAGTGCAATGTTCCTGAGCTCCTTAGGGAATTATTGCTTCTTTCATGCTAACTTGTAGCAACAATACCACAACATATATTTCCTCACATAACTTTGGTAAATAGGGACTTACAGACTCAAAAATAAAAGATATTATATCCTTAAAGGCCCCTGTAACTGACGAAGAATCACAACTTTTGACAACCTTAGCTGTAAGTACCACAACAAACTGTCAAATTGAGCACAGCAGTGTGCAGTCACATTCGACACAGGTATGAGGATCAAAGACTGGCACTGCTAGCACTGCCAAAGTTATCCAGACATGGCATACTAATCATGTCTGTATGATAACTGCTTTTGCATAAACTTCAAATTTGGCTGCTTTTTTAATATATATTTTTGGCCTTTAAATCAGCTGACTAAAAAAATCTTTATTTCCATTGTTGCGACTGATGATGGCACAGAACAGTCAGTTGGCTTGCCTTACCCCTCTTAGCTCCATCCATGCTCTTAAAATGAATATCCACCTTTGGATGGCTTCAGAAGTGTCAGTGTTAGCTACCAGACCTTTCTAAAACATCTTAATTACAACAGTAAATGTTGCTTTGTGACACTACTAATCATTCATACTACAGATTCCTGTCTTGGTAGACTCACCTTCTGAGAGTTCAGGTAGAAGGGATCCAGGTCCTCCAGTGGTACCGCCACCATTCCGGGAGGGATGTCGCCGTAGATGTAGGGCAGACTCTTCCCAGCCTCCAGATCGCTGTTGGGCTTGGGTTTGTTCTCGTCATCGTCGTCACGATAGCTGCTGTCCTGCTTAGGCGGCTTCTTGTTTTTCTCCTCATTGATGCGCTGCTCGAGGGCTGCCAAAGATTCCGGGGTAAATTTCTTGAAGCTATCAGGTCCTGGCGGTGCAAGAAGGGGTGCAGCCATGTTTTCATCCTGCAGCTACTTGGTCTTTAGGTTTGTACCATCCACAATAGCAGCTCTGGAGAGGGGCAAACAGAGAAGTACAGTCAACCAAACTTTTACATTATTTCAACACTGAGCCATTTATAAAGTTTATGAAGTGTTTTTTCAACACTTTCATTTGGTTAATTACTTTATTCAGTCACGTTTATGGCACTTTACAAGGTCCAAGCTATGCTATGCACTCAGATTAGGATAACAAAATAGCCAGCACCAGATTTGAAAGTGTTGCTGTCTTGCAGCCAGAATACTCTCAAATCTAGACGAGCAAAGCATGAAGCACGCTTTGTTGGGCTCCACTCACACATATAACCACTCGAAAAAAACAAGTGTAAACATTCAGCACAGACACATGGATGATAAGCTGAGTCGAGGGCCAAAGACCAACATAGCAAACATTAGCATTAGCCTCAGTCCACTCAGTAATCCAACCTCAGAATTTTCACCTTCTGACATAGTGATGCTATGGTAAAATATGGTGTGCTCAGTTTGAACTAATTTCAAGAGTTTTATTAACTTTCTTGGACAAACTTGCTTCCTACATCCACTCAGGCGTATTTATCTTTCTTTGGCTACTTCTAGTTCAAACTGCACATTGTTTGTTCATTAAATATAAAAGACTAAAGAATATCAGAAATTTCAACCAAAATTATCCATCAGCAATTTAGGGGTGAGTCCAGATCAAGCCTGGTTTATCTGTTGGAGATGTTTTACTGATGATTTGACCTCTAAACAGAACTCCGGCTCGTGGCATTACTAGTCCAACTCTGGTTGGGTTTTTGCTTGTTAGAAGGATTTTTGCTACTGTTAGATTGTAAAGTGTTGATTGGTATCGTGCTCACTGTGGATTGATGTTTGATGCTTAGAGTAAAATCTAGAAAGACTCTTTAAGTAGAATCCTGAGAGAGGAAACAGGGTGTGAGCTAAAACAAATAAATAAATGATTTAATGATTAGCTACTGTGTACTGTGTCATATATCTTGCACCTATCTACCAGTAACTGTTTTTCAGATTAGTATGGAATAGCTGACATAAGGCTCTAAATGAACATCACATTTCATGGATTTGAGATATTTCTCTGCAGGTGTGATCTTACTTGTTCTCATTACCACAACAAAAAAAAAACCATCCAAAACATCTTCATCGTTACAAAACAGATGATAACTGTGGGAATAATATATGATTAATGCATACTGTTTAGCTAAATTATATAAAGAATACATTACATACATTCTTTTATTTCAATTTTATGACGTGAATTTTAGAACATTTGTTTTCCTTTATATGCAGAAAATTGAAGGTTGTTGCAGTAGAGAGAAAAAAAACTTTTTAAACTATGACTCACAAATATTCATAAAATATGTTCATAGATATCTTTCAAATCATATTTTATCATGACAAAATGCTATTTTGTGATTGTATTATATTGCTGGAGACTAATGTTGGTATTATATATAAAGCAAACGGAGTCAACACATTCCAGCTGAGTTCTTTTGAATGATATAAAAAAGTGTACTTAAAATACTCTGCACTTTAAAAAGGTACCCTTTGCTTGTTGTTGAGTAGATAAAGTGCTACTTCTGCTAGTACTGGAGAGATTTCTAGCTGAGGAACTCTACTTTTACTTGAGTGCAATATTTTTACTTTTTCAACATCTGTAAATGACCTCATCAGGGAAAACACAGAGATTCCTTGAGCCACCATGACATGTTAAAAAAAGGGTTAGGGTCAAAGAAAACAGGGAAGGGGATCTAAGAGAGAGGACATGTTTAGTGTGATGCTGTACCCATGCCATGTCCAGTTCTTAAATAACAGTCCAAAACCACATAGCTCGGAGAAGACAACATTTACCTTTATGATGGTTTTGTCCTCTGTAGTAGGCCAGAGCAGCTAATTGGAGTCAGGAAAGTTTCTCTGAGCTTAGGGCAGACTTATAATAATACACCATCTACAATATGAATTATTGTACAGGAGATGCTGGAAACTTCTTGTCCTTGTTTACATTTGTTCATTTTCAAATCAGGCTAGAAAATTTATAAAATGAATTGTTCATGTGCTCGCAACAGTAGATGACAGCCAGATGCTTAAAGGTATAATTACAAAACGGAAAGCCGTTTAGGAGTCCAAACTTACTTTCTCAGACATGTAAATACAATGATGGTTAAAGCAAAACAGACTTTAAGACTGAGTAAAAAAATTCAGCACACAGATATTCAGCTGTTACCTCTTTGATTTTATTTGGGGTACCTGCTCAGAGACCTTATCAAAAATAGATAGTTAGCTTTGACATGAAACTGAAGTGCTGGGGAACAGGCCTTCAATTCTCAAAGGAAACTCTCCAAATTAACCTTTTAAAGTGTTTTTCTCACAAATTTGAAATAAAGACAGACTTTGACACTTATATCTTTATTTGAAGTTGTTTTTATATCAGGCCTGACCAATGTGCTTGATTATGAAAAAATGAAATTCACAATTTGACTAATATTGACATAATTACTGTACAGAGTTTACCTCGAAGTTTGTAGATTTACCCGAGTGTCAGCCACAAGAGTTCTTGTTAAAGAAGCAAGTTATTTTGTATTGGTCCCAGTGTAAATGGAAATAAGTAACTTGTTTTTTTATGGGGATTTTATCTACAGTGAATAAAACTGTATATTAATAGCAACTGTAAAACCAAGCTCCATCTGTCCTTTCTGATCCTTGATTACTAACTTGTGTTGTTTTAATAACTGATACTATAACAAAGTTAAGTATCATGATGATTGACACATAAACCATATCTGAAAGTGAAACACACTGGTTTGATATATGATGCCTTACTGATCAGAAACAGGACATCTTCAAGGGTTGTTTGTAGATTTGGTTTGTGATATTTCACATTTGTGACTCATATGTTTTTTAAAAACTGTACAAATGAGACAAAGAAACAAAAAACAACCATCTGAAGCATTATAGTTTACTCATCATCATGCTCCAGTTGTTGTGCTGTGTACTCAATAAGCTTTGTACTTAAAGTACACTGTAAACAAAGCACATTTTATTTTACTTCAGTTGTCTTATACAATGCTTCTTTTACTTTTAAATACAATTTTCCCCAAAAAATTCAATTTACTTTTATTTGAGCACTGTACTCTTACCACACCTGCCCAGCACTGACACATCTACCAGCTACATTTTCAAGGGTTAAAAATATATCTATATTTGAAATAAAAATGTACCTGGTCTCTGAGTTTAGTTTGGGCTTTTTGTGATTATGGTGAAAAATGAATGCTTTCAAACAGTCCCAGAGCCTGAAAACTTCCCGAGCATTCATTCATTTTCTATACCACTTTATCCCTTTCGGGGGGCTAGAGCCTATCTCAGCTGTCATTGAGGGAGAGGCGGGGTACACCCTGAACTGGTCGCCAGTCAATCACAGGGCAACATAGAGAGAAAGCCAACCATTCACACTCACACTCATACCTAAGGACAATTTAGAGTCACAGTTAACCTAATGAGCATCTTTTTGGTCAGTGGGAGGAAGCCGGAGTGCCCGGAGAGAACCCACACATGCATGGGAAGAACATGCAAACTTCACACAGAAAGGCCCCTGTCCAACCTGGGAATCGAACTGGTAACCTTCTTGCTGTGAGGCATGTGCACTACCTGCTGCGCCAACATGCTGCCCCTTTCCAGAACAGATTGCAGCTATTTTACAACAGACAATATTTTTTACAACACAGATCATTTATTGCTTTTTATACTAAATAGAAACATTCACTTAGGAAATAGGGCTGGGTATTTTCAGCAACTTCACGATACTATCCCGATACTAAGGCCACGATACGATACATATCCCGATACACGTAAATTGTGAACATTGACTATGCTTTAAGCAAAATTCTTGACAAGTTTAGTTTTTTCATATAAGAAGAAAAAGAACAAGGATGAGTTTTAAATGGTTCAATAACTTGAGAGACATAAATTCAGATCCTCAAAGATGGCAGACCTAAGTTCAAATTTAGAACATACGCTTCATTATGTAGCTCGTCTTCTACCTTGAACTGTGCCACTATTAACATTACCCAAAGTGTATTTACAACAACGGTCAAAATATTTAGGCCGTATCGATTCTGTAGAATCCGTATTGGTACACGTATCGCAAAGGAGTGCGATACGATATTTTGCCTTTCCGATATTTTGAGCACAGGCCTATTAGGAAATGTTCACTTTTAACTTTAGCTCAGCCACTGGCCTAGCAGTTATGTCTGCATACCCCATGCCAAGACTGCTGTCGTGGTCAATGATGCATTTTCCCCTCTTTTCATAAATTAATTTCAATGCCCTGTCCTGTCTGAGCAAAGGCGAAAATTGGCTGTACAAATATCTTTCAGTGAGCACTACATTAAGCTCCTTTGGGGCTCTAAAACAAAATAAGAAATACTATCTTTCTGAGTGACAGTCTGTTTTTCTATCATCTGTTTCAGTAGAGCGCTTGTTCAATGTAAAAGCCTATCATTTTAACCCACATGAAGACACGTCCTGTTACAGCCATGACAATAAGGAATGCTCTATTTTGTTTTTTGCTTTTTACTGCTCAACTAAAAATACATATACGTATAACATATGCTTTGTCATTTCAAAACTGATTTAGCTACTTCAGTGCCAAATTTCTACATATCTTAGCTCCATGTCTAAAAACTGCCCAAGAGTCATTTTATCATTTATATATGGTTAAAGTTCTTTAAAATTGCAAACATGTACTGTAGTAAGTAAAAAAGGTAAAGGCATTGTTTCTCCCTGATGATGAACTCAGGTCTTGGTCCTGCGTTAAAACCCCTCACAGCCATGACAGCAGACCCATTTAAGATTCTACTCCTTATGATTTTTTGAATAGCTGTGGAAAGGCTAAGAGAAAGCCCCATGCACTTTGTGGCTGCATGACTCAGTAGAGCCTTTTCTCCCCACAGTAAGATGTACAAGGGTATGATGGCTACATGACAGCTGTACAGGAAACTTTAGGGTCAACAAATTATTGTGAGGCAGTGCTGCGAGACGATTTCAGATGAAGCACTGCATCAAACAAATCAAAACAGAGACAATTTGTGATATTTAGATAGATATTTTTAAATTTACCAATTATTATGTCATATTAAAGTAGATAAGCTTAGCCTGATAGGATTATGTGACACAGTGAAATTAACTGTACAGTATCAGAGTGTGTAGTATTTTAGTAGTAGTTGTTTATAGTCATGGAACAGAAGAGAGAAAAACCAAATAAAACATATAAACAGACCATCCTGTCTTCCTTTTCAGGCTTTTGTGACAAAAGGCGTATTTAACACAACAACTGAACAGCCTAAAAGGGGTGTTAGTCACGTATGGTCAGAATGAATGTGGATGACACTGCAAAATGTTATGCACTCTAATAAAGGGGGAAACAGAAACTTCAGACAAAAAAAAATACAAAGCAGATGTCTTTAGTTAAATAATTTAAAAAGACATTATCTTTTAGATGTAATAGTCACTCTGGCTTGTAAACAAATGCAATAAAACCCCAAAAAGACCTCTATGATATAAACATAGTGACTTTTAAAATGATTCAGTCATCAGTATAAATCCCTTTACAGAATTTTCGTCCCCTTTTTTCATTTCCTCAATGCTTCGAGTCCCTGAACATTTCCATTATTACTGTACATAACTACATACAAAGTCCTCTTTCAACTGATCGAGACTTCATCAGGTCACCATTATATATGAGATTTCTGAAGGGTTAGATTTTGTTTGACGTTTTTTTTTTTTTACAACCTATACATATAAAACAGTTTGGGTAATTAACCAGCTCCTGAAAAAATGCTTTCAACTGAAAAACAACCTTGACAAAGTTTACTTCTGTTTTGGCCCACATGATACTTGCTCTGTGACCTGTCCATAAATATGCACAGAGGGAAATGTTGGGACAGCTTACTGATCAATCCAGACTTTCATCCCTAAGTTTTTGACTAGAAATGTACAATGACTGTCTGTTTCCTCAGAGTAATTTGTATACTCATATATACTTATGCATATGTGATATACATGGCTAGTATACAGACCATACATTAAAATCACAATGCACAAATGTACATTTGCAAGATGACTGCCATGTCGTTAAATATTTTCCACCCTCATTCTGATTCTAAAAGGTGTATTGTAAGGTCTGAGATTTATACACCAGCTTGTTTCTTGTTAGACAGCAGGAGAATAAATAATCTTTGGATTATTCATTGCACTTGGTTGGGACTGTCTATGGGAAGCACCCAAACATGCTGTTTATTCAAGAGGGTTCAATTCAAACTGCAAGAGCCCATTTGTGTTGTACAAGAAAAAGAATACAACATTTAGTTTTGCGAACAACAGATCCCACACTCTAACAGCAGGTTGTTCCAGCACTGTGCACTAGCACATGAAGCTTATTTTACTGCAACTGTTTAAATGCTTTTGAAATTTAATGCATAAATGTATAATGTGTCTGTATATATCTCTAAAACAACTGTAGTTTTTACTATTTCATTACTGGATGCCTCTTTTTAAAAGGTATACATTCATCTTTTACTGCACAACATAGTGTAGTTTGTCTTGTTTTTTGCCTGTTTCTGATGATAAAAGGAGTACGGTTAAGTCATTTTCTTCAGTTCAATAAAACTCAATCATGTGGATAAGACTGCTATTGGCTAAAATGGGTTGTAAAGTAAATTCTTCGAAATCAAATGTCATGCATCCCTATAACTGTCCAGTGATCTCAATATTCAGATTTGTCTGGTTATTTTAGCCGCTCTTTAAATCCATACAGACTATGTCCTTTTCGAGCACTAAATTCACACTTGCTTCAGCTAATGGTTAAGGAGGAGCAGTGGATGTAGCCTTAGATGGTAGAACTCAATCAGCCATATTTGAATCAGAGGGCCTGTCACTTGCTTCATCCTCTCTTGCATAACACAATCTTGAAAACGCTTCATGTGCAGAGCTGGTATCACACAACAAAGCCTAAACACACACGCATGAAAACATTCAGTCCTGTGAGCCAAGACGTCTGTTTTAAAATGGACCCCGGAACCTCTCAGTCACCGAGCCTTCTGCTGCTCTGCTGGCGCTGTCCGCTTCAGCACCACACGAGCGCGCACGCACAGCCACACATGCACACGCACATCCATATGCACGGACGAAAACATGCACAGGCTGATGGATGGGAAAAAATATAACCGCTCTGTCTGTGCTGTAAACTAGGCCCACTGTCTTCTTCGACGCCTGTGGGGCCTGCAGTTTCTCCTTCATTTCCCTTCCATGCGATCATGTCACGGTGACAGCAGGCTTGGTCATCCACTCATATTTCCACAGAGACTCGGGCACACTCAGCGTCTTCTCACATTATTTCGTTTTGGGCAAGAAAAGGGAACTTGTTTACTAAATCTGTTGATTGAGAAGGAGGGCCCACAGACGCCATTATATGAGTCTTCTCCCCATTAACATCTTTGGTGGGACAGAATAGTCCTGCACGACCACAGTGGGAGAGAAGCAGAGGTTATACTGCGCAAAGAAGTGGCCCGCTACAACCAAATTGGCCAAAGCACCATTGCTGCAGTGGGTGGTTTGAATGTGGAAAATGTCACGCTGTGGCAAAACGCTATCACAGAAATGTCAAAGTCACGAGTGAGACATCGATGGGTTGAAATAAATAACTATAGCATGTGTTATTGGGTGAAAATAAACCCAGAAGGATTGATTTTTCGGGATATGCCGCGCGTTTTTGCGCGTTGCCTTGAAGGATCTGCACCACACCCGTGGAGCCATGTCGACTGCCAAATCAATAAGTACTCCTCTGTACATGAGATAGCCCAGAGAATGAAGCCAAGTAAACACACGATCTCCATATATGATTAAAAAACGTGACAATAAGACGACAAAGAGAGCTGTGATGTTGCCAAGCCGAATATCACCTGGAGGAAAGAACAATTCTTAGCTACTGATGATGGAGGGAAGATCAGGCTACTCACATAGCATCAGCCCCCTGTTTGAAGCCTTATGGTGTGCAAAGTGAATCATCCTGTGGTCCAGTGGAGGAAAATAGAAAAGAATAAAGAGCAAAATGAGAGGAAAATCTGTCGTCTCTGCCTTTTCGGGCTGGAGCATTCAGACGGCGCCCTTCCTGAAGCCTGGCCAAAGACGAGGCATTTTCTCCCACGGAAGGCTTAGTAAATGCTTATAAAATCCCATAAATCCCGTGCCATCGACATCATTAGATAAACCACTTCTTTAATTTTCGTGTCCAGTCCAAAGATGCTCGGCAAACGCAGACACCCTCATCCATCCCGCTCCAAAAAAAAAACATGCGGGGCAGTGTGCAGCTCTGCGACATTTACGCAAGGATGCCGACGAAGAGAAAATCTGTTTTTCACTAACAACGCATGCAGCGAGCTCAGAACGATTATAAATGAAGGATACTTACTTTGTTAGCGTTACAATGAATCCGGGGAGTCGTGGCAGGACTGCAGATGTGAAAAAGATTGGGGAGAAACTGCGGTTGTCGCCATATTGTTGCTGCTATCTTCCCCCTCAGTGCGAGCAGTTTCCCTGCATAATTGATGACTCTCAGCAGAATGTAAGGGAGTGTCGGCAAGTGCGCTCGGCAAAATCCTAAAGGTCATTTAGGCCTGCAGCCTTCACACCCCCCTGAGTGCTTCACCAAATAAAGGCTCCCCTGGCTCTGGGATGAGCCTGTGTGAGATTGTGCACACAGAAGATGCGCAAGTTTTTTTTTCTTTCTGACTAAACGCACAGAGTCAGTGTGTGTTCAGCAGGGTGAGTTTGTAGTGCAGGAATTTATTGGTTGTCAAGCAGTAAGCATTAAGTCAGAGGTAAAGGCACACAGAGGGGGGGAAATATGTTTAAATTATGATCAAGTAAATGCCTCAATTTGGTCAAAGAGGACAAAACCACGAGGTTTTACATCCAAGACTGTCTGTATGTAGGGTAAAGTGAGAGTTATTTCTGGGGACCAGCTTTATGAAGGCCCATAGACGTCTACAAAAACATAGCCCATTGTAAGTAAAGATTTTTTTTTTTACCTTTACGCTTACCATTCTTATCTGAGGGACAAAATTATAAATCTTGTTTATTGCAGCTTATTGCAACCCATGTATCCTTAAAAAAGAATAACTTTTTCTTTAAATATTTGGTGATTGTCACTGTGCTGACACTTAAAAACTCATTTTGGTTCATACAGAACTCAAGTCTCTACCACGACAATACATTTGTTTCCCTTACAGACAGAAACAGTTTTAAAACAAGAAAATACATTTTACTTTCTTATTGTTGACACTGTTGTCTTTTTTAATGTTGACATCTGTGACTATGAGGGGAAGCTTTACAGAACTTAAATGCAATTTTCCAACAATATGGCAGATGATATGAGTTTGATTTGACCGGTATGTGTTGTCAGTACATCTGCTGTAAATACCACAGATAGCTGTGACTGTACTGATTGGTTACCCATAGCTACTTGTGTGTGTGCCATTGTTACAGCGGATTCTGAGGACAAGAGGACATAGAAAGCTTATTATTTACAGGATTTGAAAGATAATCAGATTGATTGATATATTGACAAATATTTTACTTAATATGCCTACAAACACAAATTAACATAACAACAAAATATATGGTAAAACCAGTCAGACTTTTGGTTGGAATAAATATGAAAATAAACTACATCTGTTAAGGAAATAAAAAAAGGAAGCATATCATCGACACAGCAAGTTAAAGTAGCATTTAACAGTGTGTTATGCATTCTGTGTGAACAGGGCTGTTTAAAAACCTCACACATGTGGAAGAGATCATGTTTGAAAACAAAGGGGAAAACTTCTGTTTCTAAAAATACCTGCCTACATGTGAACATAGACTCAGACACAGAACAAGAACGTGTAGAGAATTAGCATGATTTGTGCTTTATGCCGCCATAATCAACTTGTTTTAGTTCAAAAACATCAATGTCATGTTGCAGTGCTGGCCGTACCTTTTGGAGTTTGCTGAGGACCGATGGGAAATGACTTTTGGCCCCTTTGCCTTAGATTGGACACTCCTGGCTTATAAAGTAGCATGACTCCCAAATGTCATCATAAACAAGGAAAATCAGGACGATTAGCAGCAAGAATTTGCAGAAAAGTGTTGAAATCATTGAAGACCAACACCCCTGCATGGCTGCCATCTTGGTACAGTGCACTTGCAAACTCCTAACGCTGACGTCTGTCTAGCATGTACTGAGAAATAAGCATTGTGTTCTCAACTGACAACAGATTTTTTTTAAACTGTTTACTTTGTCAGAAACATCAGAGATGTATTTTAAATCTTGCATAATTAAGATTATAAAATTTCATAGGCTATAACATAATATCAATATCTTAATGTAATATTTCTTATAATGTTCGTCTTAAACTAAGTTGTTTGTAAATCCGTCAAGATTTCAGCGAGTAAAGCATGAATATGTTTGAGCAGGTGTCTTCCCTTCAGTTGAGTTCTACAGAGCAGAGCAGAAATGTGCCCTGTACCAAGATGGCCGCCATGTGAGGACATCGGATGCAAAGCTTTTTTCTTAACATGAGACTTCATTCCTCAACTAGTGCATTATGGGTAGAGACAAACTAATTTAAATCTCTCTGGTTCACATAGATTGTTTATTCACATTTCCTAAAATATTCTGTAGCCTACATCAAACTCGTACATTATGGTGGCTGTAAATATGTCTGGGTGGGAAGCCCAAGTATTGTCTATTTGTTAGAAACACTTTACACTTGATGGATATTTAATCCCAAAGACAACATGCTAACATCTCTTTTTAGCTCAAAAAGAAGGCAAATGTTAACCAGGAAGATGGTACCAGCATTACTGATCAAACATTGTCTGAGTAAGACCCAGTCACTGGACTTTCCTCCACCATTTCTGCAGGCACACCTGTACATAACATCTACTCAACCTATATCATAAACATTTCTGTTTTTGCATCCACACTGCAGGTCCAAGTGAATCTGTTTCTTTCAATTAGATCTTTAGTCACATTAAAATCTGATATTTTCACATTAAATTGGTCCACATTTATTTCTGGTCCAATGAAGCTGCAATAGGAATCTGATACAGGCTTCATGTTCTCAAGTAATGGGAACATGCCACCAAAAGAATCAGATTCGATCAAAAAAATCAGACTGAAGGCTTGCAGCTTGAATGCAGGGCTAGACAGTGGAGCATTACTTTAATACCCTTTTATTCATAGTGTCCATTAGACTACTGCTCCACTCTCTGCTCTGTAATAAGATGAATTAATATGCAAATAGTCCATCCTCATCTGGCCCCGTGCCCCCTCTTTTGTTATGTAATGTATGCAAGTGAGAGGATATAAAACATTAAAATATCTTTAGAGCAAGGGTGGAAATCAACTCAATATATTTACTTATGTTACTTTAAATGACTCACTTTTCTGTGTACTTGTCTTTTAAAATACAGTACTTTTCCATGAGTACTTCCAGCGGGGAGTATGACACTTCGCTACATTTCACAAAGCATCCAAGCACTTAGTAAGACAGATACATTTAAAAGCTAAAATGATCCAAGATCTCCATCCACTAGTGTTTTCAGAACGTTGATATTAACTTCAGTACCAGGTTTGGTATCACACACTCCATACAGAGCCAATAAATACTGCTTTGATACTGAATCACCAATAAGACATCCATACAGGATGGTCAATGGTCATATTTTGAATTAACAATTAATAGCATTGGTAGTGAAACATATGATTACAATTATGTTGTGGTGATTTATTATAGATTAAGGCAAAATGATGATTTAAGTCAGGGGTGTCCAAACTTTTTGCCATTAGGGCCAGATTTGGTGAAAATGTGCGGGGGCCCGACCATTCAGCCCGACATTTTTTAAAATTTTTATTGCAAATGGCAGACTTCCCCAATTAGCTTGTTGTAGTTAGCATGTTTTGTCTGTTAGTGCGACTTGACATTGAACTCCTTGAAAACAGCTACAGTCTTGTGGCAAATTAGGCAGACACAGTTGTTTAGTATTTCAGTGAAAAAATACTCCAATTTCCACTTGTTCTGGAATCGGCGGCACTTGCTGTCAACTTTTCTTTTTTAGCTACAGTCGCCATGTTTGAAATGGGATGGGCTGAAATGATGACAAAAAGGCCAAGTGCCACCAGGATGTGGCCACAGGGCTACTGCCATCTTCTGGTGAAATGTAATATAGGTTTTTTGTACACAAGTATTCTATACAGCAGTCAATGGTGCAAGCGGGCCACATATAATTGATTTCATAACAGAGGCTGCGGGCCAGTGAAAATTTTAACACGGGCCGCATTTGGCCCCCGGGTCGGACTTTGGACATGCCTGAGTTAAGTGTTTTCATGTTTTCAGTATTCAGCATTTATTAAGACAAATGTAGTTTGTTTATGACAAAGTATGGCACAGAGTTTATGGAATACATTTTAGTGATATCTTAAATATTTGTTTTCACAGATCAGGACAAGCTTCCACTCCAAGTATATTTTTTGGGTTAAATGTTATTTGCCACGGTCTGCAAGTTAGACGTATCAACCATGGCACACTTAAAGAGTACGTGCAACTTTTTACAGGATTATTAAATACCCTCTTATTTGAAGCTGTTCACAGTGATCTATTTATTTTTCTCAACTTCACTCAATGCATCATTTTAGCCTTGCTCTTTATTGCTGATGAAAATTGTTTAAACTTTGATGAGGATGTTTCATAAGAATGGTAGTCATGTTGCATTGTGCAACTTTTCTTTTGTACAGAATACAAACGTGAATGTGGGTTTTGATTAAATTGTATGTATCTCAATGTCAAGATGGTACACTACCTGACAGAAAAAAGTTGTTGTAGTGGTACTTCATTGCAAAAGAGTTGCTGGAACCACTCTCACAATATACTATGGTGCACAAGTTGGTTTAAGAGGCAGTGAAGAGGCACCATGTAAAAGTCTCAGTATGTTTTATCTCTCATCTTGAAATACTAAATCTAGGTCTTAATTGGTGATCATGTTTGCACTTGCAATATCTGTGCCATTGAAATCTGAAAACCAGAGAACAGAGGTCCCAAAATCAAGTCTGGGTCCCAACAACCACCAGTCTGTGCTTTCAAGGATGATCCGACAGTGACTGCTGTGCCTTTGCCAAGATGCAGATGGATCCTGAAAGGTCTGTATACATTAGTGGTATGAGTCAGGATAGCATTTGAGCTGAAGTAATCAAGATTCTTGGTTTTGAAGAAAGTCAGAGTGGCTAAGAAGTTCCATTTCTTACTATTGGGATCACAGATTCCTACCATCAGTCAGAAGTTGGTGAAAAGTCTCGGTAAGCAGCCTAAGGGATGCAGCATCTATCAAAATCAGCTGTTACGGGGGTCGCTAAAGGATGAGGACAAGACGAGGCGTGAATTTACCTCCATCCATGATCCAACATTTACCGATATCCATTAATGCATACCCAGAGAGGTTAGTTAGTCGGCTCCTGATGAGATGAATAGGGCTACTAGTGAGCCTTAGCAGCACAACACTTGATGGGTGCTACTGCAAACTGAGACTTCCAACTAAATCCAGCATCGAGTAGTTCAGGGTTTCAGGAGCAAGCGGTCAAACAGTCAAACGAGCCTCATTTCTCCAGAGCAGAGGCAGCAGTCAGTTGTCTTTTCCAGCCCGTCCAACCCACTGAACTGAGGCTTCGCAGAAATTCTGCATGTCCTCAGAGCCAGAGGAAGGACACTTCAGAGCTACTGCCCAATGGTTCTGGAGGAGGGCCAATTATTTTTACGTGGAGGTGCTTGAGACCACCGTTGAGGTTCTCAGCAGTGTAGGGAGGGCAAAGCAGGAGTTACAACACTGACATCTGCCACTACAGAAACTTGATTGCTTAGAACTGCAAAGGACTTTAACCTTACCGTGGACCTGGCCAGGCATCTTAAATTCACCAGCATATCACTGAATCGTCCCAGAGGCGATACAATGTGCCGTCATCAGAATTTACCAGGAAAACTGTCTTACTGAAGTGTGGTACCATGGGAGAGGTACAGGATGGAGGCTATTGAGAGGCAGAAGGAGACATACAGGGACCCTCTTAGCAACCATAGAGAAGGCAAGGTGCTTACCTCGAGAGGTGGAGTGCAAAGGCTTTGTTTAACAGCTCCTCTGTAAAGCATATAATGCACTTGGCATCACATGTGAGGGGAAAAGAACGGCCATCTTCAACAGCACAGAGGCTGTGGGGTGGATCTGCAGCAGAGTGCTGCTCGCACAAGCTGGGCCCTGAGCAGCCTTGGCCGAGTCAACTGAGGGAGCGTGCCTGATGCTCCAAAGACCTGAAAACAACCAGGGAATTTAGCCACAGTACTGTCACCCCCTGGCTTCAATCACCACACTTCAGTTTTGGTTCTTTTTGCACAACACAGAACAAAAAATCTTCTGTTATTTGAGTACATTTCAAATAAAGTACTTTTACTGTCACCTACACTTGCTTGTACATTAGTAAATCAAAGTAACTGTAACAGGAGTTCAAAATGCTGCTCACATCTTATAATCCCTCTTCTGTTGAGGAACCACAAGTTTCCATCTGACTGTGACCTTATTTTAAAGTTTCAAGATCACGGCTGAACAAATAACTGTGGAACCACAAACTGTCTGTTTGTAATAGTTTTAGTTCAGAGGGGTATTTCACAACACCTAGACAGAGGATTAAGCCATTTTCCAGTTATCCTGGATGAATTTAGCTGTTTACAAAGTCTATATTTTCACCACAGTTGAACATCTTAAGTACAGATGTTAATCTTTGTGATAGTGAAGTTTATATATTAACCAGAGCAGAAAATCTGAAGTACAGATGTTAATCTTTGTGATAGTGAAATCTATATTTTACCATAGTAGAACATCTTTAGCACATATGTTAATCTTTGTGATAGTGAAGTCTACATTTGAACAGATTAGAGCAGTTTCAACACCAATGGTAATGGAAGTGCAGTCTATCTTTTTGCCTTTGTAAAATAATTATCTTTAAAAAGGTCCTTTTTGAGATATCTTGAGGAATACTAGTTTAATTAATGTTTTTGTTTTCCAAACAGCATGTTAAATTATTCGTGATTTAGAAGAAAACTGGTTATACAGTAAGACAAATGTATGATCTTCAAAAGTTTTAAATCTTACACATATATATATATATACACACACACACATATATTTTTATATATATATATATATATATAGAGAGAGAGAGAGAGAGAGAGAGAGAGAGAGAGAGAGAGAGAGTGAGAGAGAGAGAAAGAGAGAGAGAGAAGGACAGAGAGAGAATGACAGAGAGAGAGGGAGATGATATAGTTATACTTTGGACACTTTTTTTTTCTTTTTATCAGTTTACACTGTAATTAATTGTAATGCTATTATGTTCGTTCAGTAGATTTTTAAAATCAAAATTCTGTTTGACTTCCTGATAAGTTTCCATCTGAATGTGTTTTACATTTTGAGTGAAGTATGCACATGTATCTTCCCTGTTACGCTCAGTAAGTCTGTGATCTGTATCGTGGTCTTTCAAAGAAAGACGTGAAAGCACAGTTATCCAAATTTGTTACATTTTGTTTGACCAAAATGTAACAAATCAGTCTGAATTGGTCTTTGTAAAACACGTTAAGCCAGCATGTTCAGAGGAGACTTAGTTAAGCCTGGCTTTAGCTGTATATCCCGGATGACTTAATTCCCCTTTGGTAAAATACCCTTAGGTTATATCATATAATGATCAAAACACTGATTCATCCTTATTCATCCCTCATCGTTCACTTAGCCATTCCTAAAGTTGTTGCAGCTTTATCCGATGGAAAAACATCACAAATGTAATGTTAATGCTACCGTGTACACGTCATCAGTTTAGGGGAGAAACTGTTTCTTATAGGGCTATAATACTGATGTAAATCTATCATTAATACACCAATTAACTGACCAATCATCCAATCAGACTGATTAAAAGTCAGAACATCTATTTAAACCATCACCTACATGACACTGCTTTAATACGATATTTCTTCTGCATGTCCATGAGACAGTTCTGGCCCAGCAGCTAGTTTCCTCTGTCTTCCAACAGGCTGAAGATGACCAACCAGAACTTGAGGATGAAGAGGCTGTTCACTTCCCTCTCAGCTGATCAGACTAAAAACAAAAATACTTCGAATGACTGCTCACTGAACTGTATGCTGACAAATTTACAATCTACACAAGATCAACCAACACAACTGCCCTCACTTTGCTAATCAAATGTGTGGGGATGTAGTATCGCTTGAGACAGATTCTGTATGTCAGAACAAAGTGAAAAGCCGAAAACACATGAGCTGCAAAGAAGACAGGAGCTCTCTAGGCCCTCCTCCGCTCATAAAGCCAACCTGTGCCCATTAAAAGTTTGTCCCAGAATGTCTATTTAAAAGACCAGAGAAACAGAAAATTACTGAAAATCTTTACAAAAGCTAGTATGTGTCACAGATTTAATCAAACGTAATTTTCATAATGTCACAAAAATAACATAAGCAATCTATACTAATGGGTAAATGACTGAGTAATGCAAAAATACTAACTCCAGTCTATATGTTTAAACGTACTGAAAGGAAACGAGAAATAGGAAAAAAATAACAAAGGACAGATTCATGATTTTAAAGAGAGTAGAAAAGGTAGAATTTATATAGGATAAAATACTGTGAAATGAACAGAGAAAGAGGTCATTTTAATGTTTCGAGCCCAGTTCTTTATTTAAACAGTAACTTTAAGGAACTGAAAAGTAAAATTCTAGTTTTTCGTCAAAAAGTTGAAAGAATAATCGTTCTTTTTTCTGATGAAATAGAAGCACTTTAGCAAAGAAAAAGTCTAAACCACTTAATTTCTTAAATGTAACTTAGGTGAATCTTAACACCTCAAAGATAACCCTTAAGTTTCTTATTCTATGTGTAATTCTCTTCATGTTGTATATTTCTTTTATTGTTTCTTTCCACTTGATTATTTGTGATGGGTTTGGTTTTTATCAGTTTTTCTGCAGTTACTCTTAAGGTTTGGTACCTGAAGTATTTACTGTATTTGATTTAAGGGAAAGTGCCATCTGAGAACTTCCCAAGAGTAAGTGTAAAGGGTCTAAGGAAAGGTTATATTTAGATATTTTATACATTTCCTCTTCATTTTAGGATCAGTATCTTTCCAAAACTGAACATAAGTGAGATATGAGTATGATGCTTAATTCTCTCCAGTCACGCCAGAAAAATTGTGTGATTTTACCATTGTATTTTTTATTGAATAATAGGAGTTTTGCAGTATCAAATCTTAATTTTCTGGGGTTAAGTACTCTCTTCAAAATAAAGAGTTTGTTATTTTCCATGTATTATTGCACATTCTCCAACTTTTCTGCCGCTATGCTTGCGTCTAGTTTGTTTTCCCAGTTGATCAGTACTTTGCCCCTCTCTGTCTCTGCTAAAATAATTCTCTATATTTTCCCCAATATTATTTTCAGAGTTAGGTTTATATGAAACTAAGGGGTAACTATCAATCATAGTTTAATTACTGCCCATCAAATTCATCATGTAACTTCACACTTGAAGATTATTTTTTAAAAATGTGAATTTTGGAGGTTTATTCTTTTTGCAAAGATCTCACAGGTGTCCACATGTTTATCTGGAATTAATTGAAGTATCTAATCAAAACTCTTTAGCCATAATTTAAAGGTATCATCCAACATAGTCAGTTTAAAGTCTCACTTGCTATTTCTATAAAGGAAGCCAGATGTTGTTTGAGTGTAAAGTGTCACCTCATGGCTACTTTTAATGTTTTTATTGACACCTTGGGGACCCCTTGTGTCCTGGGCTCCAAACAGTGGATATTTTAGATATGTGTGTGTTATATATGTGTGTGTGCTTTAAACACACTATTTTGAAGGGGAAAAAATGCAACACATCACCCTGCATAACAGTGTATTGTGATATTTCATGGCGTCACCCCTGGTCTGTGTAAGGAACTGTAATGCCAGATTCCTGCCAATACACACCCATACAATCTAATCGAGTTGTTCAAAAATAATTTGAATAATATTTATAAAAAGATTGAGAAGCGATTTAGAAAACCCATGAGACAATTGCTATTTCCCTACTTTTTAAAGTCCTTTCTTTCATATAAGGTCAATTTTTAAGAGCAGCGCAGCGCAGCAAACTGCTCTTTTATTCTGTGCAGCCTCTCTCTCCTCTGTATTATCCAAGGTGTACGTTACTGATGTGTTACCTCTACCTTTCTAATGCAAAAGAGTTTTCAATTTCAGCATGATCATTTGTATATTCTGTTTTAGGCTGTCCACAGTGCATTCATATTATTTTGATTATCTCATACAAACATTATACATTAGATGTAAATCTTGAACATCATTTTAATTTGTGTCAAATCATATTACCCACCCTCCAAGTACAAGACAAACACAAACAGATTTTGACCGTTTCACAACAATAGTGATTTTCAAAGATTCACACCCCTACAATTTAAGTTTTGTCTTTCTATCTATTTGTCTCTTGAGATCGAGAAAAATATAAGAGTTGGACATCCAGACTAAGGGAGTAAAGCTGCTTTGGAAAAATGGACAAAGCGTTTGTGCTCCTCTGACTTTGCAATTGGAATTCTTACATTAATGGTAGTTTGTTTTGTGTACCAAATGTTTCTGGATTTTTTGTAATATAATAGCTGAAAATACCAAAACTAAAAGGTGGAACATGTATTGCAGAACAGAAGGTCATGGAAACAAATTATGACCGACTAATATTGTTCTCATTTTATACAATATCAGAAAACACCAATTTTAATTTGATATTTGAAACAGGGATATTTTTCAATCTTTCTTTCTACACATAACAAAAATGGTTCAAAATTTGCATTGGGTATATCATAATTAATAATGGTATTAAAAACTGTATATGTGCAAAGGGAGAAATAGTTAAAAAAAAACGAAATAATACATAGTTTTGTAAAAGTCAAACCCAAGACACTAATTTATTTTTAAATTTCTTACATAAAATTTTGTTTTCATTCAAAGCAAAATACTGAATGTAAAATCTTGTGGACATTAAAGTCACTTATAAAGAGGAATACCCCAAAAAAACACAATGCATGGAGCAATTGATAGTAATATGTAAAAAGATCATACAAGTGAGAATAGATACTGAATAAAGGTAAAGTGTTCAAAAGATGAGACTACTTTTAACCTCAAGCTCGCTTTAGCAGCAGTTAACAGAGCCTACTGAACAACAAACAGGAAAGAAGTTAGCCAGCCCTTATTTTTAGCATTTGGCCTCTGCTAGAGCTATAAATCGCAATTTTATGTCAAAGGTTCAACGGAAAGACAGCATTTCTCCTCTTTCTGAATTTACATTACCTAAAGTAGAAGTGGACGTTGCTATAGTGCGTTTACGTAAACTCCTCTTTACTGAACCACCTGTGTGTCACCATGGTCACCTCCTGTTCGAACGTCGCCATTTTGTTTTTTGGAGTCTGAATTACCATGTGTGACCATAGGGTGGGGCTAAACGAAAATAAACCAGTAGAATAAAGTTTAATAAAACAGTCAATAAAAGTAGAAAATGAATAGTATTGTACAAAAGTAAGATGGAAACAGAGCAATAAAACAGCTAAACAGCTATAGTATTTCTTTATAACTAATCGTGCTAACTTAAAGTGAGGGAGGGCTCCCGCAACAAAGTCAACCTAATTATCCTAAAAACATCAAACAGTAAAACATCAAACAGATTTCACTTTCCACTGAAACTTGACTTCAGACTTAAAGAAGCACAGTTAGAAGCACTGACCCATCGCCCATTTGTCCAGTATTAGTCCTACTGGAACTCAGACTTTTTTTTTGGGGGCTTTTTGAGCTCTGATGTTGCACCTGAATCATAGACTGAGTAATATCAAACAAGGTTGGTTGAACATCTATTTTGTAAAGGAAAATACTTAATGTATGAAATTAATACATCTATCCCTCATGTAGGCTATGATGAAAATATCAACATATTAAAACACGCAAAAAACAACAAACATGTAACACTGACTACTGAAAGGTGACAAAAATTCATGCTATAATATTAAAATCATAGTATTTCCATGTTATATTTTGTCATGCACAATTTAGTAATCATAGCCTATTTGTTGCTATTATTAGGCTAATTTTATTTGTGCAAACAGTGAATTCTTATAATACTGATATTGTATCTGGAACTGGTGCAATGCAACTTTTGTGTGTTGGACCACAAAACAAATCAACCATTCTATAGCTTAGTGGAGGATCTATAGAAACCCAGGGCGTGCACCAAACTTTATAATTAGGATTTTTAGGACAATTTCTAGTTAAACTATCCATACATTTGGATGGGGAAACACTGCTGCCATTTAACTTAGTTTGACCCAAAACTGAATCACTTTAATTTTCCTTTTAAGCTTCTTTGAGCTTCCAAGTTTCCGATCATTTACACAGAAACACTGGCTGTGTAAAACACACAACCTTCAAAAGACACACAAGTATTAATTTTTAGCCTTATTGCACTTTTCAATTGAAAAAAGCTAATTGAAATAGCATTTGTGTGTTCTGTTAGAAAGGAAAATAAATCTTGTCTGGATTCAACAAAGGGAAATTGATAGGTGAGAATCAAAGAAATAATTCTCTGTACCGTGGCAGTAGCTTACATGTCATTCCTCACTTCCACACTTCACATAGCAAAGACTGCCGAGGTTACCTCATGCAGATATGGACAAAAATGTTGGTAGCCTTCCATCACAGAAAAAAAACTCACAATGGTCACTGAAATAACTTGAAACTGACAAAAGTAATAGTAAATACACAGTTTCTGAAAATGAACGAAAGAAATTTAGACATCACCTTTGAATTGTGGTTCAACAGAAGAATTTTAAATAAACAAAACAATGAAACTGGCCTGGACAAAAATGATGGTACCCCAAGAAAGGATTGAAAATGTTTTGCCCATAGGGACATGTTAAGCTAAGGTGTGTCCTGTAATTAGCATCACAGGTGTCTTAAAACTTGTCATCAGTCAGTCTGCCTATTAAGACAAGCCTGTTAAAGGTAAAGGCTATAAGATACGGAAGCCCTAAAAGGCCATGGTTTTTTCACGTTTTTTTAGCACCGTTTTCTCGTGATAACGACTTAATTTCAGTCGTTTTCCCGAGATCTCAAGTTATTTATGTCGTTATCTCGGGATAACGAAGCTTGTTTTCTCGAGATCTCGACTTATTTTTGTTGTTATCCCGTGATAACGACTTATTTATGTCGAGATCTCGAGAAAACAAGCTTCGTTATCCCGAGATAACGACATAAATAACTTGAGATCTCGGGAAAACGACTGAAATTAAGTCGTTATCAGGAGAAAACGGTGCTAAAAAGATGTGAAAAAACCATGGCCTTTTAGGGCTTCCATAAGAAGACCATCTCCAAGCAGCTTGTTGTTCCTGTGACTACAGTTGCACCTATTGTTCAGAAAAATTTAAGGTCCATGGGACTGTGGCCAACATCCCTGGACATGGCTGCAAGAGGAAAATTAAAGAGACGGATAATACAAATGGCAACCAAAGAGCTCAGGACAACTTCCAAAAAATTGAGGTGACCTCCAAGGTCAAGGTACACCAGTATCAGATCGCACCATCCATCACTGTTTGAGCCAAAGTGGACTTAATAGAGGACATCACTGTTAAAAGCAAATCTTAAAAAAAAAAGACTGGAATTTGTCAAAGTGCATATTGACAAGCCACAAAGCTTCGAAGAGAATATCCTTTGGACAGACAAAACTGGAGCTTTTTGGCAAGTCACATGAGCTCTATGTTCACTGCCACAAAAATGAAGCATTTATGAAACATGAATGAGGCTCAGTTATGTTCTGGGGCTGCTTTGCTGCATCTGAGACAAGTTGTCTTGAATCTGTGCAGGGAACAATGAAATCTCAAAACTATCAAAGCATTCTGGAGAAAAATGTGCTGCCCAGTGTTAGAAAGCTTTGTCTCAGTCTCAGTCTCAGGTCATGGATCCTCCAACATGATAATGACCCAAAGCATACAGCTAAAAAGACCCAAGAATAGCTAAGAACAAACATTGGACTATTCTGAAGTGGCCTTCTATGAACCCTGATGTAAATCCTATTGAAGGAGCTGAAAAATGCAGTCTGGAGAAGACACCCTCCGGCTGATATTTTAGCTGGAATAGATTTACGAAGTGTGATTTCTACTTATACTTGAGCAAAATGTTTAAAAAAAAGCCACAACTACAGGTGCTCCAAGAACAACAACCAAGTTGTTTCCAACATATCAGGTGAGTTATTATCAAAAAATGTAAAATGGCCAGATCTCAAACTGCAGACATTTCTGGGTCCACGTCCAGGTTCAGATCACTACCAAAATCTGGTCACCTTTTCCTTGTGCCATGACCATCATTCCCAGAGAATTTTGCCAACATTTGTTTAAAGTTTTTAAGTTATATGTTGGCATAAACATAACCTTCTTGGCTGGATAATAAAAAACAAGCTTGCATTCAAGACCTGCACCCTCTTTTAATGAGTCTATGTTCCTTTTTTGTTGCCCAACCCGTACTGAAAACAGGATGCAGGGACCTTGTTTCACCAGAAAGGGCCAAATACCCCTTACACATACACACACACACACACACCCTCATGGATACACATATTCTGAGAATTATATTGGGGACGTGCACATTGTTCATGCCCCTCCCCAAAGCATGCTGGTTACAACTCTGGGTTATTAGAAAATCTGCATTCAACTTTCAAACTATTCTAGAAAGATTAAAAATCTGCGATTACATCACAGATACTATTTTCATATGAAGTCACATTATGTTCAGATAATTTAGCGATGCCGCCACCTGGTGGAGGAATGATGTATTTTCTTTTCAGCAGGAGATGTTGCCTGAAGCTTCTAGAAAGACTTCACAAAGACATAACAAAGAAGAGCAGGAGAATTTCTGACAAAGGAGTTCTTTTTTATTTGACATGAAACACATCCAATGACAGAGTGACAGTGTTTTTGTCAAGTAAGACATGTTAGAAGTTATCGCACCATGAACTTGTTCAGAACGTCTCGGCTGCAGCTCGACAATGCATAGTGATCAGACAGTCGTTGAGGTATACATTGTGGGCCCTTGAGTTTTTTCTGTGTATGTTTAAGATCTAATTTATTTAATCACCTCACACGTTGATTTGACAATTTGTGCTTCGAATAACTTTGGAGGCTTGAAATGCTGAAGTGTTCGTCATTCTGCACAGCATCACATCTTGAAAAACTGAAATGAATATCAACAGGCTGATTGGAGTTGTATTGTCCATGTTGAGTTTCATCAGGTCTTAGAAATGATGAAACTGACGAAAGAAAACAACAGAAGAACTAAGAAATGAAGGGAGAAGAGTGACTTATATCCACATACATTCAGGAGCTCACTGATTTGACATTGGAGGACAAAAGTCAGTCAACTGTCCCTGTGAAATAGCACCAATGTCTATTGAAAAGGCTGGAAGGCCAACGTGAAATTATAAAACTTTATTAAAAGTTGTCGGAATGAAACAGTAGCAACAGAGCATCTATCACACACAGTTGCTCAGGAGCTTCATGTTTTCTCTTTCATGAGTGAACTTGAACATACTGGCTTTTCAGTGTCTGTCACTGAAACTAAAGTGGTTTACTGACTTCTAAATCAAACCAGAAGGACTGTGCAGTTTAAAAGAAAGATCAGACATCAGAAGAATAAAAATGAAATCCCCATAAAATAGATCAGATTCCAAGTTTTTTATGGAAAGAATTCAAATACAGTGGAGACGACATAAAAAAAGAAATAAAAAATAAGAATTTATCAATAATCTGGGATTATTTTCTTACAAAAGACAAACCTTGTTGCACCAGAAAGAGCCAAATATCACTTGCACACACACTCACACTCCCTCATGGACACACACACACTCTAAAAATGATATTGGGAAAGTGCACATTGTTCTTGCCAAAATAATCTAAAACATTTTTGTCTCTTTTGCAATGTGATAAATTAACAATGCAGAAAAATGCTGTCAAGTATGAAAAGATCAGTCAAGTCTTTTATGGACAAAGATCATATCCATGTACACATTAACACCAGAATACAGTATTTGACCTCTAAAGTACAGTTTACAGACAACAGCCTCACCTCCTCTATCACCTCCTGCTTTTATGAAGGAGGATCTGCCATTTTTAATCACTTGATGCTAACTGATTGTTGCTCATTCCTACTTTTATTTTATTTTTCCATTTTTATTGACATTCAGAAGGAATCAATGGTGATGATGAAATGAGAAAAGCTTGACTGAAAGGTCCCAAAAAGAACAAATAACCCCCCTTCCTCTTAAATCAAAAGATGTTTGGAGTTGATATGGAGAACACGGTCTTTCAAAGCAGGGATATGAGACAGAAGCACTGAAGATCCACAGGTTCAATAAGGCAGATTTGTCCTCTTCCTTGATCTATTCTATGCTGAAAATTTAACAGTCCATCATCATAAATGTCATAGTGGTGCAACAAAAAGGCACTGACCTGCCTTCACATGAAACTGTCATGCAAGCATTACATGAAGGACCCTTTCAGACTTAAAGCTTACCATCACTCCAGTTCAAGACAGAAACGTCATACAAATCTCACCAAGCAGACCAAAGAGATATCGAAGCTTGAATTTTACAAAAATCATCATAGTGAAAAGAAAGTTTCTCCATTTTAGATGATGTTTGATCTTTCACCTCTCAGGCTACTTTTCAGAACCTGAAAAGTCTGAAGACTGAAAATAACTGTCAACAATAATCACTGTTTTTTTAAAGCCCAGGTCAGACCAAAGAATCCCAACAAAGAAAAAGCTCAATTAAAGGAAATGAAGTGAAGTATGCTGATGGAGAAAACCTGATTTTGATTATTACAGGCTGTGCTTTAGGGTTTGTTTTAAATGCTTTTGTGGAAAGTTTAGAGTTTGTTTTCTTACTGCATCCATAAAAAGGCTCTCAGTTAATGTTTAAATGAAGAATCTGGACTGGAGTTTTAGTAAAGCCCGTGTCAGCCATGTGTTTCAGCTCTGAAGTTTTGTGTGCATCTTGTGAAATAAGGCAGGTGCTCTGACACACAATATACGTTGAGTGAGCTGGCTTCTGAAAGCCTGAGCCAAAGCCGAGGCTTTGCTCTAAGCAGCACATTCATTCACATTAAAGTGGACATTTAGTGCCTAATTTGATGCTTCTTCTGCTCAGAGAGGGATAATCAATGGCACTTTTATTCTGATAGAATAAACTACTAAGAGGAGGAGGTAGAAGTAATAATAAACATATTGTTAAAACATCATTGCTGCACCAGAAGAAAGTAACTGCAGGTTAAAATAGAAATTTCCATCAGTGCTTTGGCTGTTTGATTCACTTTTAATTTCTCTCTTTTTTCCAGTGTAAACGCTTCACAAAGCATCGCTCCTTATCTTTGAGAATGATTTGCAAATCATAACCACATAACCAGAAACTGCTACAAAGTAATTTGTGGAAACTACAGCTAAATTAGACTGAATTAAATCAAAGTATTGACATTGTGATGATAAACTTAAGTCAAAATATAATCTATGACAATGCTGTAAATGTATATTATCAATACAATATTGGCATCGGACGATATTGTCCTAAAAAGCGAAACAGCCAAGTCGGCCGATACTGAATTTTTTCCGCCAATATATTAGCCATCCAATATCAGCAATAGTTTTCCCACATATCCCTTGTGATATCAGCACCATACACAAACATTCCATACTGCTTCCCCTATCACTGCATAGGCAAATTTAAAAAAATCAAGAGTGTCTTTCTTTCAGGATTTATATATTGTTTTTCTTGTTTTGCAACTGTTGCTTACACAATTCAACTGTCACATTGAAAGCAACAAGCCAGTCTCTGTCGAGTCAAGACTTTGTGCCCCTGATGAAAACTATCTGTATTTCTGATATTAAGAAATATCAGCATATCAGATATCAGAAACATCCAATATCATGCATCCCTAGGTATAAGGATCAAACATAAAAACGCTTGTATCTTATATTGTGTGTCATCTTTTTTATCTGTAAAGCTGATCTGCTGAAAATATTTATCTGTTAATTTGTAATTTGACAAAAAGGTCCTGCTGATCCTCCTCAAGTCTCACTTCACGGGAGAAACTTCAACTTCACTTAGTCACCACGCACACACATTAACTTCACTTGATCTGGTGCCAGTTTTACTGACAAGTCACATTTTCACACATCAACTTCTTGTTTGGAGGCTTGCATTAGCCTCTTTAAAATCAGAGGTTCATTTTCACAGTACATTTACTTCACAGTACTCTGACATGTATAGCCAATCATAACTTGCTAAATCACAATACAAAATATTAATGCGATCATTTTGTGTTGCTTCAATAGCGGGCACAGAACCTTGAGCTCGTCTGTTAGCTACACTGGCTGGATCACAGACACACACCACATCACTATAAGACTTATACACATGTATATGTATAGAAACTCCAGATAAATAATAGTAGGCACAAGTTAATTAGGCTTGAAGTCTGATTGGTTTTTCTTGCATAGGGACACAGGGCTGCAGCTCACCATTTCACATGGTCGCCATAATGCACTTTGTGGCACTAATGGGAAATGTGAAAAAATATGCTCAAGCCTTTTTTGCCACCTGTTTTGACATTCTCAGCAAAATACTTAGTCTGCTGCCCATCCAAAGTCCAATTATCAAGCTACTTTTTTATTTTTAAATCTAGCCTCCTCCTCATGGTTAGTCGTGTTACTCTTGACTTTGGTTTCCTACATTACTGACAGGACAGTACGAGTGAGCAGAGAGACGAAGGACCAGACACTCAGTCAAGAAAATTGCCCGAAATGGTGGCACTCTTTAAGCTGTTTTAGAGCATCAACTACTACTTGAAATGATACTGTCTTGGCTTCTGTTTTAAATTGATAGTTTTCAAAAACTCAACCTACATCTCCTGCCTCTCACATGGACAAACTTGGGCTGTAGCAGATGTATGCTGAGTTTAAATTCCCTCTCTGGGCTCGGAGGTGCTGATTGGCTGACACGTGACATTCCTTTTGTTCAAATCAGCTGCAGGCCATCTGATGAAGGCAACAGTGTCTGCAGGCCTAGTTTAGGCAAAGACTCATTTCAACTCACAGTAACTGTCCACGCAAATCTTTGGTCTGAGGTGGGCTTTAAAGGTCTTTTTTTTTTTTTTTTTTTTACAAAAACAAAAGAGTAAACCTTTAGCAGTGATTTTTAGTCAGCTGAGAACAAAACCAAGAGCTGTCAAGTTTAACATCTGGCCTGCATGTTGACACCACCTGCATATTGAATATGCATGCAAATGCTTCATCTTTTCTTCTGAAGAATGGTGCTTTCAAACATTTTATTAGTACTTTACAATTAAAGGAACTATCTACTGGACCCACTCCTATTCACACTGACCGCCTCTTACATCCAGGTTTTTATGTTTACCACACAAGTCGATTTTTTTCTCCCACAACAGCAGATATTTTAAGAGTGCTGTTTTTATGATTTATAATGTTTGATTATCAGCACCCCCTGTGGAAGGGCAATGTGCCAGGTTTGCTTCTGGTGGCACTTCTGTAATACTGATGTGGACTTGCTCAGGTGAAAGCAGCAAACATGAGACAGGAGGTGGACTGAGAGGTGCGAGGACTTAAAGTGCAAGAGGGGAAAAGTTCCCACTCCCCTTAGCAGTTCCAGTGCTCCATCCTGCCTTCAAAAATGGGGGAGGGGGGCTTTAAGTAAAAAGCAAACAAACAAATAAAAACAAGCACACAAAGATGAATGGATAAAAACTGAAGGAATGGAAGGAGGGGGGGGTTCTTTCTTTGAAGAGTTTGTTATTAAAATGTCTTTAAAAAAACTTGACATGGATGAGGCTTGTTTTCATGTTCTTCCCCTCTATAGAAATCTAGTGAACCTGGTCTGCAGTGATCGAGCAGATGGAAGCAAAGAAGAATCAGTTTCTGAGAGGAAAGCATGTCTCACAGCTCTTGCTTCCCCGCATTGTTTGGTGTTTTCTTTTGTAACATGTGTCTGAGGTTTAACCCGGGGGTCTTAACTTAACACTCCCCCAAAGTCTTTCTTCTTCATGTCCGTCCTCAGAGCCCCAGCTCTGTGTTTCCACATAGGCTGAGGAGGGGGCTCACATGTTATAGGCCACGTAGATAGGGTCCAGTTGATCTGCCAGGAACGAGTCCCGCAGGTGCATCCTCTGCTTCTCCCCTCTGGAGTTTATGGGAATGACCCCGGGGTCCACGATGACTACCACCCCAACGATGAGGTGGTGCTCCTCCAGGACCACGTTGGTGACTAGAGGAACCAGGTCCAAGGCCTCCTGCTCTGAGCCACTCAGCTCTGCCACTACTACCAGCAGGTTGGTCCACGTGAACACAGCACTGAGCAGGAAGAAGAGCTTGGTCAAACTACAGGGACATTTCTACAAGTGTGGAGAACAACTGTGGCACTGATAAGACATTACAACAATTAGATTGCATCTAATGACATCATGACTTTGCTTCGTTCTAGCCCTGTGTTCACACGTAGGTGGGCAGTTTTGAAGACAAAGCCTTTCCTTTGTGTTCTGGCCCTCTGCCCACATGTGAACGACACTGCAGGTCACTGAAAAGGTCACTGGAGGCTGTTCCAGTGTGGACGGGGATAACAGCGTTCTGGGCCAAATACTTCACACTCTGTACACACATTACACACTGCAACATTATCACTGTTGTTTACATGTGCTGCAGTGGATGCTGCTAAACTGTTGCTAACTGCTAACACATACTTTCAGCTTTTCCCTCATTTTGGCAATGCTTGAAAACAATATGACTAGACAAGCAATACAGATGTTCTGGGCAAGAACCAGGGTTATTTTTACCAAAGGGACCTTGCTGACGGGTAACCTATGGCCACTTGCATCTCTGGTTGCAATAGTTACAACCATACTGAAACTAACAGGAGCACCTGCTGCATTTTTGATAAAGGGATCTGATCAAGATGATAAGACATGTCTCAAATTTGAACATAAACGAAGACATTTTTACTCAGTATGCTTGCCAACACCAGTTAATTCAGCCTTTGCATAGAAAATGGGAAAAAAAATGCATAACACAGACATCTTTACAAGATGATTAACAGCATCTAACAGTGTGTATATGTGTTTCAGTGTTTTCATAAAAACTTCAGCATGTGGATGGAATTAAGTTTGAAAACAGTGGAGGAAAACGTGATTTATCACTTTCAACCCTACATCCACAAACTACTGTCTCTCCCTCTTTAGCACCAGAGTGTTCCAGAAGTCTCAAAAGTTTTTCTTTTTAACTCATCAAATAATCACTTAGTCATAAAACATAAAAAACAAAAAAAAAGTCCAGAGGTATTTTTGAATAGAAGAGTAAAAATGCAAACCTCTCTGCGATGCTGCGGTGTGCTCGAGACACTGATGTCTCAATATCAATGGGATGATATCGTAAGCCCCTCAACTCCAATGTTTCATCCAGAGAGCCCACAACAAACAAGGCATCATGACGATCTGTGGGAGGAAGAGCACAGGGAAGTGACACTTTCGTGAGAGGACAGAGGGTTAGGAGTTGATAGGATTTTATCACTGCAGATGCCAATAATGATTCTGCTTATTGATCAGATTCTCTAATGACTCCCTTATCAATTCCCGCTGATTTGCTGTGTAGAAAAAAACTGTCTACATAGCTTTTTATTTAATGTCAAAAACATGACACTCCAGATGTTCGATGCTGTCCATGTCAGCCTTTTACAAAAGTTCTCTCACCTCCACTTGCATCCAAGAGCTCGGTCCTTTTGATAAAACCCAGGTAGCCTGTCCTGGCCCAAAGAGTTTGTGGCTCCCCAAAGCTCAGTCTGGTGTTGAAATGATCCGCCTGCAGGCTCTCCTCCCCATAGATGGTGTAGTAGCCGCTGGCACTGTGAGGGCTGTTTATCCAGATCTGAACAAAGACACAACAATGAGACAGATGAGTTTTCAAATGTTTTTACGGTACATATGAGACCAGCATTTAGAGGCAGACTGATCTATTGCTGGGACCTCTGGCTCACTAGGAAGAAGGGGTTTGTGGCGACAGTGGGAATGCAGCAAGGTTAACACAGCGTAGAAACAACAGACCAAGTTCATGTGCTGTCAAACAAATATATGATTTGCGGAAATCAGATCTATTTAAGAAGTAGAAATTCAACTCAACTACGTCATGTTTTGGTGCCGTCAAAATGCAAATGTATGTTAAATTTGATCAATCAGATATTGGGGGAAGAAATGTTTTGGCTGAATACAGGGGTGTCCAAACTTATTGCCATGAGGGCCAGATTTGGTAAGGTGAAAATGTGCGGGGGCCAACCATTCAGCTTTTGACTCTAATTGTCTCTTAATATCTAATGAAATGTCTTCAATTCTTCATGCCACAGTGTTATGAGCCAGGCAGACATTGGCAAAATCTTTCTTCTTCTCAGGACAAATTTTCTCAACTATTTTCAGCACACAGTCTTTAAAAACTCACCCTCAGTGAAAGGTTTGCAGTGCTTGGCAATCAACGTTGTCACCTCGTAGCTAGCCCTTGTGGCATTTTCATTTGACTCACGGGCTCTTGTGAAAAAGCGCTGATGTGCCGTTACAAAAAGCTTCCAGTTGTTTAAATTTTTCGCCGTGTTCGGCCCCAGTTAGCTTGTCGTATTTAGCAGGTTTTGTCTGGTAGTGCCGCTTGACATCGAATCCCTTGAAAACAGCTACAGCCTCATGGCAAATTAGGCAGACACAGTTGTTTCATATTTTGGCAAAAAAATACCCCAATTTCCACTTGTTCTGGAATCGGCGGCACTCGCTGTCAACTTTTCTTTTTTTAGCTACAGTCGCCATGTTTGAAAAGGATGTGGCCACAGCGCTACTGCCATCTTCTGGTGAAATGTAAAATAGTTTTTCTGTACACAAGTATTTTATACAGCAGTTAACAGTGCAAGAAGGCCACATGTAATTGGTTTTATAACAGAGACTGCGGGCCAGTGCAAATTTGAACACGGCCACATTTGGCCCCCGGGCCTGACTTTGGACATGCCTGGCTTAATATATTCATTAGGAGACCCACAGACCCCCTCTGCTTAATGGCTTTAACTATGAAATGGCAAATACTTAAGAATTACATGCACTGGTCAGTAATTAATTTCTGAAGACAAAGAACAGCTTTGCATAATTATTACATACGTTCTTGATTTAAATTTTAAGACCCGTTAAAAATTGTAGAAATTTGGATTTTGCACTGTTGGATCTTAAGAAGTTTCAAAGTAGAGTTTTATAGTGCAAAAATAAGAAATAGGAGAAGGACAAAAAATTTTAAGTCATCAATATACTGAAAACTGCATTTAAACTGAACTATGCTTTTGTCAGCTGATCAAATGTTGAAGTCCACAGAAGTCCATGTCATTTTCTGTCAGGTACTAATTTGATTTAAAGCTATGGTCTACGATTTGGAAGCTTGGTACATCTTAATAACACCGTTTATAAGGCCGTTATGGTCCTATGGTCCGATCTACGCAATATAAAGACCAAAAAGAATGAAAAAAATCCATTCAGTATATCCGCTGCAAAGCAGTATAGTTGAACAATCCGAACCGCCGTTCTCAGCGGTTGGGATTGGTCCATTAGTCCATCCAATCTCCTGTCTCCCTTGCTTCGCACAGTCTCGCCCATGGTCCCGCCTCATCCCCACTACCTCTCTCATGTACCGGTGATCAGCTAGCAGCATAGCTACTGAAGCATCATGGAGCCGGGAGGCTGCTTCTGTTACCCTCCACATTGAAGAGAAGGAAACGCAAAAGTTTCGAGGAAAAGGCTGAAGTAAGGAAGAAATATGAGCTAACAGGTCCCAACGAAGACTTAACATTGGATAATCGTACGGTGGAAAAAGCTGCAGAATGATTTGGGATTGTTGAACACTGCGCCTGCCGCCGGCTACCAAACGTCCGGCCGCAGCACTGGCCATCGGCTGGCGAACGACCGTAGCACTGGCCGCCGGCTGGCAAGCAACCGCAGCTCCGGCCGCAGCACTGGGCTCCGGCCGGCGAACGGCCACAGCACCAGCTGCCATCCGACCTTCAGCACCGGCCGTTCTGCCCCTGGTTGAACAGGTAATAACTTTGTTTACTACAGTGGGAGATGTCCGCTGAATAACTCTGGTCAGTTTGTGCCTTTACTGGCTAATGACTGAACGTTGTTTGTCGGAGCGGGTAGGCTCTGTCAATAGACTATAGCATAAGTTAGCCACGCATCGTTAGCATTGTAAACTGAGCTGGTGAGGACACGCCGAGAAAGATAAATCCTCGTCCACAATCGGCTCTGCTCTGGCGACGCCAGACCCGCTTCGCCGCCAGTCCAATTGAATGGCTACCGCTGTGTGTCACAAGGGGATGACTGTCGTGTTTGTTACTTTCAGTTGAGCTGAGTTGTTTTTGGTTGTTGTTGATATTTTTTGCCAGCCGACTTGTTGCTCTGTCAGAGGGGGCGTGTTGTTAGGAGGCTACATGAGCTGGGGGGCGGGATCTTGGAACACTGAGGGGAGGGGTGAGTGAAGGGGGGGCAGGCTGCATTTTTCAAATCTGTCTTAACAGCCAAACTGGTTTTCAGATCGTGGACCCTAGCTTTAAATTAATAGTTCATTTGACAGGGGCCATGCAAGACAAGGAGCTGTCAAGCCAGAGTTAGTTCTAGAGCTAATTTTCATCTGTGGTCCCTGGGCAAAGAAAACAGTCACACTGTCATGACAGTCTGATGGCAAAATAGCTGTCTGTCTTTGAACTCAGAACCTTCTTAAGATCCCACAGTGCATTTCTTTAGCTGGTCTTAAGATTTTGATCAGGAGTGTATTAAAAGCTTTATATTTGTGCACTTGGAAGAATATTTAGGAAATTAAGTAATCGTTCTATATCAGGAACTTGCAAAATGATCCTAAATTCACACAAAGAAAGAAATTAATAAAATCATGGTTCTTCTATTAAAAACCTCAGATATCATATTTTTCCATAATGCCTGTCCCTACTTTAAAGTCTCTGCAGAACTGAAACATACGAGGAGAGTAAGGCCAAAAAAAAAAAAAAAAAGACTGAATATAAGCATCCCACAATCTCCTCTGCTCACTCACCTCCCCGAGATGTGAATCTCCCAGCGGGCCTCTGGTCTCTGGGTTAACAATGATCACCCTAACACCTGGTAAGATCTGTGAAAAAAAAAGGTGAAGGTTTATCTTTGATAATTAAACCTGCACCTATTTTGCCTCACAGTGTCTATGGACAGGGTCAGTGTGTGAAACAAACGTAGAAAAATCAAGATCAATGTAAAAAAAGAATCAGTTCTTACAGTGCCAGACTCCATGAGAGGAAGACTCTGCGGTGCTCCTCGTTCCACTAACCTCACCCTTAGAAACAGAAAAAACACAAAGGCATGAAATATTCTGTTCACTTGGACTAAAAAAGTTCTGTTATGTGTTTCACGTCTTACCTGTCATGCCGCAGAGACTTCATGTCAACATAAACGGTGGAGGGGTCTGGTCCAGCAGTGCCCTGAAGGAGAAAGAAAGGTAACACTTTCTGTGTTAATCAAAGTGATCAAACTAACTGCATTTAAAGTTTGTTTGTTTCTTAAACATTGCCATTCAACAATTTTATCTTTTGGGACCCTTTTAACAAAGTCATGCAAAACATTAAGCAGAGTCAGGCGTGGAAAATGCAGTCATCAGTGGAAAAAATGTATTAAGTGGCATTAAACTGTAGTTTTACAATTAAAGACCAAACTTATTAATTTTCAAACACTACAGACAAAAAAAGTTGAAAATAGCTGCATGTCCAAATATCATGCCTTGCAAGAATTAGAAACCAAACCAGAGACTTCCTTAAATGTTTTCTTTCACAGTGCCCTCAAAGTAATGCAACAATGCAAAGCACTATTTTAAGATCTACTTTGTTCCTTTTTGTTGCAGAAAGCAGAACAGGGGAGATCCAGATCCAGAGTAAAACATTTTAACAATTTGTTTTACTCTGATTTGTGTTGACATGAAGCCAAACTATTCAGTTGACAGCAGACAAATGCGTGTCTCGGGATGGGGATTAAAAAACAATTTCAGTTGAAAATTGGTAACAGCACCCCCAAATAATTGATATCACTTTTTGCTTATCAAGTCCTCTATCATTTCCTACCACTTTGTTATTGCAAATCAAGGACATTGCACTCTTACTATGAGCAGTCAGCAGGAATGACAACCAAGACGTCAAAAATCATGGCAGACAGGGGGCAGAGGTGGTCCAAACCGTGGCTTAATTTCAACAAGATGCTTACTGCAAAACTTCCTGTGCATTTATCTATGCAGCACTGAGTAACAACAGGACTATCCTTTGTTTAAAATTTTTGTCACTAAAAACCTGTGTAGGACAACTTTTGTCCGCACAGAAATTGAGCAGGGCAAAGTAAGGGAATCATTTAAGAACCAAACTGAAATAGAATAGTAAATGGCGTTGGTATCAATAAAATCTGACCAATTCCTGTTCCTCATCTAAACAAAACCCCAAACTTCTTTTTGTCATCAGTCAAAGTAAAAGCACTCCAGATATTAAATTCATTTAGACCTAAGGGTGTCTAGAAAATGTTCTCTAAAACTGCCCTTTAAGTTTGTTACCATTAAATCATCAATTAGTTCGATTAAAATCATCACTGTCCTCTCCAAAAAGTCCCCCATCCAATGATCCTCAGTTAGTAAGATCTAAGTCAATAACTAACCCTGGTTGTTGACAAATGTATTGTTGTCCTCTTATTTATTATTCTTGTCAAGTTTTATGTCTGCCTTTATGCCGCTCTCCTCCCTAAAGTCAACAGGCACTATCTGAGTCACTGCTCAACTCTTCAACCTTCCTGTCCATCAGCTTTTCCATGTGGAGGCTGAGGAGCTAAAACCAAAACAGTTTCATTAAATCTGCCTTCCACTCACACATTTTAGCAAACCATGATGCAGTTTGTCAATCATGTCTTAAGAATGAAATCATCCAAAATACACTATCAAGCCTTCAAGACAGAATCACCCAGCCTTAAAGGTAAATTCATTCAAACATGCATCACGTCCAAATGGATTAAGAGGAAACTTAAAATGATTAGGTAGAGAATCCCATATTTGGCAGAAGGGATATTTGATGTCTGCATGCTGCTGGGACAGAAAACTGATCAAATAAAGAAATGCAGAGTGACGACTTCAGTCAGTACAATGTGTGTGAGTTACACTGACCTGTAGTCCAATGGCCAGGTTGACCCTGGATCCAAAAGCTGTGCTAACAGCACGTGACGACAGGCCGAGATCTTTGAACAGTTTGGAGAAGGACTGTGTGAGAGCGAGGCGAGGACGCTCCTCTGCGACAACCACACAGCTCCGCACACATGACAGATTCAAACCACGGGCCTGGAGACACAGAAGTTATATTTGTTATAAAGTTAATATTTTTAAACCATTAAGTACGGAAGAGCCAGAAACAATCATGAACTCAGCAAGACTGGAGACTTTGATAGAATCATATCAAAATGAACAGAGATATGGAGCCATAAGTTAAATATGATTTTTTTTTTTATACTTCAACACAAACATCCAGAGCTCCTGTGCAGACGCTGTATCACTATGTTTTATTGTCAAAGACAGAAATAACAGAGCAGGCTTTTTTTCAAAGGGGAAGCGCATATGTCAGGATTATTTTAGGAAAGTGTGAGTATGATTCTGACCTTCAGCATCTCTGTCTGTGTGCCCAGGCCTTTAGTGCAAAGCTCCATGACAGAGTAGGAGCAGAAGGTGTCTCTGATCTTGTATTGACTGAGCGTGCTCAGCCACAGAGGCAGCGAGCACTCCAGCTCCAGGGGGGGGATAAGGATGGACTGGTGACCTGAGTAAACACTGAGGTAGAAGAATATATCCCCTTAAGCAACAATGGCTGATAAAGGACAATCATGTTTTACAGAATATGACTTTAAGTTTGTGTGTGCATTACCTGGAGAGGCACCACAGGACAAAGCCGAGGCCACAGTACGGGTCCAGGCAGATGGCTATTTGGCGTGAGGAGTAGAGCTCACACTGAAGCTTGATGGAGCGGCACAAAGTACTGATTGCAGCATGAGACATCTGTCAGGACACGGGCAGAACATTTGAAACAAACGCTGTGTGCATCATTCTGGCAAACACACATAGAGCAAATTTATCAAAAGCTTTTGGGCTTTATATGAAGTATATGTACACATTGTTCATGTCCTCAACAGTGTATCTGTCAAATGGTTTAATTCTGATCATGCATCAGCATTTTTATAAGCATACATCTCAAATTAAAAATTTCTTAATGGATGTTAATGTATGTGTGGGACAGTAACTACTCCTACACAATTTCTGTATTTTCTGCCGCCCATTGAACTGCTCATTGAATCTCTGGTAAATAACGGATCTTATCTTCCCTTTCCCTACATGTTTAAATCAGGCATTGTTGTTAGCCAAATATAAGTATGATAGTAAAACACTCATGATTAGATATAACTAAGATTTTCTGATATTTTTACTAACTAGAATAAGTTGCTGAATTAGGAAGTTAATAGTAATTCATCAAATCTTACTTTTTGTTACCTCTAACCGGTGTCTAGATTTGTGAATCAAAAGAGAACTTTTTTGTTGTTGTTATTTTAAAGCTGACTTGAGCTGAGAATTAGTAAACATGCTAACTGTCTGATATCACATGGTTCTTGCCTTTGTGCTGTCATAAAGTGAATTTTCAAAGTGAAATATGACACTCTATGGAGTAACAGGGACCTCAACTTCCGTTACTGCTCATTGCATAAGAACGGCTGGTCTAAAAGACACCACAAGCGCCAGTGCTCTCCTCTTAGGTCCTTTTTGTGCTAGTGTCGAATATGCCTTTTGTGTTGGTCTGTAAGGGTTCTTTGATTTAAATTTTTTTTTTTTTTTTTTTTTTTTTTCCATTTTTCATGAGATGGACTTAAAGATCTAAAATTCATTCCAGATACATGATATTACCATTTCTCTCAAACATTGTTCACAAATCTGTCTAAATGTGTGATAGTGAGCACTTCTGCTTTGCTGAGATAATCCATCCCACCTCAGTGGTGTGCCACACCAAGATGCTCATCAGACACCATGATTAGTGCACAGGTGTGCCTTAGACTGTCCACAATAAAAGGCCACCCTGAAATGTGCATTTTTTTTTTGCTTTATTGGGGGTCTAGGGACTCAGAACCAGTCAGTATCTGGTGTGACCACCATTTGCCTCATGCAGTGCAACACATCTTCTTCGCATAGAGTTTATCAGATTGTCAATTGTGGCCTGTGGAATGTTGGTCCACTCCTCTCCAATGGCTGTGCGAAGTTGCTGGATATTAGTGGGAACTGGTACACGCTGTCGTATACACCCTTCAAGCACATCCCAAACATGCTCAATGGGTGACATGTCCGGTGAGTATGCTGGCCATGCAAGAACTGGGACATTTTCAGCTTACAAGAATTGTGTACGGATCCTTGCAACATGGGGCCATGCATTATCTTGCTGAAACATGAGGTGATGTTCATGGATGTATGGCACAACAATGGGCCTCAGGATCTCATCATGGTATCTGTGTGCATTCAAAATGCCATCAATAAAATGCACCCGTGTTCTTCGTCCATAACAGATGCCTGCCCATACCATAACCCCACCACCACCATGGGCCACTCGATCCACAACATTGACATCAGCAAAGCGCTCCCCCACACGACGCCACACACGCTGTCTGCCATCTGCCCTGAACAATTTAAACCGAGATTCATCCGTGAAGAGAACACCTCTTCAACGTAACAGACGCCGTCGAATGTGAGCATTTGCCCACTCAAGTCTGTTACAGCGACGTTCTGGAGTCAGGTTAAGACCCCGATGAGGACGACAAGCATGTAGTTGAGCTTCCCTGAGACGGTTTCTGACAGTTTGTGCAGAAATTCTTTGGTTATGCAAACCAATTGTTTCAGCAGCTGTCTGAGTGGCTGGTCTCAGACGATCTTGGAGGTGAACCTGCTGGATGTGGAGATCCTGGGCTGGTGTGGTTACACGTGGTCCGCGGTTGTGAGGCCGGTTGGATGTACTGCCATATTCTCTGAAACGCCTTTGGAGACGGCTTATGGTGGAGAAATGAACATTCAATGCACGAGCAACAGATCTGGTTGATATTCCTGCTGTCAGCATGCCAATTGCACGCTCCCTCAATGCTTGCGACATCTGTGGCATTTTGCTGTGAGACAAAACTGCACATTTCAGAGTGGCCTTTTATTGTGGACAGGAAAAGGTACACCTGTGCACTAATCATGATGTCAGATCAGCATCTTGATGTGGCACACCCGTGAGGTGGGATGGATTATCTCAGCAAAGCAGAAGTGCTCACTATCAAACATTTAGACAGATTTGTGGACAACAATTGAAAGAAATGGTAATATTGTTTATCTGGAATGGATTTTAGATCTTTGAGTCCATCTCATGAAAAATGGGAGCAAAAGCAAAAGTGTTGCGTTTATATTTTTGTTGAGTGTACTTCCTTTTGTGCTGAAGCTCTTGTGCTTTGCTGTCTGTATGTCCCTTCCTGTTTATCAAGGCACTTTGTTAACCTGTTTTTAAAAGTGCAATACAAAAAAAGTTATTATCATTATTATTATAACTTTACATTATTATGAGAGCAGGAAGAGGGCACAGTGAGAAGCATTCTGAGGCACCGCTTCAGCAGGTTAAAAATGTGCCTACAAGGACAACAATCTCATCAGGAATCTGATTAGACAACTTCATATGTTAGGTTTGGACCCTAATGGTCCCATTATTGCTGCTAACCCTGATATCTCTTCTCCTTATTCACCTCTATAGTCTTTCTGTAGTTTTTACCTTTATGTAAAGTCTGCCCTCAGTGATTTTGCTCCACCCTATAGGCAGCTGACCACACATACACATCCTGAGTTTAAATAACGGACAGTTAAAAAAATGACTTCTCTCTGTCAACAGATCAATGTGAACACAGTCTTTAGCCATCGTGTCTAACTCTGGTTACACATCATTCTCCAGTTTTATAACGCAAAATCAAAGTAGCAATAGGAAATTAATCTTTTAACCAAATGTGTCTCTGTCTAAAGGGATTTCAATGTTTCATTAGACAAAATGATTTTCTAAGATATGTGTCTTGTATCAGAGGTTTACCTTTACTCCAGTTAACATGCCTGTGGTGGACACACTGAAGTCCAGGTAGGCCAGCATCTCAGCCGTGGGGGGTTTGTAAATGTGCGGCGGCCGCTTTCTTGGGAGATCGTCTAAGAGAAAAAAGGAAGTGAATTTTGTTACTTACTTAAACAGATGAAAAACAGTGCGTTGTGGGAGTGTTGGTTGTCATTGGGAATATGGTGTAACCTGGTAACTGTCTTGCTTTTCAACAAGAGGAGAGAAAATGTCTGAGAGTTCATCACAGCTTTAGGCAGCGTCACTGTGTCAACTTGCAACTTTCTCCAAAATTAATTGCCAAGCAAGTTAAGGCAGTTGAGATAGCTGTAGGGGGAGAGTTTGTACTCCAAGCAGAGCACCTCACTCTGGCTCTGCTTTCTTCCACATTTTAATTTCTTGGAAATTTGTGAGGGAGAAAAACATTATACATTAAAAAGTGAATGTAGTCATCCCATGCAGGTATCACAGTGTTTTTGATTAATGCTAATTTGCAATACCTTTTCCTTGAATTAGTTTTCTGAAATAAGATTATAGACTATATCTATATCTATATCTATATATATAAGAGAGAGAGAGAGAGAGAGAGAAAGAGAGAGAGAGAGAGAGAGAGAGAGAGAGAGAGAGAGAGAGAGAGAGAGAGAAACATTTTGAAACATGTAAACTTAACAAGTGCAGATTTGCTGCTGGGTTCATCAGGATTTTCTGACTCTGTTAAAGTGTTTGTAGTGAATTTCAAGTATACCAGAAGTGATTTCCAGATTTTGCTCCTTACACAGAAAAGCTTCCTGAGCAAAAGATGTTTTGCAGAATGAAATTTTAATAACCACTGTGAAGCTGCTTTGGTGGAACTGCTGAAGATCTGCAGATTATTTATAGATGTGCAGAATGATTGAGTCACAAGTCTCTTTAAACAATTCAAATAAAGTTGTACATAACAAAATCAATGAAATCACAGAATCATTATCTTATGTTTATCTAAATTATGGCATAAAATTTCCCTATTACTGGATGCACAGTTGAAAGAATGGTGTTTAACTGCTTGTCATGGACTCTGCAGTGAGGCAGGATACGAAAACAAAAAAATGTTGGCGTATTCCTTTAACATTAGTTTTGTAAATATATCATTAATTGTATTACTGACTTTGGGAGCCTGAATTATGTCTTACCATTATTTCTATTGTAGTTTTAATCTCAAAAACAGTAAACTCGTGGATATTTCAAATTGTTTAGGCTGAGGGTTTTCCCTGTTTCTGTTTGACTGCTTAGCTCGCTGGAAAACTGTTTCAAGCACAAAGAAAAAAGCAAGTGCAATGAATTAACACTCAAGAGTACTGCTTTTTGCTCTACAGCTCATAGCATCTTTTTTTGGGTGTATTACTTGACTGTGATCTATCTTCAAATAATGCACGCTTGTTAATATCATGTCTACCAGCTCACCTGTGTCGATGATAGTGGGCCAGGTCTTGACGTTGACACTGGCAGCTGCCTCTCTGGACCTGAGGATCCTCATGAGGGGTTGTGTGGTGAGGATGCAGGCAGCTTTGCTTACCTGGAAATCCCAGTAAAATAAAAAGTTAATTTACTTATTCAAAATACCATGCCACAACAATGACTTCTTCTTCAAGTCCCCTGTTAGAAATGTTGCTAAAATACAAGGTATTCAAAGACTACTCTATGCAAAATAAATAATTCAAATTTGCCATAGAGGAGATCCATTTTAGGTGCTTTAAAAAGACTGAGTTCCCTATATCTGATGGGATTAATCAACTTTGTAAAGGCAATTCAAAAATCACATATATGAAGTGACTTATAATAGTGTTCTAAACAAGGTAAAGGAGAGGCTTTCACATGCAGCTTTACAATGTCAACATTAGGTCTGCCATGTGTGGTTACAAGTACATGAAATATTTTTGCCACGTGTTTTAGTTCTGATTGAAGTGTTTTGCATAGGTATCAAAGAACCAATAAGTATGTAATCTAGGGTTGGATACTCACATCAATAATCATGCGGACAGTGGGAAGAGTAGCAGCCAGATTCTGTGGGTGAGGTGGCCTCACTGTCACAGGGATGACTCCCGCATACAGGCAGCCATAGAAGGCAGCAATCAGGTCAATGCCTTCGTGATAAAAGACAGTTAGAAACCGCATTAACAAACATCAGGAAACCCAAAGTAAACTTCTCAGTGTTCACTGAACAAAAATAAAGATACGAGAAAAAGTGTGTCTACCTGGAGGATAAAGCAGCACCACATTGTCTCCTGTGTTGAGGCCACCCCTCTCCATTAGGGTGGCTGTGATTTTCTCAGCTCTCTTGTGCAGTTGAGAGCATGTGGCTGTGCACACTGCCACCCCCTGCAGCACAAAGAAAGAACAGTTGATTTCATGCCAACAAAATAAATCAGTGCTATTTCTTTTTTGTGAGCTTAAGAAGGGATCAAGCCATGTGAACCAAAATGATTAACTCATCTTCTTCAGCTAAGAGGCAATACAAAGTATGTATCTTGATATTTTTGTGCAGACATAAGAATTGGTTGTCCAAAAGATATTAAAACTAAAAGACACCAAATTTTTCACTGTCAGAAACTGCAAACAAACAAACAGTGTCCTAATATTACAAACAACACAGGCAAGATTTTCATTTATTTAGGAAGTGGGGTTTTTATAGTCTTACATACTAAGCGTTTCAAAATAACTGAATCTTCATTTATTTCAATGATTGTGGTGTCATACAGTAAGAGGATCTTTAGCTATGATCAAAAGAGAGAGCACTCTGGAAATTGTTCTAATACGTTGGCAACATCTGGAAAAGTGGTCCAACTGACAAGGGGCGGAGTAAACGAAAATAGACAGTGCGTAACCACCTCACACACCACAGAACTATCCCTTTAATTGATTGTTTAAATAATACTTCCCCTTTTAGACTAAACATTTAAAGAGATCATCTTTAAGGTTGATAAACATGTTATTGTTGGTGGTTTTACTGTAAGTGATTCAACTATCATTGTACCCACCAGTGACCTGATATCATGATGAAGTCAGGAGGAACACATAACCTTATTCTAAATGCACAGTATATAAAAAGCCTCTACCGAGGGGCTCTCAACCACAAACATACTAAAGACTGACCTCCACTCATCTTCACCGTTTACTCCTACTATCTGTTTTGTGCTGCAAGCTATCCCAGAATGCTTTGAGAGTAGCTCAAATTTCAAACATGGCTGTTGCCATGGCTGTTCAAGAGAAACCCTCAATTTGTCAAATTTGTAAAGTAAGTATGCAACACAAAACAAATGGCAGCTTGATGTTATTGTCTTAGCCTATGATGTTTCTGTTTCAAAATGTACTGATATATGTTTACTGTTTTGCCCAGCCCAACACGAGTGAACACGATCATGATACAATTATGTTGACATTTTGGCTTTGTTTTATGTGTGTGTGTGGAAGAGAGAGGGTTTGTGTTCTACCTTGGCATTTAGCAGCACATAAAGGACGTGGTCTGGGTCTGTTTGAGCTCTAAACTGCAGAGCTTCAGACAGGAACTGATGCTGTTAGAAAAAAAGAGTCATTGCATGAACATTTAAGGCGGACTGGCCAACACTGCATATTATATAATTAAAAAATAAAAAAAGAGTCCATGGCAAATGAAAATTCATTAATAAGTCAGCACAAAGAAACAGAAACACAAAATCAAGCCTGATGACACATCATGTACAGTCCACCCATCAGCCAAAAATAAACACTCCTTTCAAGGACAACAGATAAATTTGTTCATTTCAAACACATTCTGTGACAGAAGACCATTTATAAAACCCTTACAGAGAATCTGGGACAGTTTTGACCTTTCACTCTAAAACACAAAAACACACAACAAAATATGTCCAGAGATTATTTTTGCCAAATGCAGGGTCACGCTGGGACCATCTGGACCTGGTGGAAAGCAAATTGATGGCACCGTCACAACCAACAAGCTATCAGCCTTTCAGATAAAAGGTCGACATGATTTCCGACTTTAAAGTAGGAGTCTCAACTCAAATAATGTATCATCAATAGCTTCTTATAAAGAAAAACACAGGAATAATCCACTCTATGTCTTAACAACTACAGATATCAGTAAAATTAAATACAGGACTATCCCCTGATAAACTGGGAAACTAGACATACTGCGAATAAAAAGACTGGACGATAATATCTTCCTTCAGGACTAAGTCCACATGGATAAATGACAACACAAAGAAACTGACAAAAAACTTGACAAACAGTCATAAAGACAGGAGTGTTAAATTACAAATGCAGAGTATTTTACCATCTGGATTCCTCCAAAGAGCCACACAACAGGCCAACAGTTATGTCATGCACACTGGCTGCTCTGATCACTGGTAAAGCCATGCTACACATGGGAGCATCACAGCGAAAGCAGCGAGCAGAGACGCACACAAAATTGCCTAAAGTCCTTCTTTCTCACCCTGGTTCAATACAGGATAAAACTGTCGTGCAACAATTTAAAGTCATGGGCTTCAAGTTTTCACTGCCACCTTAAAGGAAGTAAAATGGGAAACTTTCTCACTGACTGTAGACAAATGTATCGTACTTTTAGATTTAGGAGATAAGCCATTTTCTGTAACCCTGGGACACAGCCACTCTTCTGTGTTTTCAGTGTAACAGTGCAGACTGGCTTAAGTGTGCCGACCCCTGCTTGCTAAAAAGCCAGTAAGGAAAATCATCTCTCCACTGGGTGAAAGCTGTTGCATGAATATATAATCAGGCTATCACAGCTGCAGAAGCACATCTGACTGACAGAAGCAGCAAAAGCGAAGGCGGGCGGTGGCCAGGCTGGAGCCTTACCATCATCGTGGGCCACATACAGAGCTAAAGCCCAACTCAAGCAAAGTCCAGGTAGAACAACAGAGATTCAGACATTAGCATCCACCATGTGATACATCTGTTTATTCAAAATAACATGAAAGTGACGACTGATTTGTACTACTATACTATTGCTGATAACTTTCTTAAAGAGATGTTCTGTCAGACAACTTCTTTTTGACAGCCCATTACATGGAGATAACAACCTGGCAACTGTGTTGAGAAAAGATTTGACAACTGTAATCATTAAATTAATGACATTTTAATATATTAATCAATTTTTTAAAGATCAAAATATATATAAAATATTCAACTGACTGATTCAGATTCAAAATCTGTACACAGTAGAGGCTCAGATTTGTAGTAGTATTATACTTATCAGTAACTGTTTGTCTCACTGTGCTAAGAGTGAGAGAGAGTTGTCCATATTTGAATGCATTACTGAGGTCTGAGGTCATACATGTGATCCACTGATTGTTTTAGATGTGTGCGCTGAACAGTACCTTTCTGATCAGATCCTGGTCCTCCACCACTCCTAACTCTCTCCCTGTAGCCTGAGCGATACGTTTTCCTGCCACCAAGTTCCCAACCAGCATGGAAGCAGGGCCCACATCAACTAAACAGATTGAAAACATATGAGAGTCATGGTGGCAAAAATCTCAGAAGAATTTCAATAATTCAGTGATTCCATTCTGGTTGAATATTGAACAGTAAACTTAAGTATGACATGGCCTACCTGGCTGTTTTTGGCGAGGTTTGGGCATGTTGGTGACACAAGTGTGTGGGCACATTAATATGTTACAGGGGTGCAAGTTTCCCTCCAGAAAGTTCTGCTTGGTTTCACAGATGTGAATGCCTCCAAGAGGCGTCTTTGGAAGGGTGTTGGCTGGGACAAGTGCAAGGCAGTACAGGCCTACTTGGTGGATACTGTCAATAGCCTGTAGGGATAGTAAAGTTTAAAAGAAAAGAAATTCCACCAACAGCAGACAAGGCTAGTATATTGTTAAACAGAACTTGAGCCCAGTTCAGGCCAAAGGTTTGCATCATAACCAGATCATTTCAGAACCCTGGAGGGGGCAGTTTTCAGCTGTGTGGGATCAGCTGTTGCAGGTCAAGTCAGGCCAGTTGACAGTGATGCCTGTGATTCAGTTTGTTAAGTTACGATGTTCATGAAACTGACATAAAGAGAAATCCTGGCTCAGATGATCTCTGAATCCAAGTATTTAGTTTTTTTCTTCTTCTTTTTTTCAGTTTTCTGAACAAAAGCAGAATATAATCACAGTCACTCTCCATTGGTGACTTTACTCAAACTGTATCCTATAAGTTACATGCAGCTACAAGAAAGGAACAAGGAGCAGAAGTGGAAGCTTTTTTCATAGAAAAGTTACACAGCCTCTTAGTTGCAACTGTATGAACTTACAAGCTTTAAAACTTTGCAGAGCTGCCCATTTCAAGCAACCACAAGTTTCAATTGTCTTGATGCAAACCTTTGGTGTAAAATGGGTTAAAGGGTATGTAGGTAGAAATCTTAGACAAGAGTTCCTACTTTTACAACTGAAAAATATATATTTTATGAGAAAACCTATATTCAATATACCTGCAGAACTCTACTCATCCACTGGAAGCTGTCCTCTTCACTTGCATCAGGCCTCTGCTCTGCCACGATCACGATGCGCTCATCATAAAACACTGTCACTGAGAACACAGCAATCCTGTGAATGACAGAGGAGGATTAGTGCTTCTATAAAACACAAAATAACACAACAGGAGGCTGAAGGAAGAAACAGGAGGAAACACCAAGTACAGAGCTAAAAACAAACAGGGTCACAAGTTTCTGTCAGTGTCTCACCTCCCCCTGTAAACAGTTTTGACAGGCTCCACAGCGAGCGCCGTGGCCACCAGGTCATCTGCATTGTGCCGTCGCTTGCTCACCATCAGCAGTCCTTCGTTCTTCCCAACAACAAATACAAGACTTCCCTGTGGATCAGACAAAACTGAGCAAAAAGCCTCATATCTTTGCATACACATATAAAGTAGTATCTATTTGAATGTCAATTTGCCTTACCGGTCCTACAAATCCAAGCAGACCAGTTCGAGTGAAGGGAATTTCTCCTATGGGTGCTCCAGCTTGGTTGATGGGGATAACCTGAAGAGAGCATAAATACAACACAAAATGTTTACCTAATTATTACATTTTAATCACAGGCAAGAACAGTTATTGTACTGCTTGTAATATATCAAAATCTATGTAGGGAAATTGCATCAGATGAGAACATAAGCAGATACTCAAGTATGTCTAATTATATAGAATCATCCGGAGAGATAGGAACAAAATTTGATAGTTTTCAGCAAATGAGACAAAATAAAAAAAGAGTAATGTCATGAAGGAATTGGTACCATCTAGTGGACACTCTGGAACTGCAGATCCACTTTCTAAACCTGCACATGAGCCTGGCAAAACTTAACATGGCCTTAACAACAGTGCTGACATGAATACGGTGTAATTTACTCCACAAGAATGTGTGTTTGAAGGTGGCCGTGTATCCAGAGCAAGTGTGGATTAAGTCTCAGAGGTAGCTTTTAGCAATACTGTGTTTTCCACACAAAAAAGGATATTTACTGAGAGTATGTGCTCTCTCTAAGCATGATTTAGCATCTGTCTCCCGTTCATTTTAATTGCTCCAAACGAACTGGTTGAAAACTCTAATTTCATGGAAAATATATAATTTTAATACTTGTCCAAATGTAGGTAAATTTCTTTATTTTTTAAATCATTTGAAATCGTTGAATTGCCGTTATTATTGGACTTCTCTGATTTTAGGATAATGATGTTTAATTTCATGAACAACTTGCTGAAATCCAATCTCTTGATTTTTCTTTAAAGAAAAAAACTGGAGGAGAGACAGAAGTAGGGTTCAGATTTATCATTTTCTGAACACATGTACGCTAAAAGATATGACACTGGTGCTGTTACATCACAGTCTCATTATAAACCTGACGTTCCAGCTACAAATGTTTCTGTAACATCAGCTGAGGATCTGCACGGCCCTTAGTGAACAGCATTAAACAATAATAGCAAAAAACACAATCTCCTGAGTTCAAGCGCCTAATGCTTTACCTCTAGGTAACCAATTTATGTTTTTTGACTCTTCATGGCAGGAATTCTACTCACTAGCACCAACTGATCATGAACGTGCTGCCCTTGTCACCCAAAACTTCTGATCCGCCCCCTCAGATTGTGCACTGGAGTCAAACTCCGCAACGAAGATAAAAATCCCTGAGGATATCTAAACTGCCCCAAGTGTCTGGCTGCAGGTTGGGTGACAGGGACTAATCTCATTTGTAAATGCTATGAAAAAGTAAATACAATTAAATAAATTGTGCGATAATATTATCTAACATACTAAAATATAATTAAGCCAACATATTTGTAATATTATTGCTTATTTCCCTTTTAAATATTCTGTTATTTCTATTCAACCGCTTTTGAATGTCTAAAGAAAAAAATGGTCCTGGGACAAAAGTAGTTAATGATCCTGCTCTCCAGCAAAACCTGAGCTTAAAGTTCAAGCACATTTGTTGAAAAGTGTAGGACTTTTCCTTTTAACATTTAAGAGACATTTTAACAAACCACTTTTTCTTTCCCTCTCTGACAGTCTTCAAGTATTTCAGCACACACGGCTACAATACAAATTGAGATGAGATAACTCAAGTTTATTTCCTTTGACTTGACTGACAGACTACAGGATCCCCACCCACACACACACCTTTAAATAGTAGCCTAAATAGTAGCCTGTATAATTTATACTCTATAAAAATCTATCCCACAAACTCAAAAGGCCCAGTTAAAATGACCTTTCCCTTAACAAGCCCAAAAACATGTATCAGTTTGCAGACTGCTTTGCTTTGTTCAAATCAAGCTCCCTAGTTTCTGTTGATTGATCCCAGTGAGTACAATTCATGTATGAGCCTCGTGCCACGTGACAGTGTGGTGGTCAGTCAGTGTGACCAGCCCATTCATTCACACCGTTTTGTGCATTTATATTTTTGTTGAGTGTACTTATTTAGAACACCCTCTCTGAATTTTTGCTATCCTGTGCAATTCCTCTGCTCTGCTTTTGCACTCCTATCAAGGCTGGTTTATCTTTGGCACAATCATACGGACAAACATACCTCTATAGTTTATGTTTTTAATGCAGCACCAAGATATGGATTCCATCAGAGCCTTTAACTTCAGAAGATATGTCTGATTCCTCTTCAAATCCCAAACTCTGTTGAGTTGCATGCAAATGCATTTCTTTTTCTCCAACAAACTCAATACTGAGGAAACCTGTGATGATCTAAAACATTCCAATAGCACTTGATACTCTTTGCTTTTTGCTGTTCAGGAATGATTTTTGGTTTATGGCCTGTGGTTAAAGGAGGAGAGATCCTGACTGGGTGACCCACATTGACATTCATGAGAGCCTCAATGTGAAGAAAAATTCATACACTTTTAAAAAGCTCTTTCAACTTGCCATTATGTTTACATTCTGTGTATAGGTTAAATTACCCCAACACAGTCTTCACCAACCTACCACAAGTATATGTCATCATTCTGTGGGAAAAAGTGAACATGTGGGTTGAAATAAAATGGTTACACACCTCAAATGTGTTCTTGGTGACACCAGGCAGGCCGTAGTACATGGTGCCTCCTGCCCGAGAGCTGATCACAATCTCTCCTATTTCGTCGGTCTTGCAAAGTTGAGGAGACCCGTCTGGTTTCACAATGCACATAAGAGCTGAAACACGCAAACAGGTCACAAAGTTAATGTTCTCATGAATTAAAAATGTAAAGAAAGGTGTCAAAAAATGTAGTTATAAATCCAGTCATGGTGGCTAACCTCCAGGCATAATGTGGCCAACATCCTGAACAGTGAGAGCGGAGTTCTTGTCTTCTGTGTTGACTCTGATCACCCCGTGGCTCAGCCCACCCATTGAAAGGATAGCTCGAGCTGGTAGTGGAGCTCCTCGAGCACCAGGCCTACAAAAAGGGCAGACAGAGAAGCAAAAGTGATGAGCGGTGAGAAAGCTCATATAGTCTGGCTTTGATTTTATGTCAATTTACTCCACTACAGCACTTAAACAAAGACAATTTAGTGATGATAAGAGTGATAATTGGATAAAATCAAAATTTGGTCAGATGGTAAGTCAATTTGTTAAGCTACATGTAGCCCAGTTATTTGCTTTGTATTGAAGAATCTTTTCACCTGTGACACCCAGGGCAACACAGTATCTCTGCTAATATGTTAATTTCAAAGTAAGACAGAAATAAAAGAGGAAGGAAAGAAATAAAGAAAAAAAAATCACAAACAAATTTTAAGACATAATACATGTCAGACATAAAAGTTTATCATAACAAGCTACTCAAGTTGCAGTAAAGCAAACACGCCATCTCAAAGTATCAGAATGTCTCTTCCAAGAGCATTTGAGGCTTCAGATGTGGTACCTGCGAATGGCCACAGTGAGAGCCTCCGGAGAAGTGGCACATGGACAGATCACCTCTGGCTTAAGCCCATGTGACTGAAATACATTCAGGAAGGCATCACAGGATGACACAGACCCTGGATTAAAAAAAAATACAAGTCAAAATGTATAGATGTATACTGACTTTGGAATCTAACATCAATAAACTCATTTAAACCAAGAAAATATATGTTTATGCAGGAGTGGGAACTCACATGGGTTTGCTCCATCAGCCACAATAAGCATCCGTATGGAGGACAGGTTGATGTCCCTCTGGTCTTTGTGGGCCATCATGGCCCAGTGGAGGTCACGGCACTTCACCAAGGCCACACGTGCTACAGTTGATGAAGGAAAGATTTTATTTCACAGTGTGTTACGTGCAGTGTTCACTGATTAAATGTTGTTCTACTTTTCTAAAGCATTGACATAACTGTTCTGGTCAGTAATAATACTATAATTTATTTTACCTTTATGCCTCCACATGCTTTGTACATATAAAATACAAAATATATGTATATGTAAAGTGACTATAACTCAACAGTAACCTACGTCTGTCCCATCACAACAAAGCATTTTGGCAGTAGTCAGGATTCTCTTGCAAAAACTGTATTTGGCTTTGAGGATCTAGTTCACATTCAAGCCTCATGCTAAACCTGTTGGCCTGTTCCAACATTCTTTGATAAGGTTAAAAAAAAACAATAATTTTCTTTGACTTATGTGTGGTTGTGTGGTTGTCCCCCCCCCAGAGTTGCCACCGTAATACATCTAAACTATGTTAGTAAATGGTAGAGATCTTAGCTTCATCTCCTGGAACGTCAAAGGGTTGAACAGTACTGTCAAGGTTAACAAAATTTTGTCTCACTTGCAGGAGCTCAAAGGGGACCTATGTTTTTTACAGGAGACTCATCTTCGCTCCTCAGAGGTCTTGCGCATTAAAAAGCCATGGATGGGCCACTACTTTCATTCAAGGTATTCTGAAAGGGCTCGGGGGGCGGCCATAATTATTCATAGGGACATTCTGTTTGAACCCACATCATTTATCTCAGACCCTAATGGGCGATACATTATAGTTGTAGGTAAACTTTTGAACACACCAGTGGTCCTGGCCTCAGTGTATGCCCCTACGTGGGATGACGACAAATTCCTTTCAAAATTTTTCTCTGATATCCCCAAGTTTGCTGATCATCACTTAATTATTGGAGGAGACTTTAACCAGGTCCAAGACATAGTACTTGACAGGTCTTCCAGCAAGCAAACCGCGATTACTAAATCAGCCAATGCCCTGAAACTCCATGCAGAACAGCTGGGTATACTCGATCCCTGGAGGTCTAAATTTCCGTCTAGCAAAGCCTTCTCATTCTTTTCCCATGTGCACCACACATACACGCGTATCGACTTCTTCTTACTTGACAATAGATTACTTCACAGTGTTCTTTCATGCAAATATCACAGCATAGTTATTTCAGACCATGCCCCAACATCTGTGAATATCAACTTTCCACGTGGCAAGATACCTATTATACAGTGGAGATTCAATTCGCACTTATTATCTGAACCTACTTTTAAAGATTTTATCTGTTCGCAAATAACTCTCTTCTTTGAAATCAATGATACACCTGAGGTGAAGAGCAATATGCTTTGGGAGTCCTTTAAAGCTTACTTGCGTGGACAAATAATTTCATTTATTTCTAACTTTAGGAGACGGGAACGTGCTAGGCTCAGAGAAATTTCAGATGAGATCTTCAAAGTAGACACACAATATGCCTCAGATCCTTCCAACACTCTGTTTAAGAGACGGGCACATCTTCAATCTCAATATGACACTATGGTGACAGGGAAAGTGGAAAGACAGCTACTATATACAAAACAGCGTTTTTTTGAAGAGGAAGACAAGGCAGGCAAGCTGCTGGCATACCAAGCCAGAGCAATAGGTGCTTCTAGGCACATCTCGAAAATAAGGCTGCCCTCAGGGGATACCACTACAGATCCCTGTGAGATCAGTAATGCCTTTTCGAATTTTTATTCTGCATTATACACTTCAGAGGCTACATCAAATAACTGGGATAGTCCTAGCCACCTAGACTCATTAGTATATCCACGGGTGGATGAAGCGATGTCTGCTGATCTGGGTGCGCCAATAACTGTTTCTGAAGTTCAGCAAGCAATAAAATCTTTACAGTGTAATAAATCCCCTGGGCCAGATGGCTATACCTCAGAGTTTTTCAAGACCTACTCTTCTGCCCTCTCTCCAATCTTAGCCAGAGTATTTAATGATTCTTTTAATAATGGTCAACTCCCTCCAACTTTAACTGAGGCTTCAATTACTCTTTTACACAAGAAGGATAAAGACCCCCTCTCATGCAGTAGTTACAGACCCATCTCACTACTGAACGTCGATTTTAAAATTCTTGCAAAAGTTCTGGCTGAGCGCCTGCAGAAGGTTACCCCAGGATTAATTCATTTAGACCAAACTGGCTTCATCTCTGGCAGGCAGTCCTTCAGCAATACCAGAAGGCTACTTAACATCCTCTTTTCTAGCGCTACTGACTCCCCTGAGATAGTTTTATCCTTAGACGCGGAAAAAGCCTTTGACCGCGTAGAGTGGGGATACCTATTCTACGTTCTTAAAAAATTTGGTTTTAGCTTGGATTTCATTGCCTGGATTAAGCTGCTCTATTCTTCCCCAGTAGCCTCAGTCACTGCCAATGGTGCAAAATCAAGAACATTCTCCCTACACAGAGGTACCCGGCAGGGCTGTCCCCTGTCTCCCCTATTATTCGCCTTGGCAATCGAGCCTCTGGCCCTATGGCTCCGAAGTGAAAGTAGATTTAAAGGTATCGAGCGCAACGGGATTGCCCACAAACTCTCACTATACGCTGATGATCTTTTGCTGTACGTTTCTGACCCGGCCACCAGTCTCCCCCCAATATTGGATATATTAAAGAAGTTTGGAAAGTACTCTGGGTATAAACTCAACCTTGGTAAAAGCGACTTTCTTCCCATCAATCATGCAGCGGACTGCCTTCCCCAGAATATGTTTCCCTTTAGGAAAGCTACCACCGGTTTTAAATATCTTGGAGTTTATGTGACAAATTCCTTCTCAGAACTTTATGCTAAAAACTTCAACCCACTACTGCAGCAATCTAAATCAGACTTTGCTAGATGGTCCTCACTTCCAATCTCTTTGAGTGGACGTGTTAATCTTATAAAGATGAAAACTTTACCCCAGTTTCTGTATCTATTCCAGCACATACCTATTTTTATACAGAAATCTTTTTTCAGTAAACTGGCCAAATTAATTAGCTCTTTCTTATGGAGTAATAAACGTGCCCGGATCAGTCAATCTATCCTCCAACTTCCAAAAAATAAAGGCGGGTTAGCACTTCCCAACTTCCGTTACTTCTATTGGGCTTGTAATATTAATAGGCTGCTCTTGTGGGACCCAAATAGAGGATCGAATGAGCGTCCTCAATGGGTCAACCTAGAGGTCTCCTCATCACCGTGCTCGTTGTGGTCATTAGTGTGTTCCCCCTTACCTATTTCTGCAAAACAGTTTGTCTCAAACCCAGTAGTAACAAACACATTAAGGATCTGGGTCCAATTTAGAAAGACATTCGGAATGCACACAGCATCCAGTCTCACTCCAATATTTAAGAATTATTTATTTACCCCCTCTCTCTCTGACCCCGCTTTTCGTCTTTGGTCAGACAGTGGGCTGAAGGTCATAAACGATCTTTTCTTGGAAGACTTTTTTTACTCCTTCACAGACCTGGCTGCTAAATTTAACCTTCCTAGATCACACTTATTCCGTTTCTTCCAGGTTAGGCATTTTGTCAAATCTTACTTTCCCCACTTCCCCAATCGTCCTCCAGAATCATGTATGGATCAATTTCTAAAATTGAAGTTAACCCAAAAAAGACTGATTTCTATAACCTACAACCTTATTTTTAACTTATCCCCTACTAGTCTGAATCTCCTCCGGGCAGCCTGGGAACGGGACCTGGGGACACAGATAGCTAATGAACAGTGGGAGCAGATACTAGGTTCGGTGCATACATCCTCAATATGCGCCAGACATGGTCTTCTACAATGTAAAATTCTACATAGGATTCATCTTACTAACGCTAAGCTGGCTAAAATTTACCCTGGCAGATCAGATGCATGCAACAGGTGTAAACAGTCACCTGCTGACTATTTCCATATGTTTGTTTCCTGCCCGAAGCTGTCTGAATTTTGGATAGAAGTTTTTGACACATTAAGTAAAGTGACGAGACTTGTCATTAATCCGGAGCCCCTCGTTGCCCTTTTCGGGATTACCTCTGCCTACAGGGCACCTAAGCGCACTTGTCAAGTTGTTTCCTTTTCAACCTTGTTAGGTCGTAGGCTTATCCTTTTGATGTGGACCCACTCTCGCCCTCCAACCCACAACAAATGGATCCAGGAGATGTTGCGATGTATGTCATTAGAAAAGATCAGATTCTCTCTTAAAGGTTCAACTCATGAATACTACAAGACTTGGCAACCCTTTTTGGACTATGCAAACTCCCTGACAATCATGGCTGAGAATGAGAAATAAGCCCCCAGTATGTGTGGTGTATGTAGATTTGTCCCTTGAGTTATTACTATTGTCATTATTTTTATTTATTTTTTACTGTGATTATTGTTATCATTATTACTATTTTTTGTCCCTTTTCTGTTTTTTTTTTTATTATTATTATTTCATGACAATGTGTGTGGTATCCTTGAGCACAGTAATGTCACTGTTTTTCATAATAATATTGATATATAATTCTGTGCCAATATGACAATAAAAAGATGTTGGACAAAAAAAAAAACAATAAAGCAGGTTTCAAGGGAGAAAAGTTGTAAATTGTTGTTTAAAAACAGAAAAAGAATTGCCTGTCATGAGGCCTGACTCGGGTTCTTATTGGAGAGGCTTTCACATGTTGATGAATACTTCACACAAGTCTGTTCAAGTCAAACACTCAGCTGGCTTTGGTTTGATACACAAGCAAACAGTGTGCAAACAATGGACTGTTGTAACTTCCAGAGTTGTATATAATATTTGCTGACTGCTCTACCCTCTGTTGTGAATAAATGTACTGTTTTATTCAAATACCATCTAAAACTCCTCAATGTGGTTGCTTAAGCATATGTACCATTATCATTTAGATTAACGTCACATTCAAAGACCTTGTTTTGTTGCTTTCTTTAAACTTAATCCACACTCTTTTATTATTAAGCAACTTCCAAAACAGAAAATATTATTCAAAAAGCAAATAAGAATTTGAGATGGACTTTTGAAACCTTTGTGAATGTGGACCCTCTGTACCCAGGACATGGGGCAAGCTTTCATGACAGCATATGGCACGGTGATGGTGTGGATCCTGTTCATGACGCTCTGAAAAAAAATAGGGAAAACATGATAAAGGGGAAAGTATCAGTACCACATTGCTTAAAACTTAACTTATTTGGATGTACAGCAGAAATTGTTGCTTTGGATCTCACCGTTAAAACACCATGCCACAGACCCATGTCCTTCTTACAGTCCAGTACATTGACCAGCGTCTCCCCTAAGACAAAAACAGAAAACCATAATATGAGTTAATGATCAGTTTACTGGGTAAAATATGCACCATTTGGTCACTGCCAAGGATATTATTTTGTGGTTCATCAGAGGGTATTTTTTCTCTATATGATCCTCGGCTAATCTCCGCAGAGGTGCCTCGCTTCTTTAAGCCGGGGGATGGAAATGAATTACAGGACAGGCTTACTAAGAAAAGTTCTGCTGAAGAGCCACAGAGCTGAGTGAGCACTGCTCAAATTCTAAGAAAGTATCGTTTTTATTACTCACTTCATCATTCCAAAGACATTGCATGAGAGAGAGAAAAATGCAGGGGTGTTTTCAGTTATTTAGAGAGCTGACCTTCACAGTAGTTACAGGCCTGGGACAGCGCCTGACAGTGAGTCAGCATGGAGATCTTTGACACTGCAACTCCCATCACTGTCCCCTCCTTACTGGCTTTGTACTACAATGGAAGAGAGACACACATAAAGTTAATTCCCAAAAAATGCATGTGAGGGATCGGACATGTTCACCGTTTATCTACTTGAATAGCATTTTAAGTCATGATAAAATAAGATAAGACATCAAGATTTAAAATGCAGAGTCAGGAGGAAGTCAAATACAGAAAAAAGTACAGAGAGTGTCTGGAAAGGTTGTTTGTATTTTCAATACATCAACATCTTTGTTACCATTTGGCTTTTACAGTTAAATATACATCACTGTAAAATATCACAGCGCTAAGATTAAAAAAAGTACTCTGAAAAATTTGTACACCTCTGCACAAAGGTACAGCATTTTGTTTTTTAATTAAGTGTTTTTAAAGTGCTGTAGCGTCTTAAAGAGACTATAGTAGAAGACACCAGATGAGGACAGGGACAACGATGCTGCCTTGTATCTAAAAGTTGTTTTGCAACTCTCAACTTCCAAAATACAAATATTATTTAGTGTTTCCTGGTAAAATACATATTTAGAGAATAAAGAAAATTCAACATTAACTTTTGATCCATTCTCTAAAACTCAAACTGAACCCCACTTTATTATTTCCTTGGATCAAAATTGCAATCAAAGAGTAAAATAAAGTAAAACTTGTTCCAAAACCAAAGTAGAAAACCAGAAGATTTGATTTACACTAATGTGATTACCTCTATGTAGGCAGTGTCTGTATTGGCAGTGGGTATGTGAGGCTGCCAGTCTTTGGACGGTTTGGTCAGATACTTTGTGTCCGTCACAACCCATTTCATCCTTGGCCATCCTACAAACATAAGACACATACACAAATATTTTAGCTGACACAAAGCAAAAACAAAATGTGTTTAGGGATTTGGAGCCACGGTGCATTGACAGAGGTCACATTTCAACCCTCCAGTCAGGACCACAGATGAACGGCTAGTACGTTATGAACCATGACCACCGAGTTACTCCCCCACATAATGAGACTCTAAACTGTCTTGAGAATGCAACACTGTAAATTCATTTTAATAAGCCTTTCTAATGACTCCCACAGAGACAGACACTACTTGTGTTGAGTAAGCAGAATCTGACTGACCTTTGAACTGAATGATCTCTCCATTTGGTGTCTTGGGCAGCCCTTTGAGACACACCTCACTGGTCAGTGCCAGACTGACCCCACAGCTGCCCAAAAGAAAGCCAATCTGCTGGCTGCCTGCATCCTATGCAGAGAGACAGGTGTCAAGAGATGCATTACACAGACAGAAACGCTTTAATATCAAACTGTGCAAGCCATCAATATAAAGGTAGCAGAATAAATCAATGCTTTTTACATAAACTTCTAAGCATTGAGAAATCACCTGCATCAGATAAACAGGGATGATTATGAGCTAGTTTTGTACGTTAATTAAATATGATTTGTAAATTCACAAATTAACACAATGACATTTACTGTAAGACTCTGACATAATACATTCACCTGCAATCAAGACGTTATAAATTGTTGATGTACATATTAGTTTTATTAAGACAGTGTGATAATTACCTGCCGCGACAGCGGGACCTCGATCGGCACAGGGATGACCTCAGCTAACAAGCAGCCATAGAAAGCCACCCAGAACATGCCAGGGTCACTGTTTGGATAAACTAGAGCAACCTGAAACACATCAAGAAATGTGTTTGCCGTGACATATTTCATTCTATTTTTGTTTTTAATAATTCAGACTGCGACTGACAGTCTCTTACCCGATCTCCAGGTTGCAGGACAGGTTCTGCCTTGGTGCCGAGTTTGTTCAGAAGTGTATAAGCCAGTTTGAGACTGCGACTCCACAGTTTGCCTGTGAAGGGGACAAGGAGGAAAATTAGTTTTCAATGAGCTGATCCTGCTTTTTGTATGTTTTGGGTTGAGGGGGATGATTTTATTTCCTTTTCTGTTTTGTACTGTGTTTTTTATATCTTTTCTGAAAAACAATGAATATAAATTCTGAAACGTCCTTTCAGCTGTTACTTTGTCTTTTTGAGTGTAACACGTGCTCACCGTATGTGAGTGTGTAGAGGGGTTTTCCTGTGATATCCAACGCAGTTAGGGCAGGGCTCTTAGCTTGTGTGGCCCCCCAGCGGGCCAGTGCAGCCTGTAATGCTGGGGGCCAGTTACTGACCACTCCAAGAGGCTCCCCCTTCACCGGAATGATTTGACGTCCTTCTGGCTTTGGGGTGTTGGGGTCTGGCTGGGGAACTGAGCAGAGACAGAGACAACAGAAAAAAAGAGAAATTATAAACAAGAGTCTGACACCACAAAAAGAGGGGTAAAAGAAGTGATACTTCACATTCATGATAGTTTTTAAGGAAAGTTACATAAAATTCTTTTGGTAGAGATGGTGCAAATTTAAGGTCAGTCTTTTTTTTCTTTCATTTTTTACTTTGTTCGGCTAACACTAATCAAATCTGAACAGTATCAGGTAGATCAACAACATAAATAATGTATTTAAGGAATGCACTACGCCAAGTCATGTCTCACTCAGCGGTAAGCAGTGAGTTAAAAAACAAACACAACTGTGTTCTCTGCCTCCATCTTGAATCAGGGTCTGAGCAAGCCGGCAAATGTACGTGTATAGGGTGGGCAGAACAGCAGTATTTATTTTTTGTCTTTGATTGGTTTAAAAAATTCTGTCTGAATCGCTGAGATTGGTTGGTGTTTTCGCTGGATTACTCCGGCTATTTTTCACTCTCTTTTAAGAACACATCATGCATCGATTGCCATCAACAAAAAGTGTATCTAAATGATATTTCCAAACCTGCCCTTAAGAGACACTAGAGTGTGAACCTGTGGCTCAATAGCTCCCATGAACCATGGTTGTCGGTGTTTCAACAGAGATCAATGTCAGGAGGAGCTTTAGACACTATCCAAAACATTAAATAGACCTGTTGATTTGGCTCCTTTAACCACAGTGTTGGGAAATGTTGACCCTAGGGTATTTGAAAAAATAACTATTTACATTTTATTTCCCTGTAATTCTTCTTGCGAATTATAGATATCCATGTTTTTCTAGTCTTTGTGTTTTGTGCTGCTGATTTACTTTATATTATATGGGAAATCAGGTGACAGTGTGTAAGTGTGCATATAAATTTATCAGACCATTGTTGTATTGTATTATGTTCAGAAAGACAATAAAAAAAATCTGAAAAAAGAGATCAATATCAGGAGGATAACGAAAATCAAGCCAATGATGTATGGCAATTCCTGCCAAATTACATTTAGGGTTTTCCACTTAGTTTTATCAGCTTGATTTTAGTTGGCCCAACTCAATTACTTTAGTTTCCTTCTAACCTCGTACATGGCACAGTCTTTGAACAACAAGAGTCCAAGTGAGCTGAGGCAAGACTAACACATAGCAGGGAGGAATGGCTGACCTCTGAATCACTGTAAGGCATCCCAAACTCTCCTCTTCCTTGTATATTATATAATTTTTCTGCTTGCAACTGTTTCCGATGACAAACAGCCTCTTACTCATCATTTTTTGTTTTGAGGACAACAGTCCAACACAACAATGCTATGATGAGCCTGCCAATGCCGAAGCAGTTCTACTGAAGTATACACTGTAATGGAAAAACAAAGCGAATAATACCGTATCCATGTAGAATGCAGACGAGTTAAACAGACAACAATTGGAAGAGCACCATTCAGCAGCCCCCTGCCTTTTGTTTGATTCAGCCTAAATTCTTATGTATCAAACACTTTTCATGCAAAACAGAATGCAGCTCAGAGTGCTTCACAAAGAAATCACATAGAAGAAGAAGAAAAAAAAAACAGACAACAGAAGTAAAAGCATGGATGACTTAAACGACAAAGGAGGTAATGGGAGGATGGAAAAAACAAACAAACATTCAAACATATTCAACGTACTAGAGGATTACAGAAAATAGTTGCAGAACCAAGCTATTGTCCACATGTTAAGTCCAAAATCATGATGAATAATTAAAACTACTGATTGTTACGATGAGATTTTTTTGTTTGTTTGTTTGGTTTTAAATTTATATTTTGGGCATTTTGTGCCTTTACTGACAGGAGAGACAGTGGATGGGCTTGTGAAGGGGGTGAGAGAGTAGGGGGAGACACTCTGCAATCTGGTCACAGGCGGGATTCGAACCTGGACCGGCAGAAGCAAGTACATGGGGTGCCTGGATGCTACCCACTCCGCCAAACCAGCACCCCACAATGACATTTCTGTTCCCCTACAGCCACTATCATTGACTTGGTGTCTGACACAGTGAATTAGGGTACAATGCTGAAAACACCTACACTTTAATAAAAGTGAACTTCAAAAATTCACAATGATTTCATTTACTGAACAAAGAAAGGGCAAGTTGGTCTGAAGAAAACAGTTTCCACATGTGTAGGATGGGGTTTTGCCAGGAGCCAAATCAACGCTCACTACAAAACTTCCTCACAGCTGCTTTAATTTTATCATTATTTATTTTAACTATTGATACGTTATGGCATTTCCATGTATTTTCAAATACTAGTTGCTACATGTATTCAGATATTTTTCAGTATTTAAAAGAAATTGCTTGTGTTTATCGTAATAAAACTAGATTTTTGTCTAGTGGAAAAATCCTAATAATGCAAAAGTGTTTAAAAAACAACAAGCTCCTTCCATCTATTAACTTGAATGGAGAATTCTCTAACATTTTGTTTAATATTGTATAACAGATTACACTGGATGATCAAGTCTCACTAAACATTGTTGTTATGGAGCTTATTTTTATTTTCGATCACTTCGAGGACAAAGAAAAACAAAACCTAAAAGAATATGCCGTTGATGTTTCTCACCTTCTACAATTTCCTCAGAGTCATCCACAAAGAATTCGCTGAGCGGTGGTCTCTTAGGCCGTTTGAGTGTGTTTAACAGCTGCTGGATCTTAGTGGACACCCTGCTGCTCACAGGCACGCCTGGAAAAGCATCAAGAACATCCACCATCACAAACAAATGGAAAGTGGCAATGAAAACAACGCATGCACACCCACACATGCATTTCTATTCTAACACAGATTTCTACACAGTCGCACACACTCTCACAGGCGAAACCCTACGCACAAGCACACAGTCAGGATCTGAAACAGCAGCGAGAAGGATTCAAAAGGAGAACTTGACGGGAGATTGACAGATTGGACGATCAAAAAGGAGGTTCTCTACATCTAAACCTCTAACACAAGACAGAACAGAAGGAGAGAAAAACAGACTCCAGGTTGGAAAGCAAGCTGATTTGGTTTCTTCAGCATCCCTCCCCTACCCAGGCTTTGATTTTGATTACCTTTTCTTTTTCCTTTTTAAATGAAAGGCAAGACAGGGACAGGATTAATGGACCCAAAAGAAAGAACACAAAACATCTGTTGTTAGCAGGATCCACCACAGTGAAGTGAGAATGATGTTGAGGATGATTCCAGGATGTGGGCAGTTCATATACTGAACTGAGAGTACTCAAGTCATCCCACAGCAAATCAAAACAGAGAATGTCAATCAGCAACATGGTGATGGTCAACTCTAAAAATCTGAAGAAGATGATAAACACCACGAAACAGGAGCTTTGTTCAAACCATTTAAAGAGAAGAAAATTTGGATTATTCTCCCATCATTGGTAGAAAATTTGCACCAAGATTTTGTTATTCATTACACAAAAATCAGTTCTAAACATCTCAGCTCGTGGAAATGTGTACCGTCTGCTGTATCGAGCATGCTGGAGCGGCTCTGTCCACGACTCATGCCTCTGACGGCTGGAGGCAGGTCTACCCTGGACCCTCTCTCCTGGGGGGTGGAGGATGTCACATCTGGAGGGACACTGTTTTCTGGAAAAGAAGGGGAAGTGAGCATCATAACTGAAAACTATAACAGTTTTATTATCTCCTCATACTGGAGGCATCATTCAAACATTTTACCAATGCGTGTGTGGGCCAGAACGTCGGCTAACAATGAGACAGCAGGCTGAGGTTGCGGCTGGGGTTGAGGTTGGGGCTGCGGTTGAGGCTGGGTCTTGGGCTCTCCATGGGAGAGGGTTGAAGAAGCGGACGAGGATGTAGAGGAACTTTGGACGGAACGGTTTATCCAGTAATCAGGACTCTGCAGGGTCTGAGCCAGCGCTGCGCTGAGGGCTGCTTTTCTGCGAAGTGAGCCTTCATCTTCTGATGCAGAAGATGTGTCTGAAAAGAGAATCCTTACGGCATTAATATTTTTAACAAATGTATCAATTTACTTTCCCTTCTTAAGGTAAAAGGCAGTTATCTGCAGAGTGACAAATTGCCTTTGGCAGAGAAACACTGATTAGCCCCTTTTACAATACCTGGTCAAGATGGGACTTTTGTATCCCTTGTAACACTTGACTGTCAACTGGGAATGCAACAATAATCTTAGCACACATTTCAATATGCACTCTAGTTTTTGTCTTGGTTTGGTTTCGGAGGCTCTGCCTATTGAATTTTGTTCAGACAATTTTTAGGCAAAATCTAAAGGAAACCAAGTGATGAGGGAAAAAATGGATATATACAGTACATAAACTGGCTATTTTAAATCTCAAAATCTCAGCAAAAAATAATTGCAACAACCAATCCTGGTGTGTTTCTGACATGACACAAAGTAATCAACACACATTTTTATTCAAAAGACTCTAAATGTGTTATATCATGACGGGGTCTGTTGGTTTTGTCAGCTATTTAACTTTAAGGTCTTTGCACAACAGACCCAATCTTTGGCACAAATAATTCTCACATTATTTTTTTCAAAGCAACAGCCATTCAATACAGCTTGCAACACGCAACATAATTTGGACAAGCAAATCCGCATTTTTTTTTTTTAGACCATTTTTCTGAAGTGTTGCCCTGACATGTAAATCACTTGTTCACTTGTTGCAGACCACCGGTGTGTATGCTTGAATGTTTGTATGACTAATGCAGAAATATCAAGGACAGTATTGGAGCTGAATCTATGACCACAGCGTGTCGACACTCAAGCTTGTACCAGGACCAACAGTTGGCCCTGAAGTGGCTGTGGTACAGATTTAACTCTAACTAATCAACTGAACCGAGTTCTCCTCTCCTTTCCAACATTTTATTGTATATTTATTTTCTTTCTAATTAAAATGGGCATCAGGTGAGAGTGACCAGATGTTAAGTCTATTTTGACTTCTGCTTCTCGGTTATTTTAGAATGTGCTCGACTTCTCCATAAAATTGCTTTGGTCTTACTGTGAAGAGAAAGGTCTGTAAAGTGTTGCCTAAGATATGCATGAAATTTCTTGAAACCCATCCTTGGCATGATTACAAGAACTCAACATACACTAAAATGTTCTTAATAAAAGTACATAAACGCACTAAGCAGCACTAAAAACTAATTAAAACACACAAATAGAAAAAAATAAGTATGTTTACACCAAAAACATCATTTATGAATATAAGTAAAAATCCATAACAACTGTAACCTTGGTTTGATGTTGTTGTTTCTCTGAAAATATACTATGTAAGGGAATTGTAAAGCATTAAAAGATTCAATGTAAAAGCACAAAGATTGTGACAGAGTGACTCAACAACAGAGTGATGGATGCTGATGACAGAGAGGCTAATAAACAGCAGGTCCCTTCATCTTCTACTGTCCTTTTACACTCCAAATGTGAAAAGCAGAGTTTACCTGGAGGTGTGCAGTTATCTATCGGGGACTGAACAAAGGCTGAGCGTCTCTTGGTTGGCATGGGCAGTGCCATCTTCTCCTCTTTGTGCTTTGCCAGCGCTGCCTGGACAGCCTCTGTGTGGATATCTACATGAACAACAAGAATGAAAAAATGAGGAGAGAAAAGGGAAAGTTATTTTACATTAAAGTGTGATGAGGTGTGTGTGTGTTTCAATGTGAATGATGGGTATGCTTTGTACCTGATCTGTATCTATCGTCTCTGGCCCCTCCACTGCGGTGTGCGCGGTGGTGTCTGGAGGCTGAAGATGTGGAGGGGCCTGGGGCCTCGGGACTTGGACTTGGGTCGGCACTGTGGCCTGGAGAAAGCTGGACATCTGGGAGAGATAGATTGGCATCTACAGGACAAAAGAAGGTAAGGGCATGTAGCTAGATTAGTAAAACACACAAGCCAGGACTCCGGAAAGATACACAACACCAGAGGACTCAGCTTTGCATAATGCTATTGCAGTTAGATTCAGACATTAATATTAAATAAGTCTCAGGGAAACTATCTAAATTTAAGTTTCCACAGGGCGTCTGAAATACTGATAATGTTACTGATGCAACTTGTTCTGTTAACCAGCTCATAAAACAAGTCGCCCGTGGCACAGTCTGATAGTGCGCTTGGTCCACAATTGGAAAGCTGCAGGCCTGAGCCCCGCTCCAACTGTCAACGTGCAATGTGTCCTTGGGTAAAACACTTAACCCCAAGTTGCTCCCAGTACTGCGTCAGTGGCATGTAAATGGAAATGAAAGGGCAAGAATGTGATAGCTGATGCTGATGGATAACTGACATCGCTACTCCAACCATCAGTGAGTTAATGGGTGTGAATGGGTGGATGTGACCTGCAGTGTAAAGCTGCTTTGAGTAGTCAAAGAGACTAGAAAAGCCATGTATGGACTCAAGTCCATCTACCATTTAAGATGTGAGTATTATGTTCAGTATAATGCCCTGCCTTTCTGTGGGCTCTGGTAAAACCAGAGAATGGCTCAGGGTATAGGAGGGCCTGGAGCAGAAGGTGACCTTTAGAGCTTTGGTGTTTCCCAAAGCACGTTTAAACATTCAGGACAAGCTGTCCATGACATGACAGAAACTACCTACGAGGAGGGAACACATTTACAAAATATGACAAAGATTTGGAGAAATGACACTCTGTCTAGCCTAAAAGGAATCATCAGAGATACCTTCAAACTATTAGACAGCTCCACTTTAGGGCTATAACTGGTCCTTAAGGGCTGGAGGATGTAAATTCCACTCAATTTCAGACTCTGGTTGCATGAAGTGGTTTTGGTTTTCCATGAAGAGAAACAGCAAACTTACTGTATTTATGTTTGGGCATTATGGAACAAATAACATGATCTTTATTTATAATAACAATATAACCTACCGGAATTTTAGGGCTGCTTGATTATGGCAGAGATCACAACTGCAGTTATTCTAACTTGTGGCCAGCTTGCAGAGTGTCCTGCCCTACTCTCTCTCACCTTCATGAGCCTATCCACTTGTCTCTCACCTTTCAGTAGGCCTAAAATGTAATAAGAATTTTCAATAATATCAAGCTATAAATCAAAATATATGAGAAGACCCCCCCTCCAAAAAAAAACCCATGATAGCTGAGAAAAGACCAAACATGTGCAGCGCTCCATACAGCACAGTAAACTTTTAATCTGGATTATTTAGTATCAATGATTGTGGGAGGCAGTGATTGTCATTGTAATTAAAACTTCTTTAATTGCCCAGCTCTTCTATATTTTCAGGGATATTTTAGAAAAAACACTGTTGTCACAATACTTTGTCATTTTAAACTGTCTAATTGGCAGAGGAATACCCACACTATTGCGGCTAACACTTCAATTTCCACATGTTGTCACAGATTTGTGCAACTAAGAGAGTCTGCGGGAATGTTTGGCTTCAGTTTTTATGAATCAAAAACAATAAATGATCCAACAATGGCTGTCTAGGACTTCTTTTACCAAGGTGCAAACTACTACAGAAAACAATAGGCATCTTACTTTTTATTAATTTCAATCAACAATGCATCCATGACTGTCAGATGAAGTCAGATGATATGATTGGAAAACATAAAGTATTGGTGTTAAGTAAATGAAATAGATTTAAATGATATGTCTTTCACTTCATGGGTCTGGTGGTAGCTGAGGACAAACTTCAGTGACATTCTGGTTTCATCTATGTTGACCCAACTTTTTAATCCAGCATGTTCAGGCTGAATGTTTTAACTTTGGCCAGATAACTTAATGTTTTATTCACTATTCATTTCTACTTGTTTTTTTATGTTATGTTAATAACTCTCCTTTGTGAGGTGACTCTAAATGCTGTTCAAGGTGCCGATTAATATAAAATGTTGTAATTATATTTTTATCACCATCACCATTCTTACTGCTATTAGAAGTATTATAATTATCTTTATCATCATCATCAAAGCAGCAATAACCTCAATATCATTTGCCCTCTTGATTGACAACTACCTTATCAATTCCCTTAAGGTTTGCACAATACAATATACAATATATCCGAAAATGATAGCTTGAAAAGTTCATTATAAGTTGATCAAAACTTCCTCTTGATATTTACCACAGTCAGTCATACATATTGGCAAAATGTATCTTATGTATTGGCTTTAATATCTGTAGAATGTATAAATGTACCATAATGTTAAAGGCTTATTATCACTACATTTCTACATTTAAAAATTAACAGTATACTTTAAAAAAAGACTGAAATGATGTTTTCATTGTTTTACATCTCTTTTTAACAAAATAAAAAACCTGTCACAGGGAATGAACATTTTTTTAGCTCAAGTCTGATTAAGGAGAAACTTTGTGCAACAGACTTTGCCTCAGTATTGTTGATGAATCTGGGAGGGAACATCTCATGTCATGCGTCCTATATGTCTTATTTGCAAGTGCCAGCAAAATAGCTACATCACTATTTCATATATAAGGCAGTCAGCAGAGAAAACAAAGAATTCCAAAAACTAACTAGAAAAGCCCTCCTGCCAGCGCCACAGTCCTCACCCATATTGTGATTTTCACCATAAATATTAGCCCTACCTTTATTTTGTCTAAATATTTACATTCCTTGACCATGAAAACATACCATTAGAAATTGGATTCATAATGATATGCATTCTAGTTCAGTAGTTATTCACAAAATCGCATTTTTTCATCACGGTGATCCAGATCACTCCCAAATTCTAATCATTTGTTGTCCCAATCTGGAAATTTCCTGAAAACTTAATCGAAATCCATCCATAACTTTTTGAGTTATGTTGCTGACAGAGAAATAAACTAACAAACTAGAAAACCAAAAATGCCGGCAGTAACATAACCTCCTGGTGGAGGTAATAATGTGGGGCTGTGTGAGGTATAAATTACAAAACATGTCAGTAATAGAAAAATACACAATGTCTATGGCCATGCGATTTAAATCAAGGGTGGTATTTGATGTCTAGTATTTGATGTTGTAACACAAAAAACATTGTAGGCAAACTGTTTCCACACATAAAATCTACAAGATTTTCTGTGTTGGTAATCCACAAAATAAAAAACAAATCAAACTTTAACAATGTCAAGATAACTGAGAACAACATCTGGGCCTTTTCCTTGTTTTTAAGACATTTTTGGGCTTGACTGCTCCCACTGGCTCAAATGTTTGCATCATGTATCCTGCACTTGACTGCGCATCCATACTGATGTTTTCTGTCTCTGTTATGCTTTGTTTTAAACATTAAATCATAATAGATGACTATCCTGTAATAACAGCATATGGATGATCTGCAGTGAAGTGCATGCATTTGTGTTGCTGACAGGCTGCTTTCAAAGAAAAATCTTTTCATAACTGTACCCCTCCTCGCTGGGTGTAAAAGTGTGGGTGTGTGAGTGACAATACATTGTGTTGGAAGATGTTTTTTTTTCTGTTGCTCATAAAAAATGGACTGTGGTCAATCACAAAAGATAATAACTGGTTGCCTGGGTTCTTCCTACATATTTAAATATTTTACAAACATGTCTCGTGTTGATGTTTCCATAACCTCCATTTATTTTTTGTCCATTTAGTTTTCATTTTGGTTTTCAATGAACTGACTTACTATTAATGTCAAAGAAGATATTCGACTTTTTTTTCTTTTAAAACGTAGACAATTTCAAAGCATCTTGAGGGATTTTGGTGGTAAACGGGCACTCTTATTGCACATGAGAGTTCAAGTTTGAGGGTGTGTATTTGGTTGAGGTTATGAATCATGATTAGTGTTCATTCTGCATGTTTATTTCAAAGACAACAATGTGAAAACACTTCTGCCAAAGCTGAAGTAGGGAAAGAAGTAATGTGTTGCAATTTGACTTCAGCGTGAAGTGACACATCAGGAGGGATTTGTTAATGCTAATGTGGTGAGATTTTCTCTGAGGGAACACCACACCCTTACGCGAGTCATGTGGCTTAAAGAAATTAGACAGCTTGATGATGTAAGAGGAAAGTTGTAAAAAACAGAAAGAGAGTAGTATCTGAACAGAAAATGCTGTCTGATTATAAATAGTGTTGTCAATATTTAACAAGTTTTACTCAAGTGAAGTTATGATATAATACTGGGCATATCTGACTTTATTTGGTGACATCTTGGAGGCGTATATTGTTGTTGTGATCAACATAAAGGGAATGTTCGTAACAGAAAACTTAAGAAATAAAGGTGAATGATCCATGGTGAATCAGAGGAACTGATATTTCTCTTCTTTAATCCTTGAACAGTTGCTGCCTCAGTAAAATACTTTCAAAGCAGTGGAAAAATAGTTTGGCTTTTCATTTAGTTTTGACTTTTAGTTTATAACTTCAGTTAACTTTTGTTAATTTTTTTATGCTGATTTTACTTTTACAGAATAAAGTCAAAAATAGATTATAGTTTTTGTTTGTTTTTACAGTTTTACTGCTGATACTCTGTTGGCACTAACTTCATTGTTTTCTATGTATAGTAAATGGTTCAAAGATAGGCATATTTGAGGAAATGTAAAAAAAAAAAAAAAAGGACAAAGAAAAGGACAGCATTTTTAACTTAAATGACAGCAGGCCAATCAAACATGAAGTCTAATGCATCTGAAACCAATGGTAACTACGGACATATCATCACTATTTGTTTTTGTCAAAAAAACAAACAAACAAATAATGACAGTTTGTCTATTATCATTGTTATATCTACTTTAATGAACACACAGTTTTGACATTTTTACTGCTTTTAGTGAAAATCAGTTACTTTGACAATGTTAACATCTTTTACCTCTTTTATTTTGTCAGATTGTGATATTAGTAATGAACCTTTTTAACAAGGTGTGTTCAAAATTCTGAGCACTTCGATTTTTTATTTTAAGGGAGGATTTATTTCAGTTTAAGCTGTTTTTGTAATATCACTTGCAGTACCCAGGTTAGACACTAGAGTGCCACAGAAAGCCAGGCATTCTCTTCCATGACAGTTTTCTCCCCTGAGAAGACACTGAGTGAAGATGTATTTGTTTTTTTGTTAAACCCAGAAGAAATCTTCAAACTAAAAAACTTATTTTGTTTGAGCTGTCAATAAAAGGATGGGTGCATCAGCTATGAAGCAACTTTTTGCACACTGAGCTCATTTATTGGCAAGCTCTGATGGAGTACTTCAAGTTTTAGATGAGAAATCAAAGAATTAATTAGGGTTTCAAAGTGAAATCATGACAAGTGCTGCTCTTACTTGGCAAATGGGTGATGTAGGAGGCCAGCAGCTTGGCTCTCTTCTTCTCATAGCCCTTCTGCGTAATGTCACCTAGGAGAGAGGACAGCAACACCACACCTTTATGTTAGTCATTACTACCACACAAACACAGCTGACACAAACACACAGGCAAAACAAAACTCTGCCAAAGTGCAAACAAAACTCACAAACAGTCCCTGCTTGAGCTCACACATGTGCAGAAGCAGAGTCATAAAACAATCCTCTTTAGAGTAAATCTACTGGACACCACATCTTGACAACGCCGTCCATTTACATTTTAGGAGATAATACCATTGTTTTGCCTGACATTAGCCTTGGTGAACAAACATGAGCGAAAGAGTCTCCTCTGGGCTAAGAAACCTAAATATGATTATGGTGACCTGCAGATAATTAGGCCACACAGAGAACAATGGCCAAACTGAAGGCTATCAGGAAAAATTTGGATAGAAAGCAGAGACGAAAAGGAAGCCATGTGAGCAAGTTTCACATGGGACTGGACCATTTATCTCCTCCTCCACCTCCTCTTTTCCCACTGTACACCCAGCCCCGCCCCTTCCCTTCCTCGCTCGGCCTTGGTCTGGCAGGAATCCCACCACTAACAGAGTTTGTCTGGGGAAAAGGCAAAGTCCGCAGAACTGGGGACCCCAAAACACACACTCTGTTAGTGTAGCAAACGTGCATGCAAAGACACACCCTGTAAAGTTTGCACACACACACACACACCCACGCACACTCACACACTCCCTTTATACACACAAACAACAAGCTGCTGCAAACTTTCTCTCTGTTGTTTTTATTTCCCTTCCTCTGTGTGCAGTGATAACACAGTAAGCTATGTCAAGTGCGGAGTGCCAAAGGACTGCTCAGCCTCAAACCACTGACACCTCCTCCACACCGCAACCTGTGACAACAAGGAGACCCCCACCCTGTCAAACTCATGAGAGGAGGAGAGAAAGAGGGAAAAAACAACAATAACAGGGAGGAGAGATTTGAGGAAGGAGATAAAAACAAAATGAGTCACGGGCAGAAAACAAAAAGAAACACCTTAAACCGAGCGTCTGTTAGAGAGATTCTGTTAGCACTGCTTCCGCTCTGATCCCCGCCCTTATTCCTCTGCTTAAACATCTGCTGAAATTTGTCATGCACCTCTGTCAGTGTGATAAGCAGACATGAACTAAAAAGTATCACCTATTACAAGAATATGCGGCTAGAGTTGTCTAAAGATCTAGTTCAGAACACCAGAAACAAGCTGAGCTAACACTGAAAGCAGCTGGTGGACCCTCAACTCTCAGTTACCACAGAGCAGTCAATACACGCACATGCCGGCTGAGTCAGGCTGCACGGCTCCATTAAGACGTCCAGCTGCACAACTGACCTCATCCCAGGCTACAAGCACCTGTGAAAGAAATCTATTCGTCCTAAGCAACAGCAAGTTGCTACCATCAAGTCAAAGATTCAGAGTGCCTAAATGCAAACTAAACAGATTTTAAAAAAACAGTGATTTAAAAGTCTTTTATACCTATAGCAATCAAACTAGTCAATGAGCTTGGATGATCAGCGTATTTGCACCAGTTAGCACTTTGTTTTTCACAGATCAGCACTTTGCTTGTTCTTAACTATTTTTATATTTACTATTTTTTTGTGTGTTATTGTCTTGTTTTGTCCTTATCTTACGGTCATGGTACTGTTGTATGTGGTTGCAGCAGGGGCGAAAGGCCCAAAACAAATTTCTCTCTGAGACAATAAAGGCAACCTTGATCTTGATCTTGAAGTTGCACCATGCTAGGTTCTAATGTGCCCCCTTTCTATCTTTTTTTTAAAACAGTTTTATTAAATTTTTAAGGGAAAGGACTCATTATCCAACCATTCTGCCATTTGTTTTCCATCATTCATTATGAAAAAAGCCAAATACAGGATGATACATAATCTTAAAAAACTTGAAGAGAAGAGGGTTGATAAACAGAACTCAGCTGTCCATGTCTCAGAAAAACGGTCCCTTATGATTACTCACTGATTTTAAAAACATGCACTCAACATATATGCTTTTGACATTGTCACTTTTAACATAAACAAACGGGCAGTACAAAGAAATATAAATGTAAAAATAGAAATGCCTCAAACTAATGATATTTGAAAAAGGAAAAAAAAAGTGCAACACCTCATGTGACACATTAATCCTTCAATCTGGATTACTAAATATTCATAATCATGAAAAGCAGTAAATGTGATCACAATTAAATCCAATTAATTGCCCAGCTCGAGTCTCTTAAAGGATAACTTCGGTTCCTGCAGCTTTTACATTGTTTATAGAATGAAGAACAACAATATACTCACCCAGAAGGCTTTCCTGATGCAAACGGTGCTTCGGGAGATATTTAGATCCAAAATCGAGCAGCGGACACCGATATAATGGTAGCCCGTAGGGCATAGATCGCCGCTCCTAAAAACTGCATTAATCGTTCAAAAACTCATGTTTTTCACCAATATTCCATCATGATTTGCTCCGAAAGGACCGCCATTGCAGCCTGTGTCTCTCCACACAGCGCTGTGTGGCTGAACTAACCTCTGAACTGACGAGCTGTTTACATGCTCTTTGCGCATCGCGAAAAGTGCTCATTGTTTCAGGGAAGATCGGCAGCTACAAATCAACTTTCTTCTTCCAGTTTTGTGCAAAATGGACGAATGTCTATGGGATGAAGATGTTGTGGAGGAGGACTTTGAATATGATGGGCGTCCTTACAGTTTGGAGCCACAGTATACAGATATACAGATAAGGAAGCGATCGCAACGCTCCAGAGAGTACTGCGCATGCGCAAAGAGCATGTAAACAGCTCGTCAGTTCAGAGGTTAGTTCAGCCACACAGCGCTGTGTGGAGAGACACAGGCTGCAATGGCGGTCCTTTCGGAGCAAATCATGATGGAATATCGGTGAAAAACATGAGTTTTTGAACGATTAATGCAGTTTTTAGGAGCGGCGATCTATGCCCTACGGGCTACCATTATATCGGTGTCCGCTGCTCGATTTTGGATCTAAATATCTCCCGAAGCACCGTTTGCATCAGGAAAGCCTTCTGGGTGAGTATATTGTTGTTCTTCATTCTATAAACAATGTAAAAGCTGCAGGAACCGAACTTTTCCTTTAACTGTACATGTAATCCCCTTCATATTCTATCTGTCTCACAGCAAACTTCTGAATAGTCCACACAGACACCCCACGTACAGGAGACACAAGTCAAAAATGCATTACAGTACATCAATTAGATGAACTGAAATACAATAATACACAAAAAGTAGAGAATGACCCTAATGAACTTGTGTTTGTTTTGGCCTCTCAACAACAGGTGGGTCATTTCCTCAGGTAAGTAATTACACAATGGAGAGGTCATCTCAGTGATACACCTCTCATTAACTCTCAGAACTGCACTGATTCTCTCCTGAGGTAGAAACCTTAACATCTCCCAATAACACATGGTGTGGTCAAATGCTTGTCCTTAATTCTGAAACTCAAAATACATTTTCTGGCTAAATGCAGTTATTTCTCATTACAGCTTAAATTGCACAAGTGTTTAAGCTACACTCTTAAAGGGAGGGCCCAGGCTAAAGAGTTGCTTAAACATTTTCCTTTTTGTTGACAATATTATCCTGCATTTAAGTTCATTGTCAAGGGACAACAGAGGGAAGCATGTCCCAGAACACGTCGTGTTATTTAAGTGACTCAATAAGTTGAACAAGCCAACCCCCTACCTGGCACCCCTACCACCTTAATTTCTTAGATTACTGTAGGACACATTATATATATGAGTCACTTTACATAACTTAAGTGCTGACAGTATAAGTAACATGCATTTTATTTATAAAAAAATGCACGTTACTTAGGGATTAGCATAGATGCTAACAGTTTTGTAGCATTTTCCTCAGATCTGGACCGCTTTTCTTTCTAAAGTGAAAACCAAACAAGACACCAATAATGTCTCCATAGTCAATACATTTTTTTCTACTTCGAATATTTTTTGTTAAAGTTACATTAACAAAGAGGTTCACATTCTGTCCTTTACATTACTACAGTCACACCAGCCTCCTAAAATGTCCAATTGGCCAATAACTTATGTGGCTGATGGAGTGATTGTCCAATCACCTGCTGGATGACCAACTGAAAGGTTCTGTCCATTCCCAAATATTTTCTATGGGCTCTTTCCCAGATGGACTAAGTTTAATACATTGCGAAGTCCATCTGGTGTGCATGGTTCATAAGTTTATTCCAAAATCTGTGTTTGTTTTTTACATAACATCTATCATTTGTTATCCATCAATCCATCGTAATTGTTGATGGCTTAGTCAAGGGTTGATTTTCACATGTCGATGGGTCCTTGGACAAGACACTTAACCCCAAATTGCTCCAACTGCTATGTCAGTGGCATGTAGAGGGTCATGAAAGAGTGAGGATGTGTTAGCAAAGCTGATGGACAACTTACACTGAAACTTGATCTATCAGTGAGTGAATGTGAGAGTGAGAGGGTGTAAATCTGACCTGTGGTGTAAAGCTGCTTTAAAGAAAGACTAGAAAATTCAATGAAGCTCAAGTCCATTTACCATGTAGACCACTTTATTCCTTTCTGTCCGGGCTGCAGGCTATCCAGTTTGGTGAGAGGCGTGGCACACCCACATCTTGTCACCAGCAAATCACAGGGATTCAATTAATCGATTTTTCTAAACAAGCATGTTTTTGGTCTACCTGGTGGTTTGAATTTAGTACCAGCAAAGACATAGAGAAACTCAGAGTAAGGGCTTATGTGCACTGCTTAAACTTTGTAAACATTATTATTACATATCACACTTCTTGCCTGTATTATGAAAGGACTTCTGGACTGAAGAGCTTATGGGCTTCCTTGTTATCTGCACTGCATTTTGCTTAGTATTTGAGGTTTTCTTAAATCACTATTCATATCAGAACAACTTTAGTGTGCACATACATGCAAAATTTGAAGAAGAGGTGAACCAAAGTTCAGCAGCAGATTGAAGGGTGGTGGGCTGGATAAGCCTGCACAGGGTGGGGAGTCTCACATCTGACTGAGGTTCTGTGTTGTATCTTTGCTTTTCTAATACTTTCCATTAAAATCATCTGGTTTGTGGTGTTTTACAGGAATGAAGCTCCACTTAAGACTGTGTAACTTGTAAGAACGGGCTGAATTCGAGGCATCTGTCTTTATTCTTTCTTGGCAAAGACACTCTGAGGTTTCACAACACTGAAATCATAAGAAACAAGGCAAGGGGAGTGACAAGGGAGAGCAAAACCTTTGCAGATTAAAAAAAAAGCATAAAGTTGGATGGGTTTAAAGAGGGAATGTGTGAATGAGTGTCCTGGCATTGTCTGAGCTAGAAAAGCTCAAATGAGGTGAACAGTATTCAGCTCCAACTTCATGCCTGGGTGCATGCGATTGTCTGCAGTCTACTCAGGACAAAATGTTATTAAATGAGCTTTGGGATCTTCTTCTCTTTGTTTCTCCCTCTTTAATGTTTTCATTAACATATTTATGTTGCAGATAACTCTTACAGACAAGATGTGTAAGTGTAACAATCAACAACAAATTGGTTGCAGTGGACTGAAGCTTCATTGTTTTGAAGGGACTGGGATCGCTGGTGCCCGAGTGGTGCCCGGAGGGAGGAAGGGAGGGATGGAAAGATGGAGAGAGGGAGGTCATTAACACAAACAGTGGAGAGTCTGTATTGGTGTTGGACATAACAACAGGCAAGGACTGGCACAACCACACTGGCACAGAGCAAGAGTGACTGTGACAGCTGCTTCAAAACAGAGGAAAAGCTGTATGTTTGGAGAGCAGGAATGTGCTGTTTTTGAGAGTGAGCATGAGCAAAAAAACTGTATAGTGACTGTGTGTGTGTGTAATCTGAGGTCAGGGGACAGGATATGAGTGATACCCCACCCTGTGTGTGCGCTGCCAAAACCATCTCTCTGTGTCTGTCCAGAGAAGGAGGAATGTGCTGATTGGTGAAGTCCGTGCTAACAGAGAGTGCCAACTGGACGGGACAGCCAACTCATTGGCCAAAAAGTCCCCTGAGGTGCAGGAAGTGAATGTATCTGCATGTAAGTGAGTGTGTGTGTGTACACAGCTGGTCCAGGTTAGCTGGTGCTACAGCACTCACAGGAATGAATGCTGACTGAGCGGAGTGCAGGCCCTCTGTGTGAGATTTGTGTCAGTGTGTCAAACCAGGAACGTGCATGTGTTTTGTCTAAACATATGTCAGACCCGCACAGGGCTGGATAATATAATGTGTTTTAAGCATATCAACATCATTTCAAATAAGATTAAGTTATATAAACACATTTTTGCTGCTTTAAGATAGGGATGCATGCGATTTTTGCAGATATCCAGTACACTGATGTTTCCAAACTCATTATCACCAACACCAAAACTGATATTTTGTATCAAGTGCACAAAGTCGCTACTGATAATTTCTTTCATGGTTACAGTCCATTTAAGTTGGAAACAGATGTAGAGCAAGAAAAACAACATTTTACTGTGCACTGAATTATATTTTTGATTTAAAATGTGTGCATTTTCTGATGATGATGAGGTAAATTATCATGGTACAACAATAAATGTTGAAAAATATTACAACCAACTGCCAATGCGAAGAGTCAATGTTTTTAGCAGATATCCACCATCACCGTTACTGGTCCAACACTATGCATCTCCACTTTAATATGAGATCATATGTTCCTTTAGTCACCCTTTGAATTGTCCAAACTCATGTATGCTGCCTCCCGATATGAAGCCTGAAGATCCCTAAAAATACAACCCAATATTAACATGGGAGAAAAATGTTATTACCATTTTAAAACAAATATGTATCAATTTTAAGACTGTTATTATATGATAGAAGTACTCTCCATCATATTGTAGCCAACTTATAATCATAGCCTCTGATGTATAAGGATTTGCATCCACAGCTGCCTACTTTGCACTGGCAGGGCTTGTTTTCAATTCAAAATCGATGGAGGGCAGTTTTTTTTCAGGGCTCAACATCCAAGGAAATAATGCCCTAAATGTCAGTTGATTTTGTCACCACCCTTAATTGAAAATGGCTTAACTTAATCATGCCCTTGCCATTGCAACTTCTCCTTCACTAACTAATCAAAATCAAAAAGAGGCAGCATTTGTGATGACAATGATATGGCTTGTACTCTCAGGGGAACTATTTCTGATCTTCAGTTGCAGGTAGGACATGATTTTTTGGCATGGTTTCCTGAGTGACATTCCCATGACTGAAGGCAAATATGAAGCACACGGCGATATGCTACATGGCCCTGTAGTTAAGACAGAGGTGAGCAATAACCAGCTAACATTACATTAACTGCTGGTGAGAAGCACTCTGAGGCTGAGACTGCTACAGTGAATGTGATGTGTTCAAACGTAATTTAAAGAGATTGAAATTGTTGAAATTGGCTGAACCAAGAATAAAGAACATATATTTGTTATTTGTTTTCTTAGCAATATAACATTATTGCACCAGGTGCGGAGTGTAACAGGTAAATATTCTGAAACATGCTACAATTTTATTAAACTATTTGGACTCTATCATCTGATGGCTGAAGTTCATACTTTTCTTTCACCCATTAATTATTTTTTGTTGACTTAAACACAGTAAATAAATGCCTCATTACATTGTTTGATTAACTTACTCAACAAATAGTTCCAACAAGATCTTATTAACATATAGTTAATGAATGCATAGGCAACAAAAAGCCTTAATACACCCATGCCTACCATAGTTTACAATATATTCCTCTGTGCACTGATGTAGCTGTATGTAAATAGGTTGTGTTAAATGCTGACTTTCAGCCAACTACCTGTGGCTAATGCAACCACTGAAAAAGGATAATCCTCTTGAGACGTCTTTTAATCATTATGTGAAAATATTCTCATCATATGTGTTTCAAGAAACACTTAAGAAGTTCAATTATCTACACTTCAGTTAAATTTTACTTAAAGTCACCAGTGTACAATGTCACTGGTCAAGCTATTACACCAAATGCATTTATGGCCCTTTTCCACTAGCATGCCTTGGCCCTACTCTACTGGGCCCTACTCGATTTGCAGCGTGTTTCCACTAGCCCGGTACCTCCTAAAACAAGCTAGTTTTAGTACCTACTCCACTCTGGTTCCACGCGAGTCGAGACCAAAAGATGATGCCTGCCGGCTACTGATTGGTCAGACAATGTCGTCATCGAGTCATGAGCGCGACGACCTAGCATGCTAGCGGTAGCTACCGTTAGCTTACCCTCATACGTCTTTTCTTTGCAGCTCGATTGCTTTCGTCCTCGGCTTCATTCTGTTGTATAGCTTCCAAAACTCTCCTGTGCTTCTCAAGGGGTATTTCTTCTTACCACCTGCAGCCTTCTCCTGCTTTCTTTTTTTACTCGTTTTGTGACAAAAAGCCACAGATTGTCGTGTTGCGCTCTAAATGACGTCACCGCAGAGCCGCTCAGCAACACTGCACCCCATTGGGCAGGCGACTGGGGCCAATGGAAAAGCAGCACAAGGCGAGTAGAGCAGAGCTGGGTGGAGTCGAGTAGAGTAGAGTAGGGCTAATGGAAAAGGGCCATTAGATTGGTTTGTTAGGTTTAAACATCTACCTTAATAAAATAATTAATCACTAATCAGCATACCTGAGAGTTATATTTGTGTCTATGGAGAGTCGATGACATATTTTAGGTGATAAAAATTGTTATCCTGGTGTTTAAGTTAGCTCTAGAACTTTCTATCACTGCTGTCCTTGTTGCTATGTGGAGTAATATCATATTCCTTTACGGCGATCCTACCAGTAATATGCAAACTGCATCGTGGGTCCCTCTCTTGTCCATTCAGAGGGATTTGTGCTGCAGATGCACTTAATGGTCCCTGGGTGATGTGAGACAGTCATCATGCATCTCTGTAGTTAACAGCAAGTAGAGCAATGGCCCATCATTACACACAAAACAGATTTAGCTAAAACACTAATATTTGGAAAGACATATATTTATGCATACAAACATAAACTGAAGTACTTTGAAAATGTGATAAAATCTTCAAATCATCTTTTATGCTTTTGCTTTGCTGTAAATGACCTCCAGTGACCCACCTAGAACATATCTAGACCCACCAAGGGGCCAAGGTCCACATTTTTGGGAGCAGTGAGTTACCTTAAGAATCACAAGAAGTTAAATATGAGATACTCTGAGTCCTTACTACCAAATGCTAGATAACTGGTTATTTCCAGTTACCAAGATTTAAGGCAAGCTCTGGAACACTGTTTCATGAAAACCTGTCTGAGTGAACCTTTCAGTTACTAGCCATCCTTAAAATAGTGACTTTTTTTTTTTTATCAAGAATCATATAAAAGTTAAGAATTAGGACATTTATGAACTCTTACTATAGGGGACCATTGCGACTGTTTTCTAAAATGTAGAGAGCATTCTGCAATTTGCCTGCAACTTTGATTATCAGACATTACAATTTCCCAATATTTTGACTTTTTTTTTACCACAATGTAAAAATGGATCAATATTATTTGATTTCTACAATTCTTATGTTGGTATTGTGACAACCATTTGTTTTATCATTGCAGGAAAACATTGCAATATATGCATTTCACAATTCAGCTTTGAAAACTATTGAGATATGATTTGGGTTATTTTGGTCCATGTTACAATGCCCAAACTTGTACAAATTGTTCAGTAGTTCAGAAAAATGTTTTGTGTCAGGAATACACATTTAAATAAACTGGCAAAGCTTTGTAATTAGCTTTTAATGACAACGCATTTATTGTTTATTCTTCAGAAGGTTGTCTTTAATAACCTGGGAGTGTAAACAGCCTGACCAAGTCAGCTGTTTGAAGGCTCATAAAAGACGACATGACAGTGAACCTCTGACTCTTTCTTTAACTGCTGTGGTTAAACCTCTGACCTTAGGACAAGTCAGAGAGAGAGAGCTGATCCTCTCACAGCTGATGAGGAGGGTGGAGGGGCGCTTTACAGCATTCCCTGTAAGTTACACAGATGATTATATCTGCCTGAAACACAGTCCCACATTAAAGGATTTTACAGTAAAAGTCACAGATCCGAGGCATTAGCGAGTGACCACTTCAGTTTTAATCTGCAAAGGCATTCTCCCATCTGATCCAGCACAATAGGGTCTTTTGTGTTTGTGCATGTTGTTTATTATTTCATCTGCCGTGGTGGGCTGCAGAAATATACTGAGCCTTCAGAATAATTTGATACATTGTTAAGTGAGATATACGTATGTTCAGTTATTGTTCTTACACCAACTAACAGCAATCTGACACTGATTCAAAAAGAAAAACAGATTTTCAGAAGTCTTTAACACTAACAGTAATGATCATACTTTAACCACTTCATCAGAACATTTTGCTTTACATTTGAAAAAAAAGTCCATATAAAATATGAAGCAGTTCTTTAAACTCACTGACTCAGAAATCACATAAAGACAAAGACATATATTTTCCAAAGTGATGACTTTTACATTTGTAATAGCATCTCTGCATCAGCTGTGTTCTTGACCAGAAAGCAGAGTGTGAGACTTGGCATTGCTCAGTGTTTACTCAGTGTACATTGATTATAAATGCAGGTAACTTTGGTTTTGTAGAGAATGCCATTTGTCAGGGTTTTCTTTTACATTATGCAGGCATAAAAAAGTGGATGTGCAAAATGACACTTAATACTTCTGTACAAATTAAGAATAATGCTTTCACAGTATGTAATGCAGCCAGACAGTTTACCTGGTGAATGAAAGACGGAGTGATCCCATCAAAATGAAGATTAGGTGATTAACTGTGGGCTTTTTTACGATAGAATTTAAACCTTCTGAAACAACTACAAGCATTTCAGTGACTACAAAAAGAGTAATGTTGGGTGGTAGGGTACTAGAGCAACATATTAGACATCAAACCAAAACCATGCCAAGTTTCTCAGCCTGTTAAAATACAAAAAAATATGACAAATTATAAACTGTTCCTCATTATTGAGCAAAAATGCATTCGGTACATGGACTGAATAGGTAAGTGAGTGTATCTTGGGTCAGCTTTGTTAACTTCTACAGATGAATTTTGTAAGGGAATGCTCATAAAATAGAAACCCTTTTTCTCTGTGGCTTAGATGAAATGTTCCCGCAAAATATGAGAGATCTAAATTTGATAGTTATTCAAGTGAAGTAAAGATTGTTTTGAAAGTCATTTCGCAAGATTTACAAGTAAAGCAATCATCTAACTGTGCCTGTCACAACAAAATTATGTTTCTTGGTATGCTTGTAATCCTGAATCTGGTTGTTTAAACCATCCAAAAGAGGAACATCGATAACACATATTGGTGAGCAAATAATGAGTAATGAACTGTGGTATGAGAACAGCACAGTCAGAGGGAAATGGAGAGGAAGGCTGAGGTTACGGTTAGACCGACATGTGGAATGTGAGGAATATACAATTCAAAAAAGAGGAGCTAAAGACTCTAGGCTATTCAGCATCATGCAAAATCAAATATGAAAAAAATGCTAGGATACCCTAATATAATTACTTTTACCCGCGTTGCCAGAATCAACAAACATCTGTTTGGTACAGCTCTTGGGTATCTGCATTAATCTCCTGTTGCAAAGACAGAGAGTTTCCCAGTAATTCAGTCTGAGTAACATGTGCTGCCTACCACGACTTTCTTCTTCATTTTCTGATACAAGTTGGCTCGTGAATAACTGCACTTTTGTGCAATTTTGTAAAATGCTCCTCTCTGCCTCTGAGGCTTTACAAAGCACTTTTCTGATGACAGTTTTTCATCTGTTTCGTGGTGAGAGCTTATTTTGTTAAAGCAAAAAAACACCAGCAAATCAAGAAATCAAGAGTGATCCTTCCTTTTTAGGGGAAGAAAACCTTGAGAATAAGATGAACAAGGTTCTGTGTTGAGATGGGATTTGATGACATAGAGATGGATATAATCCAGCAACCTAAACGAAGTCCAGGGGTCAGTTTGTGAGGGTCTTTTTTGTGAGTCAAGGTGTCGTCACTATGGGGCCAATGATTCTCATCTGACACGAACTGACAAAATGGTGGTGAATGCAGGCAGAAGTGATAATCTGACCTGTGGTCTATTTCCTATTATACTGTGTTTAACTTTTCATGAAACTGACAGACTGTTTAGAACCTTCAAAAGTCACATAAAACTCGCCTATTTCAACACAGAAAGGTAGTACAATTCTAGGAAAAAGCCGACATAATATTGTTGTTTTCCACGATACATGTGGTGAAAAATCATTCAAGAAATACACTGACTTTGTCTAGGCTCATAAACTGGAAATTAATATTCCCATTTTACTAGACAGATTAAATGGCTAATTTAGTCAAGTGTGTCTTCCTGTATTGGATAGATAAAGCCATCACAGGATCCCCCTCTATATAAACTGGTGCTATGCAAAAAAAAAAAAAAAAAAAACTTTGTTAATGAATGTTTGAACAAATGTCTTTAGTTCTGTTACAGAAATGATGAAAACAGACAAACACTTAAATACTTCTCAATAACCAAAAAAGCTATAGACTGAAGGTTGTGGCTAATTTTTTGCCTATTTATGTACTTAAGTAAAAAGGTGTTAAGGTCAAAAAGAACTTCCAGTTAGACATCGCTTTAGCTGGAGGCAGCCCTCAGAACACAACTGATAAACAATTAAAACATTTAGCCCTGATGTCACGTTGGATGTCCCTGAAGTGATACACTTTTCTGTAGAGTGCTGTTTAATAGTTACAGAGCAAGGTGCTTTGTCATTTTAACACAATTTGACAAAGCCTCCGATGAAATAATTTTCTTTTTTGTAAGCATAAACCTGTAGTACCAGAGCTTTACTGACCATTCTCTTCACTTTTTGTGACTCTAAAACCGCTTTCACATTAAAAATTAGCGGGTCAACGCGGGTTTTTTCAACGTGGGCTAACCTGATAACAATCTGTATTTTTTTTCGTCCGGTGCATCAAGCTGATGTCATCACGTTGACATCATCAGCCCAACGTAATTTGTTGCAGAGATGGCAAAGAGTCACTTAACTTAAAGACGAAGGGAACTGAAACGATGCTATGCCGTGGCCATGTTCCGCAGACGTCATGACGCAAGTGTGACATCATAACCTGAGTACGATGTTTCCACTGAAGCCGATCGGAGGTGAGCTAATAAAAACCTGTGTCACTGGCAGAGTCAGTCGACCCAGATTGAAATGTCGATTTGACCCTTTCAAACTGCTGACAGAGCCAATTGTTACTGGGGTTGAACAGGTTTAAACACCAAAAACACACTGACTGTGGCACAAAGGCACAAATTTAATGTAAAGCTTCTTACGGCACTATTTTAAAAAAATTCAGCTACTGCTTTGCTGCCAATAACAACTGCACTGCAGGGCTCTGGGATTATTGGTGAGGTTACCTCACCAATAATAAGCCTCTGTAGTAACAGCTCACCTGCGGTGAGTATGTCACATGAAGTTTAGTATTTAAATGCAGAAGTAATTTAAGAGTCTTGGAAAAACAAACAGCTGCTGGATGATGTCAAATAAGCAAGAAACCACAAACAATTAACTATAAAGAGTAAAGCAGCCAGAACAACCCCCCGTACACCCCTCCTGCCCAAGAGTACACTTCTATGGGAAACAGGACAGGAACAAACAGATTACAGTCAGTAATTCCAGCACAGAGGAAAGAGATTTAGGTAAGGGTGGTGGAGGTCCTGAATGGTTTTAAGAATCAGCTGATTTGACTACAAGTATTCCCTTGGCCCCCATAATGATGTTTAAACTGTGTGTGCAGACAATCTTTGACTAACTTATTTAAGTGTGCACAAGAGGTGAGTCAGATTTTCACTTCTCCCTCAATGATGTAGCAATAACGCTTCAACAAATATGGTTTATGCTGCATTCTGTAGAAGTTGCTAAACACATCAGTAATTCATAAAGACCCCTTACTAACCCCCTTTCTTAACCCCCCCCCCCCCTCCCTTCTTTGGTGGAGCTCTTTAATTACTGCTGGCAGATTAGCCTGCTGGCATCCAGCTCTGGGCGGAAGAGACATAACTGTTTCTGCCACCCACTATTTCCTCTTGCCTCACAGTATCGGTTCCTCTCTCTCCCGGAATGAGCGCAGGCACCTACATGTCATGTGTGACTTAAAAACAACTGGCAGCACACACAACACACAACAATGAGGATTACTGCACAGATTATACAGATAGTTGTGAATAATTCTAAGCTTTCAAACCATGACAATCCTCCACTCACTGTCACATTTCTGGCTGTATCCTAATCCCGTAATCTGAGATTATGGTCAACACAACAGACTGTAGAACCTGTCTGGGCTTTTTAGTGACTAATCACAGTAATAGATGACAAAAACGTTTGAACACAGGCTAGTTATGAGTTCTGGCCTTCAGAGAAACTGGTTCAATCTGCACAAATTTGTCTCTGTTTATCAGGGCCATACTGTCCATAATAAACACTAAGACTAAGACTGATACAACTCGATACAACAAGACATAGAGACCAAAGAAAGGAAAGATATTCTCAACAAGGGTCACACTGAGCAGAAGACAGTGAGGAGACACACAGAGCCCAAATGCAAACACATTCACACAACGCCACAGAACACACATTTACATGTAAATACACACATAAACACAGGGGACTGAGAGGAACTAACGTCACCCACAGGATCTTATTTATAGAGACTCTGCGCAAAAACACAAAAACAAGGGGCAGACTGTTCTGAGAACAGGGCTATACAGCACTCAGCAGGAAATGCAAATGAATGTGTGTGTAACCAAAGCCTGAAATTGCACCTGGTTGTTGGGTAAAGGAGATGTTAGGGGTTGATTGCTGGGTTCATGCTCTTAAAGGGCAGCAGTAAGGCAAGAAAAAAAAAATCACAATTCAAGACTCAAGCTACTTTTTTTGGCACATAATTTTTTTTTTCCAACTGGTTATGTAGCAGAAAGACAAAAGAAGGTAAAAACTCTGAAAAAGAAAAAGTCTCCATTTTTTTTTTTTTTTTTTTTTTTTCTGGGTGCTGGTTTGGAGGAGTGATTAGCAAACAGGCACCCCATGTACGTGCTTCTGCCGGTCCAGGTTCAAATCCCGCCTGTGACCAGTTTGCAGAGTGTCTTCCCCTACTCTCTCACCCCCTTTCACAAGCCTATCCACTGTCTCTCTCCTATCAATAAAGGCAAAAAATGCCCAAAAAATACATTTAAAAAAATAAATAAAAAATTGAGTTTTTTAAGTTAATTATTAGAGCTGAAACGATTCCTCAAATATTCGCGAGTACTCGATTACAAAATATCCTTGAATTAAATTTTGTGCCTCGAAGCCTCGTTTAACACATAAATATATATCTGGACTACTATACAGTACAGTGCACGGTGTTTGACACGGACGGTAGTTTCTGTGGCACACCTCGCCTGCTACCTCCGCTGCCGCGCGGCTTGTAAAATCATGAAGGAAGAGAAAAGAAAGGGACAGAAAGGAGAGAGTCCACAGAAGAAATGGCAGAGAGTGTCCCAAGTGTGTGGTCACTACAAGAAGGGACGAAAAGAAAACACAGTGCAGTGTGTCTGATGTCAAACAGAGTGAGCCTAGCACGTAGCTTAGCATGATAGCACGTTGTTAGGGCTGCAACTATTACTATTACAGTATTTTAAATATGCTCATCACAGACATGCGTCCTCTTTCCATGGTGGAGGACACAGGATTTAAGAACATGATCAAGGATTTCAATCCAAACTAAACAATGCCCTCCAGAACACACTTCACAAATATAATTGCAGAGTTATATTACTGCTTTGTAAATCAGTATTGTATTGGCCAGTACAGTAAGCCAGTACTGGTTTAAACTTTGAAAGTTGTTAAAATAAAAACCCTTTTCTGAGGAATGAACGGCATTTGGTTGCTCAATTTGAAAGCCTAACATGTTGCATTGTGTACAATTGATGTATTTGTTTAAAAACAAAAAGTATATTTTGTTAGAGTACTGGAGTACTCAAAGAAATAATTGACAGAGTACTCGATTCCAAAAATACTCGATAGTTGCAGCTCTATTAATTATATCTTGTTTCAGTGCTTCATGAGATGTTACTGTAAACTGACATTTAGAACCACAACTTAGACTTTATGGAACTGTTCATTTTGTGTTTTTTTTCTTTTTTTTATTGTGATCTCATTGGGAACACACTATCTAAACGACAGTCTCACAGTGGTTCCTCTTTGGATGCGTATGGCTGATGCATGTCTGCTTTGGCTCACCACTGTTATACCCGGCCCATGTGCGTGGGCTTCACCTTTGCGATCACCCTGCCACCACAGCCCTGTCTACATAAATTTACCCCCGATTACTTCAATAGAACGTAGCTACAAACAAGTGACTGGAGAATACTTGAGAGTAAAGCCATCTGTGAAAATGACTGAGCTTAACTGTAAAATGAAATGGGCTTACGATGACAGTTAAGACAAACTGCATCTCAAAAGCACTACCCCTTCACTTATGGCTCATTTGCATTGACCCAGAATATCCATTGAAGTGTTTTGACACAAAAGTATCATTTCAAATTCTTTACAGAATGCAGCACTGATGAATACTGTTAAAAGAGCATAGATGCAAAAATTAAATCAGTGGAATAATATTGAACACATCCAACCCAATACATAACCCAAAGTAAAGTATCACTCTTTACACTACAACCATTCACAGTCTGGTGATCACATTCATATGCGTTCATACACAATAACATGTCGCAGATGCAGCAGTAAGGGTAATATGTAGTTGAGAGTCCTGTCCATCAACATGACTGTATGAGCTGTGATAAACCCCCACATTTGGACTGAACAATGACAAACCTCCACTGTCCACTACAGCTCAAGCAGCGTGAGTGGTATGGATTCTGTTGGTATATGTATTATATTCAGCACATATAGCTATATGATAGAACTGAGAGCTTGAAAAAAAATTAAATACACATCCAAGTCCTTGTGACCTATAGAGCCTCACACCTTCACCTAAAACAGAAGGGGGTTTAATACATGTTTGTGAAGTGATTGAGACATTCACTCTGAAGCCTTCCACCTCCAGGGCCGATGTTTTCCACTCCAAAAGCAGTACTGTTCCCCTGGGACCTGGCTGGCCCATGTGGGGGTTTTCAGACAAACAGTAGAAATGATCCCAGAATGGATGAAGAAATCTGCCAGCCAACAGAGGTAAGCAGCTGGAGTGGTTTTATTTCTCTTGGAAGCAGAAAAAGAGATTTTAGCTGTTTGGTTTAAAGGCATCATGGCAGGACTAATCTGTAAACCTGGAAAAATAGGGCTGTATGTATGTCATGTGGTCAATAAGTACAGTATTTCTTTCATTTTAGTCAACAAGCTTACAATAGGCTGTTCAAACTAATCTTTAAATCTGTCTTTTTTTCCTTTACAACTTAATAGTCAATTAAAATGACTAAGAATATGGAACCTCCACCGATCAGACACAACGTTATGACCCCTGATAGGTGATGTAAATACCACTGACCATCTCTTCATCATGGCACCTGTAAGTGGGGGGATTTATCAGGCAGCATGTGAATATTTTGTCCTCAAAGTTGATGTGTCAGAAGCAGGAAAAATGGGAGATTGTAAGGATTTAAGTTAGGATCCGAACCAGCAGCCGCTGCAGGGGGCTGGCAGCCCCCGTACATGGGGCAGACGCACTACCAACTGAGCTAATATCCGCCTCACATTCAAATATTCATTTACTATTCGGTTACGGATATTTATCCCCATATTCGATCGGTTATTCAAATAATATAAAGTGACAGCCTTAAAGCAGACTTGTGTCAAAAGGACTATTAATTTATTTGTTGGTATTATTGGTTTATATCCACTTCAATGCACTTTAGTATTTTTTTCATGCATGTTTTGTTTTGTTTGAAGGCTTATATGAATGAAAACTTTATTGGGCTTTTTTTTTTTTAAAGCAAAAGCAAAGGCTACTGGAATATAGAAAATGTCACAATATTCAATAAACAATTACTTTATTTTAAAAACATGTCTAAAAAGTGCTCTAAGCTATTAATGCACTATTAAAAAATAAAGTGAACTACTTTGCCTCCGCATTGGATATTCGGTATTCTGTATTTGGTATTCGGCCAAGCGTTTATATTTTATTCGGCTTCAGCCTTAAATTTTCATTTCGGTGCTACGTAGCAGATTTGCTGAGGAATGTTTTAAATGATTTTTTATCGCTTTATACTTCTCAGGCATACTAACACGAGAAAAAAAAAATGGGTTCATTTAAAAATACTTTGAATGGTATATTTGAAATAAATTCAAGAGACAAATTTATCAACTACAGAAATGAACTATGTATGCTTATACAAGGAAGTAAATAAGTAACACATTTAAGGTGTTGAAAAGATGTGAAATAATGTCTTGGAAACTGAAAGTAAAACTACAAGAATGTTCATAGCCCAGAATGAAACAGACAAACCCACAGACACAAGCTCAGCTTTACCCTTCCTGACTAACGATCAAATCAGACCCGTCTCAACAGAATGAGAATATTTCAGAGTTTTTAAAATCACATTTAAGATTTTAAGGTAGAAATATATACATGCCACAAAATGATACCTCAAAATATTGCTAACAACTATAAAAATAATGGAAAGACAAAAAGAAGTCCAACATGTCATGTAGCAAAGTAATCCTTTTACATCAATTACTCCCTATTTATAATTGTGGAGGTCAATAATTGTAAATGTAATTAAAACTTGAGTAATTACTCAGCTAAGTACATTAAAAAGACATTTTAAGACTTACAGTTATCAGTAGAAACCCTCTTAACGTACTCTAAGGATTTCTTTTATTGAGGGCCTTGTAAAAAAATATGTTAGTCTTGTATCTTCATTGATATGATCTGCTAACCTGACGCACCAGATGGACTGCTAATCATATTTCGTTAGTTCATCTAAGCAACAGCCCTTAGAAAGTGTTTGGGAATGGGCAGAATCAGCCAAGAGCATTTCCTGTAGGTCATTGAGTGATGGTTCTGCCAATCAAGTTCATAACAGCCCATTAGATTGGGTAGTAAGTAGGAGTGGCAGAAAAAATCGATTCACCTAAGTATCGCGATTTTTTGTCTGCCGATTTTTAAATCGATTTTTTTGTTCAAAAACTGGCTGACTCTGAATCTGAGGAATATTTACTCTCTGAGGATGGCGGTCAGTCATCCAGTGAGGACGAAACTGGCGGCGCATGTGCGTGCAGCGGGAGCGCGTCCGCGCGCCATTACAGTCCCCAAGCAGCACATACCGAGGCCGAAGCTTTGCCTCTCCGTGGCCGGCGACTGCCGAAGAGGGGACATGGTCTGGATGCAGGGAAGCTCAAAACACCGCGAAAAGTGACAGTGTTAGCGGGAATGAGAAAGACCGTGGAGCTCTGGGCAGACGAGGGAGAAGCCGGGGGTAAAAAGCACAGTCAAGGCAGCAGAGGCGTTCATGCTCGGCCAGTAAATTACAGTGATGATGATGGGTGTGAAAACTAACCACTTTGAAACTATAGCCTTTTTAAATCTTGATAGCAAAATTTAATATTTTCTTGAAAAAACTCGGGTGCCTTAGGGGATAATAAGCCACTTTTTATATGCAATCTAGGCTTTTGAAGAGAGAGTATAAACAGCTGTTTAAAATATATTGCTGAATAAATCCTAAAAACTGACTCACATGTGATGTGTATTTTTCCTGATATAGTCTGGAGGCATCATCATTGTTCATCTTTCTCGCTGGTGTTAAAAAAGCTCACTAAAGAGATTCAAAAATCGGCAATATCGTAGAATCGCAATTTAAATCGAATCGGCACCTAAAAAACCGCAATAAATCGAATCAGGAGAAAAGTGAATCGTCCCAGCCCTAGTAGTAAGTAAGCACAACTGCCCCAGTGTACAAATCATGAGCACTTCTCTTCAGAGAACAAACTCGAACCAAAAACATGTCAGGAGTGAGGCAAAAGTATCCTTTCTGTCAAGAAATTCTTTCAGTGTAATAAAACTGCTTGTGAAGCTTTTAACATGCTACTCTCTGTATGAGCAGTCACTTTCTGCTGTCCTCTCGCTTGCAGCTCTCATCTGTTCCTGTTCTAAGTAACTCTGACTATGACATGTCGCTACAGGCCGAGCATTGTCATCATAGATTGGAGCTTCGCAAATATGGATCTGACTGATAACAGACTTTGAATCAGGAGGATCTGACTGCACTGCAAGGCTAATGATCAGCTTTGGACTGTAAAAAAAACAAATGAAAAACTTAGCAGTTTTTTTTTTTTTTACAGAAATCTCAGCAGTTATCTCTAGAAGTTGGAGGAGGTGGACCCTACAGCTAAACAGGCTGAGAAATGTGGATTTAGAGCACCTGCATTTTTATTTTTGTAATAAGAGCAACTGGTTCAATACTGAGTCAGATGGCTGACGTCAGACAGGCACAAGTGGGCTGTGTGTTAGCAGCAAAGGTTAATGTAGTTTACTCTTAAGGCTGTCCTGAAGCACACTATAACCACCACAGTGGGCTTTTAGCAAACAGCTGGTGTGCTTGAGGCATCAGGTAACCAGATAAAGAAGACTGTCCCAGATAAGAGGTCATACTGTAGATTTAATTCTGGGCACATAAACTGAAGCTAATTTCCTGATGAGGAAGGGACTATGGTTTGCCTTTAGCTACATAACAATGGTTTACAATTTTATTGCAGATAAGGTCATCGCACCAACTTTATTAATAGTCTGAAAGCACAAGTTTCATTATAAAGATCAATCACAACTGCAATCTGTTTGTACCTGACAGTTTATAACTGTATGGGACTTCATAAAACTGAGCTATCATAATGTTAGCCATATGTGCCTTTGTCCTGCAATAAAAAAAAAAATACAGACCAGGAGCCAGATAAAGCCTTCAGTTTGTATTTTGGTAGTTTATTTTTCCCAACAGATATTCTATTCCACTCCTACCTACAATGCAAGTTTATGATAACTCACAAAACTGAATTATTATCACACCCTTTTTTTTCTTTAAAGGTTTCACTGAACAGTAAACTCACAAAGTAAGTAGTAAAAACAACACCAACTGTCACCCAAAATAAAATTTGGTAGTGATCATTGTGAAACAGGAGAAAACAGAAAATATAATTCTGATAATGGATTCTAATTATCCTTTCAACTGGATGCTCTGTTGGTAATTTTAAGGTTGCAGGTCCTCTGTTTCAGGAATGAGTCCAGCTCTAGCTCTTGATGTTCTTTCTGCAAATGTGAATGGGGTGTAAGAATTACTAACAGCTGTGAGTGTATTGACTGCAATACAATTTAGACATTTTTGATGTTAAAGCAGCAATATCTAAGATCCCAGTTTTTCAGCTCCCTGGTGGCCATATTATTCGCTTTAGTCTAACTGTACTGTACTGTCCTGAAACAATGCCTCACACCAACGTGCATTTGTTGACATACAGAGGGAGGGGACGTGACTCAACAGGATGTCCTGAGAGACAAATAGGAGTGATAAGGAACAGTATTGTTGAATTTCTTTTCAAATATATCACTTTTCAAACATCAAGCTAAGTGGCTACTAGTGTATTCTAGCTTAAAGGCTACTCTGCAGTAGGATGACTTTTTTCTCTTGGTACAGCTGCTAAAAACAGGAGATAACAACAGAGCAGATCAATAAGCCACAGCTGTTTCTATCATACGTAGCAATACGACGAATAAACTCCATCAGCTATAAAACTTAAAACACTTGCGTGTTTGACAGTGAAAGCACAACAACTGATAATCATATAACATAAAAAGTTATTTTACAATGTTGCATTGTTTCGTTTGTGTAACTTTGTCTTTTTCTTATGGGTATGTTAGAAATAGGTTTTATTCTCCACCACAGACTCAGAATAAACTGCAAACCATCTCAAATAAAAAAAAACTTTATTTGACCCCAACAGGCCATTCAAGTTCACTTCAACAACTTGGTGCAAGACAATAAATATCAAAAGAAATTAGAAAATAGGAAAGACACACTGAAAAGAAAATACAAGAAACTTGGCATGTGGATGGTATGTAATTACCAAAAGCAATATGCTTGGAGAAATAAATTCATTTAGTCCAAATATGCTGGATATTCATTTGCGTGCTTTAAAAGCAAAAAAAAAAATTACATTGTGGAAAGTAAAACAACTTATCTACTCAATGTTTTAGAGCAAATTCTAGAAAAAAAGCAAGTGATTATAAGGCATGGGATGTAATGCTAAAACAAAATAGGAGGTGAAGATCAGACAGGTAGATAAAAAAAATGACTGTACGAATCTAAGGACAGCAGCAAATAGAATAAATGGAATTGGATGTAACCATATTATTTTTTCTTTCAAGATGTACAATCCGGCTCTTGAATTTTTTTGATTGTAGTACCGTTGATGCCTTGAAAGAGAAAACTTGACTCTGACTTGACTCTGGTCGGGCTTCTTGCTCAGTTTTCCTCCTCTTTCTGTTCCACTCCTTACCATCACAGTCCTCTTTGTATTACAGCCTCAGCTCTCATGAAACTGTTCACAAGCAAACCATTCATCTTGGCTATTTGTTTTCCTAACGCTGAACTCACCGGTAAGCTGCTCTCACTTCTCGCGAGATGACCACAGCTCACTACCAAGAGTTACATTCTGCCGGTACAGATCCCGGGGCACGCAGAGGGAACAGCATTCACATTACCGTTGACATGGTGTGGTGAAATTTTAGCAATAGTGCCATTTGGTCCTTGAGGGTTCAATTCAGAAAGGACTTTTTTGTTATTTTTAGTCCGGTCCTGTCCTGATTTTAAGAGTAAGTTTGCAAGGTTTCGGTACCAAATAGTTGTCAAGATATGCTATTTGCATAATGTAGAGGGTTCTCTCTCTTTTGCTTGTTGGTTAATGACAGTTAAGATTAAAGAAATAAGTATCTGCTGTTTGTTTGTTTATTTTGTTTTGTCAATTTCAAGTAATCCCCCTCAATAAACTGTAGTCCCACCGTTTGAGAACAAGTGTCAGGGGTGCTGACAGACACACAGTATGTGGGTGTTAGCCATGCACCCCATGTTTAGAGGCTTTTGCCGCAGTGCTAACAGCCTGGGTTTGAATCTGGCAAGGAGCCTTCTCCTTTGTGTCTATAACCTCAGCTCCCAACTCCATCCACTGTTTCTCTATCAATAAAGTCATATTGTCAAAATAATGAAAAACCATGTATCAAGAGGTATGCAAGTATTGAAAAAAAGGTATCCTTACCCCAAAGAATACAATGTATATTCTTTTTCTCTTTTTAATCAATGATTTTAAGATCAACTACTTAATTAAACTAATCAAACTAATTATTATTAAATGTATTTAAAGGCAAAACTAAATCAGCACAGGCTGTGCCACACATCAGTCTGAAATACTTGGATGAAGCCTGTCAAACAGTCATATTGAGCTGAACAGTGCTATTGCTAATTTTATTACACCTCTGCTTTTTATACTATGACAGGTCTGCCTCCATTGTGTTGTAAAACAGTCAATACCATTGTCTAAATTAACCTCACAGAGTTTATTAAGCACTTCATTACTAAATTAGGGCTGTGTATCCAGATCAGTGTGACTCTAACTTCATTAAGCACACAGTTAAGACATCAACGAAACAACACCGAGCAGCAGGCAGATGTCATCTGTTCACTGTGTGTCATGTCTGTTTTGCATTGCTGGGTAACCACGGTGTACAGAGCACTGAAAGTGAGTGAGAGGTGTCAGCTTTCACCGTGTTGGTGTTGTAATGAGGAGTTACAGAGGATCAGACGTGTGGACAGACCTGGTCAAAAGTTTACTGACCCTTGTACATCATCTGAACCGACATATGTCTCCTCCTCTTACTCTCAAAACATGAATCTGCTGAGGGGTTTAACAAAAGAAAAAAAAATCATACTCTAATATGTATGCCACGTGAGCTTAAGCGTAGTGATGTTGCTTATGATTCATCTTTTCGTAACATATCATCAGAAGAGGCTATTTGACTCTGCTTAATTGCTGGCTGATGGGTTAAAAGAGGACATTAATGCAGAAGGAGGAATATTAGCCAGACAGCTGACTCATAAATCAATACTATAAGCTCTTAACAAGCTCCGAGTGGCCTTTGAGGAACACTCCGATTCTGACTGTTGAGTCTACAGCTGATTTTGAAACCTCACAGGCCTCCAGTGCCTTCTTTTAGTCTGTGACCAGCTCACTGTCCTGACCTCCTGCCACCTACTATCACAGTCATTAAAGTAGCTGTCAACAGGATGAGAATGTATTGCAGCACTGAAACTGATGACTATGGATCAACAGGGACTTTTGACTCTAGAGGACAGCACTGGAATGATAAAAAAAATGGCGTGTATAAATGTCTGTCAAACTGTAAAATACCTTAAGCTCTGTCAGCAAAAACATTTCACCTCATGTGGAACCGAAGGAACAAGGTCACATAGGGGAATGGTAGTGAGGTTAGCAACAAACCACTTCCAAGAAATCAGTCAGGTGGGATATAAATGACTGCTATGGTAAGTTCATTGTTCATGATAAGTTGTGTTGAAAAAAAAAAGTTCTAGGATTCATATATTGAGTGCCTCTAATCCAGCTGAGTCTGTGCCCCTTTAAGGCCCCGTCATTGGTTGACATGTCTACACTGTGGTTATTTTTCTTTTCAGCTCAGCTCGATGACCTGTTTGCAAATACCCTGCATTCATCCTACAGTCCAGCCCTTGTCAGTGGATTAAAATGCTAATGAAACAACGGTTGGACATAACACTGGTTGGTCTATTCATGGGGGCTCCAGGAACACGCTACTTCAGGTAGCTACTGATGCTGTATCCTCTGGGGATGGAAAAAATCTAGATGTCACTGACTTTTTGTCTTATGAATTAAAGTACAGCATCATGTGGAGGAGACATGCAAAGCACACCATCAAATCCCATTTGTGGAACAAAAACAGATTCTTAAGTCCAAACCAATTTTGAAGCTGTGAGAGACCCCAAAAATGACTAAAACAATGGGATTTTTCATTTTTTTGTTAACAGTGTGTAGTGTACAAAAAGAGGATCAAATATCACACCACACACTAACAGACTCACTCATCAACAACCAGGGTCATTACTCTCATAGCTTGCAAACAGTAGTCCTTAAACATGGCGGACAACAAACAGTAGTGCTGCGTTCCAGTTGTACTGGGAAGTCAGTTTCTGAGTGCAAAATTTCATCTGGAACACCCTCTGAGATGTAATTTCCTACTGGAAAGTCAGGGGATCCTCACCACCTGGAGTTGACAACCGAAGATGTTTGCCCCCAGTGTAAACAGTCATAAAGCTCCTGTAATATTCCATTTATTAGCACTTATGACAAGTGTTTGCCCCATTAAATCAGCTGTATATATACTTTAGTTAGAAGTTTATGTAGAAATACTGCTATAGTGCTATTTAAATTTTTCATGTGGTATGCACAGACTACAACACAGGGTGTGCTAACAACAGCTAACAGTTGCCTGGGGGATTGGCAAGTATTTTTTCCAACTTAAACTGGAACACTGGTAACTCCGACACAACGTCATTCCCTCCCCTCTTCCCAGTTCCGATTTAAGTGCAACACAGCATAGCTATCAGAGCTAAACTCAGTAATTGGCTTCCTGCAACACGTTACGCTGTTGTAATTTTATGCCAGCTTCTTTCCTCATCAGTTAGGTTATGATATGATAAACAGGTCAAGCTGTGTTGATTACTTGTTTGGTAACAAATCAAAAAGTCGGTCATTTGTTTCTGATCTTCATCTTAACTTTATCCTTTGTGTTCACCAATGCTGCTGTGGCTTTTGTGCTTCCTGCTTCAGCCAGCTTGTTTTCTGATTGGCTTTTGTTCCACTCAATGTGACAACACACAAGGGTTGTGCCCAAATGTCCTTGGTGTTCTCCCCACACATCAGGATTTCTGATAGTAGATACTGACCATGTTAAATATTTACAATATCACCGTCTCATAGACAAAATTTTGCCTATCTGCTTCCCAAAGCTTCCTCTTCTTTTAGAAATGACATTTCCAGAGACCCATATTTTCTTCTGCACCTGCCGAGAAAAAGCCAACCAACTTGATAACAACATTCTCTGGGGGATGTCCACCACAAAATGTCATGCAGTTTACTTACACAAAAGAGTCTGTAGACAACAAATGTACTTTAGCATTTTTTAAAAACTAGTGCTCATTGGGTAAAAATGTCCCTGGTGTAAGATGCTTTTGTGCCATTGCAATAACAATGCTCCATATTAAAAAAAAAAAAAAATCAACTTTTGGAACACCAGTCCATTAAAATCAGCTCAGGTCAAGAACAACAAGGGGATTAAATCAGAGCTTTGAGGAAAAAAAAACTTTGCTAATCAGATTTTAGCAAGCAAATGTCTCATTTAAACAAATCTAATTGGGTCATCAAAATATTTATTGGGTACTTTTTGAAACTTTTTAAAGTTACGCATCTTACACAGTAAAATCAGTATTTCTTTTAGTAGTTGCAAAGTTGTGGAGGCTTTAAAGAACTAACTGTCTTTATCCCATGTATTACGCTAAAATATACATATAGAAACCACAGCCCAAATTGCACCAATACTTTACACTGCTAGTACAATGCAAGGAATTTTGGCAAACTACAAAAGTTTGCCCAAAAGAGATCTCATATTTAAACCAATAAATTACCCAAACGTGTATTTTCTAGTGGATCTGGTATCAGATGTATCAAAGCTGATATCAATGCTGTACTATTTTTGATAGATTGGAAAAGCTTAACATCTTGGTGTTGTGTCAGACCTGACCTATGTGTCGTGGGAGAGGTTTGAATCTCAAGTAAAAAATGTTGGAAGACCTTGGATTTAAAATTTTCACATAAACTACTGCCGTTAGAAATAAACCTCCCCATGACATAAAGGTGAGAAAGACACTGGGCTGATACTTTGTCATTGTTAGCAGCTGAAGATAGAAAAGTCTAATTCAGTTCTTTCAGTGCAAACAAACCCCTTAACACCAATATTCATAGAAACACAGAAGAGCAAACAACCAATTTAAGCTTTTGTGTAGGGAAGCAAGTGTGGCCAGAGGTGTAGGTGTGGTTTGGTCAAAGTAAACCTCTTCCTATTGGTAATGGACATATATTTATCACTTTATAGGAGCCTGCTGCACTCCAGAAATGTGAACTTTTAGCTCTTATGAGGCTGAAGCCCCACCTATCTGATGTGTTTTTATGGCCTTTGTTTTACCTCAGTCTCAAGGGAGTTAAATTAAAGGGGTCTGTGACTACAGCCAAGCTCCAGTACAATGCATTCTGAAGGGGCCAAGAGGGGAGATACACATCAGCCCGTTGAGAGGGTTTCCTGAGGACTTCTACTCAAAGTATTTCTGATAACCATTTGGCTCAGAGAAAGAATTAAGCAGAGAACTATTCAAACATGGGGCACGAGTCCAAAAGGGGAAAAAAAAACACCAACCCAGTGAGTGACCAGCAGAAAAAAAAAGCAGATGACCTTTTGGAAACTTGCATTGTGCATATACAGCAGGATCACTGAGCCATTTTTCCCATCAGCCCTCTCTGCAACACAGGCGTACATGTTCATATATAGAAAGTGACCAGCTGCTAAGTGAATGTACACACCCATTTTTAAGTGATCAGCTGTGATAGATCAGCTGAAGAGCCTGTGAGACACACAAGCAATGAAAGTTAGACTCTGAATTATGAAACAGCATGCAGAAGAAATCCTAGTTATTAAAGTTCACTCATCTGCAGATCCCAGACCCCTCCTCTATGGGGGATGGGCAATTTTGATACCAAATAGGCCACATTTATGTGACCCACACTGTGAGTGGCACAAATTGTTACAAACTGGGGGATATTCACAATTCATCACACCAATATTTCTAAAAAAGAAGTGCTTAATTGAATGAGTTGAACCGATAGAACTACTTTCTTTTAAATATAATTATTATTCTATGTTTTAATACATTTTACTTAATAAATATATAGCAATAAACAACAATTATGGTAAAATCTTTATTTCATATTTTCATTGCATGTTTATTTAATGTTTACTGTTGATTAATATTTAAAATTGACATGCTGGCCCCAGTGAGTAAGAGGGTGGGCCTTATGTGGGTCCTGTAGACCTCTGAAGAGGAACCAGCCTATGTTTCTCTGGTGATTGACAGTTCACACCCAAAATTTTAACATGTTAGCTTGTGCAACTGTGTAGCATTTGCATGTGTAGATGAGTAGCTGTGTGTATGTGTGGCTCGAAACATCACTTGCTCCAAAATAAATAAGTGTGCAGACTTTAAACTTTGTCACAACACACGCAACTACACCGAAAAAGAAACAATTTTACCAAACACACTTCTACAAAAAACACACCCCTGACTACCCACCATTGGACTTTGACTATGCTGCATTTGCTCACCTCATCAAAGCATAGAACTGCAAGGGGGTAGCTCTGGCTTTTTTGGCAACATATGCTTCTTTTAGGGAGATGCAATAACAACTATTTACTCTATATGCAAGAAAGAATCAAATTAAGTCTGCATGTTATGATTTACAGTTGAGTGTCACATTCTAAATGATCAATTGTCAAATTCGAGAAACAGGGCCTTGCTACCAAATTTGCCACCCAACTATTTGAACAAACAGGTGAGGTCATAAACACTCCCTGCTTGCACATGTCCATAACATATGCCAGCATTATTTTGAAATCAGAAGGTGACAACATATTCACTCTGAAAGGTTATTTGTGTTCAACTTAAGTGAAAGTTGCCATGAAGTGAAGAAAAACGCTGCCTTGAGATAAACGCAAAAAGTCAAAGCAAAACTTTATCACTGAACACTGCAGTAGTACGCTACATTACCTTAAACCTCTGCTGGGATGCTTTATCAATTAGCACACCTATTGCAACTTACTGCCTGGGTCAGACGGCAGCCTGACTGGCCTGAAAAGGGCAATTCTTAACAGGCTGTGGTATTTCCCACACAACCCATGGGCGTAACAGTGACCCACATGTAACAGCAAACAAGCCGGTTGGTTGGATGTAGAAGGGTTTTCCACTGGCAGCAGTCTACTAGCCAGGGACATTGGTCTCAGTGAGAAAAAAAATACACACAATTGCAAGTGACTCCTTGGGACTTTGAGAGGGTGGCCTCCACTGCAATAATGGCAGGGCTTTTGTGTCAAAGAGATGCTTGTTTTCTCCTCCTCAGGCATGAAAGCGAATTTGTCTTGCCAGCCAGGTCTATTTATATTCACAAGAGCATTCTTCAGCATTAGCACAGTCACATGGTTCCCCGGCCTTTGGATATAGCGGAGCAATATATTCTAGGAGCTCTGCATCTACTGAAAAAGATGAACCACATCAAAATACACGAGTAGAGATCATCTGTGTTCTGATTGCCGCACAGTTTATTGCTTAGCTTGTCTTGATCTGTCAACACTGTCTGGTGTGTCACACTCTGGGCTCCTTCTTAAATGACTGCAGGCCATAGTAGAAATGATTGCGAAATGAAATGTCACAGGGGTAATTAAAGTTGATTCAGACAAGTTACAGTCACAGGTAGGTTAAAGGAGAATGTATGTGGGTGCTGTTCTGAAAGGGAGAGAGGGTCTAATACTATAAATCCCCTTCCATTTTCCCTTCTGATGAGTCAGAAGTGGCATCACAACTTAAGAACTGAGTAAACAGCCCAGTGAGGCAGGAGGCTAAAACAGGTTCTCTCACTTTATGTTGGATGCCCCGAGAGGAGGACACGCCTAATTACAGTGACTCACGGATTTACAACTAGCAGGAAACAGGCTTGCCTGGACTGTTGTTTTTCTGCAATCTGAGATGACAAGCAGCCTGAATGTCACATCAAGGAGAGACTGTTTAATGTCACGTAAGATTTCATTCAAAGACGGTGGGGAACTTCCAATAAAGATCAGAGTGCAAGATCAGAAAGAGAATTTATCAGTCACAGAGGCGTGCTCTGGGCTCCTCAGGAGACAGGGTGCTTGATGTAACAGGAACTTCAGAGAGCATCTGCACACACATCTTTCCATCACATTAGCCCCATTCACACTGTCATTTTATGCAGTTAACGTTTAGGCGCCGTGATGCTCATCAGGCTTGACCGAGAAAGAACGGCAGGAACAACTTAACCCCCACTGCGCTCCATCTCCAGAGGTTTAATCAGAGGATATTGGTGAGGGGGGGCACATGGACTCAGTGGGATAAAGGAGCGCAAGTATCTCTGCTTTTGGGGAGGAAACACCGAGCTGCATGCACCCTGACTATATCACACCATGAAGTGACACAGATATTATGTTCTCACTGAATTAAAGTCTTGTGGTGGTGTTGTGGCTCTTTGCATGAATGCACTGTGAGGAGGGCTATTCTTGCTTCGAGTGTGGCCCTGAGGTCTAGCTCAAAGGGAGCGTCTGTTGAAAGCGCATCTTGGTACATTTAGCACAAAAGAAAAAAGCTGTTCTGAGATGAGCTGGGACAGTTCTGTGCATGTCACTAATTGATCACTTCTGATATCTATGAAATGAAATGTCATCTTGTTGCCACTTCAGTGAAGACAGTAGCAAAAGATTGTAAAATCTGTCATGTATGTTATATATCAGCAAGCCACAGCTTCACTGCAAACTCTTACTTACACCTGCTTCTCAATCTCTCAGCGACCCTTTCCCTTCCCTGCTCGGAGGTAAAGACCATTATACTCTTGTCAATCAAGCAAATAATACTGCTACTTTTTTAATGCTCTAAATGTGTTAAAAATCTATTTTTTCTCAACTTTAGTCAAGAGTTTTAGAGTTCTAAAGAAGCTATATTTACAATCAAATGTTCAACCAAAAGTTACAGCAATGCAGCTAGAAAGCAGCGTTTGACTGTTTGAAAGCAAAGGCAGACAAGAAATAACATTTTCTTCATCTTTATTAGCATTTTACAAAGACAAAAAGCGATGTGATATTTCTTTGCTGTAAACATAGATAATGCAAGGGGACACTGTCTTACAATAACAGCATTTTCACACAGGATGTGCGTGACAGACAATCATGCTGTCTGGTAACACTACAGCTCTCACACAAAGTGCATGTGTGTTTGTTACATTTTGGATGCATCTTCCTGCCCCCATAGCCCAGTCTATCCATCAATACCACCTCAACAAAGAGTTTACATAGAAAGTGAAGCAAGAATCACAGTATATCTCTCAACAAGTGACTTGATTAATTTTAAACTTCACCTGGAAAACTTCAGAATAAATGCCTTTTGTATGAACAAGGAAAGTTTCTCCAAAGGGTCAACAACATATTCCGCCCAGTCTGTGACTTATCACACCACTGCTGGATTCATACCTGCTGAGAGAAGGTGAATTTGGCTCTCTATTTCATTTTCCTGTCTAGTTATGGCAGAAATGTGAGGCTCCTATTCCCAATATTGTCAGTGTAGGAGATGTGCAGGTCATGCTGGCAGTCTGAGAGCTCTGACTTCATAACATGCTAATCAAAATAAAAAAACAAATATTAGAGTTTCATGCAAGCTGAGCCTATACTGCACATAACTTGGAGTAACTGTTGACCTCTGACTGTTAAGAGTATTGCCATGAGACAGGGGTGCTAATGCAGAGAAAACTCTGATGCTATAGGACTTCCCAGGCTCTTCCCTCCTTGAACACAATGCTTTTTTCTGCTTGCAACTTTCTTTGGAACAAAAATAATATTGTAACTGCTACAGAAAGCTACAAAGGGGTTGGTAACTCTATCACGTTTGTCCCCTTCTTTGTTTTTGTGAGGATTGAATTGTAGTTTTCACACAGCCATACTATGATACTCTGGTTTACCTTAATAAATTCTATACTGTGACTGACAACACAATGGGCAGTATTCAAACTGTGTAACATTCAGGCCAGATGGAGTAGATACCAAAATTGGAAAAGCACCATTAGATTCTTGTAGTGTATTTATACAGTTTAACTTTTACAATTAGTAAATTAAAGTTAGAATTTCTGGTAGCTGGGGAACTACACAATCTGTCAATGCTTTTTTGATCTTACAGTTACAGGAAAAATATTGATTTTGATCATAACTCGAATGTTTCGTTTAAATTTGACCAGAATTTACTAAACTTTAAAGCACTGAACAATTCTTGCTAATATTGTTGATTTGTGCCACATCGTCCCACCCTGAGACCTGACATCACATGTGAGCTCGTCCAACAAGTCAAGCATCTTCTTCTGTGGAAAGTGAGACATGTGCAGGTCTGGAGGGCTGATGAGTGGGATGTCAATATCTCCTGGCGTTTAGTCAAAGAAGGTTGGCCTCTTTTTTCCTAAGCATGCCTCAACTTTTACCTTTGGGAACTTAAAGAAGTCACGCTCACTCCAACGCACCCACACCCACTCCCACACCACTCTGTGAGGGTGCCCTGGTATTTAATGAGAGCATGTGAATAATTCAGCCCACAACAGGTCTGGAGGAGAAAAAAAGGGACTACAGCCATCTTTAACTATTTCAAGTGTTGCAATTTCATGACACATGCACACACATTTGCATGTGCTTACAAACTATATACTCACGGACACACAAAAAGGGAGCTTTTGCCAAGAGTACCCTACCATCTGCTTGGACCTTTAGGCTTTGGCTCTAAAGCTGTGAGCGAGAGGATCGGTGCTCCTTGGATTCTGACCGTGCACTAACAAACATTAAACATTCAAGTATCAATACAAGATAAATTGGATCGTGAAAGACATTATATTAAAGCTTTGATTGACTGATTTGGAAGAACTATCAACATCAATTCAAAAAGCTTGGGATGATGTGTGAAATGTGAATAAAAACAGATCACAGTTAAATATTATTTTTAAAATCCAGTAAGCATTTTGAAACATTTTTTGACATCTATCAGTGCAGACATCATCGAAGTTGGATAAATGATGATAAATGATGCTGTTGTGGGTTTGGACTTATTGTATACATATATATGTATCTCTCTCTCTATCTCTCTCTGGGTATAGATAGATAGATAGATAGATAGATAGATAGATAGATAGATAGATAGATAGATAGATAGATAGATAGATAGATAGATAGATAGATAGATAGATAGATAGATAGATAGATAGATAGATAGATAGATAGATAGATAGATAGATAGATAGATAGCCCTCTGATTTGAACAGGACAAACTCATTGACATCCCTGAGTCTGGGTTGCTGGGGTGAGAAACTGTAAATTAAATATGGTTGTTTTGTGATTTCAGCTTGCTAACAGTGTGAGGGGCCTTCACTTCTCTTTTTTGTGTGAGCACAGACCTACACAAGTGCTGTGCACCATGTGATCTTCATTTTTGAGGAAGTGTCTTATCACGCGTCTGTAATCTGTTTCAAAATAAGCACTTTAGCTGGTTTTAAAAACAACGGTTGGCTGCCTATCCTTTAAAAAAAAGAGGCAGGGGGGAGTGGTTCTCAGACCTCCCCTTGGTAAAGAGGAGAGTCTTCCCATAAGGATCCATCATGCTTTGCCCTCCATGCTGTCACTGATGTCTCAGGTCAGGAGGATGGATGGCTGATACTGAGTGAGTCCACATCAGTGCTGTCATCCTCTGCTGAGGGTCGGCTCTTTTACTACAACAACTTAACGAGGCAGCTTCTGCTGCATCTGAATACTGCCTGGTTAACTGGGTGAATGCCCTAGAAAGGAAGACACTGGCAATAATCTGGACTCCGTCTGCAGTGCAAATACTGATCATAGAAGCTAACAAAGAGTACAAGACTGAACCTTCCCCATATAAACACAAATATATGAAGACCAAAAACCTGTGATGACCAAACAAGGGCTGCACAGTGCACAATACTGGGGGAATTTAAAACTGTAATATCTTTTCTAACTGCAACATTTGTTGCTGTAAAAACGAGCAACAAAAAAAATATCTAATAAACATGGAACCAGACACACCAGACAGTAGTTCCATATACTCCAGTATAAGTTTCAGCAGACTGGACAACAGCCCCTAGAAAGTATTTGAGGAAGGCAGAGCCTCTCAAGACATGGCCTGGAGGGCGACTGGATGATAAAAAAGTAAATCTCTATAATTACAAGTCTAACAGTGAAGAAGTCTGGCAATGCCCTCAAGGAACAAAGCACATAACACTGGTCAGTTTGTCAATTGAATTTTTGACTGTCGAGAGGACTGGAAATACATTTTCCATCAAAAAATGTTTTCTATGTTCTTAGTTTTTTATTTAATAAAGACAAGCTGTCAAAGCTCTAAGAAAACGGACTCTTAAGCTAACAGCACAAATGCTTAACTCTTGTTGAGCAGCCGTTGTTTAAAGGTTTGCAGTCGCACTTGTAGCTCCACCCTTTACGACAAAGGACAGTGGCTGAGAAGTGCCCTGCAGAACAAGCCCAATCACTCCAGTGTGAAGCTCTCATAGATGGCTCTGTTCAGTGACAGACTCCAAGGCAAAGCCAGCAGGATCAGAGGAAAAACATGTTCACAACGGTCTCCTCCAAAATTAATCCAATGCCTTTTTTTACCATCTAACTGGCATCAACTGAACAAAGATGATGTCAGGATGTAAATATGTAAATTTGACTAACAGATGGCCATTTGAGTAGAAGTACAATGAGCAGTGCAAAAAGAGCTCTGTGTAAGCCTTGTGCAAGTCAGCCCCGTTTGTAAAGACACTTTGTATTGCCATAGTACATAGTGCACCCTTAAACCTGTTTTCAGATCTTTCCATTTTCAGGCATCCACAAGACCAGTGTTGTGTAAATGGATGGAGAGCTGAGTACCTACACATTGAGAATCAATATAATTTGTCGTTATGCAACAATTCCCTTATAAGTGCCTCTATTAATTCTGCATGCCTTGGAAAATAATAAATGATACAAATGTAACAAGCCAATATTGACAACTGCAAAAGACTCAAAGGAGGCAGGAAACAGAGGTGGTCTAAGGTGTGGCTTAAATTAGCAAAATGCAATATGCAGTGCAAAAATAAAAGCACCAGCAACACCTTGAAAAAAAGTGTCAATCCAGCATGGCAATAAATACCTGAAAAGCAATGTGTTTGTGGTTATTGATTAAAAAAACGTACTTTTCCCCCAGAAAATCTACCGATAAAGGCAGTGGTACCACTGAAATCTTATCAATTCCCATCCCTGACATGTGTAACAGAACAGACAAGATGTCTCCTTTTCAGATGAAAACGCTGTCATGTAGACAGGGCAGGACTTTTGAACATTTTAATTTTCCTGTCTGTTTTCTTGTCTCTATCCTATGTATTTTCTTTGTTTGCTTTTTGACGGCCTTTTTAACAGTATCGTGCACTGGCAACACATTTAAAGAGGAAACATTCATGTGTGGACTTTTGTTTGATTCAAGTAAATAACAGACTTGCAGGCCATGAGTAATGGGGGTCACCCAGGAAGGCTAGTTACAGGAAAGAACCAGACCTGACCTTTTACCTCTGTCCCAGCTAAGACACAGCAGGGTGAGTGGGGTGAGCCACTCCCCTAGAGAGTACCAACAAAAACGTGTGCGTCACAGTCTCAAGTATGACCAACAGCCAGCCCCTCCCTCTTCTTCCTATAGAGGCAGCCCATTCCAACGTACATACAAAGGCTGGGCTCAGCTGAAAGGCCTAATGGCAGCAGAGCTCCTGGCCGTGGCGGCTCAGACCAGCTGAATGGTTGTCATTGTGTCCCCATGGTCACAGGGGGCTTGCAGAACTGGGCTCTTTTCTAAGGGGCCTTTTGGCAGCTCTGTGTTCTTATCCGAGCAACGCAGGAGCAGGCATTTCCACTTGGTCCAGAGGAGGAAGAGTTACGGATGCAAGAACTTGTTGATAAGATGATGGCATGCTTCATGCATCTACTCATGAAGAAACTGTGTTCTATGAGAGTTACAACTCTGCAGACACCAAAGTATTCATGGATACCTGAGTCAGTATCTCCCTCTTTTCTCCACTACATCAGAAGCTTTTGAGCTACAATATGAAAGCAGTTGGAGGCCATGTTGTCTGATCAATACAGTTTAAACATACACCTTGAGTAAAACTGACTGGGGAAGCTTCTTTTTGTCATTACAGCCCCCGTCTGTGGAACAGTCTACCTGAGGACCTGAGAGCAGCTCCTACTGTTCATATCTTTAAAGGCAGACTCAAGACCTACCTCTTTAATCTCGCTTTTAGCTGATTGTATTTAATATTATTTTATGTTATATGTAACTTATTTTAACCCTTTTATTTTGTTTTATTACAATATTTCAGTTCAGATTTTTATTTCATTTGATGTATTTTATTTTTTATATATTTGTATTTTTTACTTGGAATTTTTTTTTTTTTTTTTTTGTTAAATGTTTCTCCAATTTTAGCTGATTTTATTACGCACCTGATGTTACACAATCTCATTTTACAATATTATTTATCTAACTTTTATTCTATACTGTTATATTGTTTTATTTATTTATGTATTTACTAATTTATTTATCTTACCCTCTAGTATTTTTGAGAATTTTTAAGTATTATATTAGTTTTAGCTCCTGTGTTTCCTCATTTTTAATACAAGATGGCGTTTCCTCAGTCCTCTTATTCTGCTCTCTGTCAGAATTTCCTTTTAATGCCTTCATGTGTTTGAGTAAGTGAGTGTGTATATTGAATATGGTTTGGTCTTATGTTTTCATTTTATGCAATTTCCGCTTTTTATTCCACTTGTTATTTTATTTTATCTTTTTCTCATGTAAAGCACTTTGTATTACAGAGTCCTGTATGAAAAGTGCTATACAAATAAAGTTTGATTGATTGATTGATTGACTGCAGGGTGCCAGATGAATGTGGATTTTTGTTCTTTGTGCAGCACTCAACTGTTACGTCTATCATGTCTGACACGACAAACGCAGAGCACTTCCTGTTCTCAACTGCACTGTCACCTTTAGACAACCAAAAATATAGCTGTCCTTTTTTTCAACCTTCATATACATATCTTAACTTTCAAAAATGAAACAACTGTGCAGTTTTTAATTGGAGCTAACCTTGTTAAGCAGCTTGATTCTGCTCCATGTATGTCATCAAGGAGATTCATCGTACAAAGCTTCACCAGTGTCTTAGCCTCTGGTTGGCCCAAAACAAACGTAAGACATTGGTTCAATCATTTTCCATTTTTTTGGAAAGATTCTGCCTTTCTACGGTACGTTGCCTGAATAGAATTAGAATATATCCTGTTTCTGCCGAAGCATTTTTCCAGTGTGAATATTATATGACAATTAGGGATGTAACGATATGGAAATTTTGTATCACGGTTATTGTAACCAAAATTATCACGGTTATCATTATTATCGCGGTATTGTTGCAGTGTGCTCAAAATGTTCTAGAAGTACTTTTACACAGAATTGAAATCATTTAACTCCATTATTGTTATATTCATAACAGTTCTTTTGTATTTTTTGTCAATAAATGTGTCAGACTCAGAGGCCAAACAATGCAAACTGCGCATGTGCACCTCACGTGAGGCTCCTTAATCGAGGACAGATACATAGTTCAGGCTTTACCAGGCAAAGAGTAGCATCACCGTGCGTTACTGAGGCAGAGTGGTGATCAAGCACAATATAACGATAATTTTAATTGGACACGGTAACGATTATCGTGGGAAATTTTATCGCGGTTTACCATTTTACCGGTAACCGTTACATCCCTAATGACAATATTTAACAGTTTGCTTAGTTTAGTTAATAAATTTTCACATAAATTTATAAAAGGAAAGTCAATGAAAAAAAAGAATAAGATTAATAAGATTATTAATAAAATAATAAGGGGTGAGGTACAAACTTGTTGTGAGGTGATTTACTAATCTCATCCTATGAGATAAATACACATAAATAAAAAAGGAACAATGTATGAAATAAATGACAACTGTTAATAAGATCAAACCCAGGTTGTATGTATGAAATGCCTTGTATAACTTGTACTGGGAACGCACACACACAACACATTTTAGACCCAGTACGGATGCAAGTTTTTACATTACCAGTGTTTAGTCTGGTCTTATTTCACTAGAGATCCAGTTTCGACCAGTTTATGGCATCATTTGTCTGTCTACTTAACCATTTCCTTCACAATACCCTTCACTTAGCTCCACAAGTCCTGAAAAACCCCAACAAAGGCAGTCAGCACAACCCAAACTATGCAAACAAGGAAGTGATTATGACAGACAAGAGACAGAATGGGTCTAAAGTGTGACTTAATTTTACTTTAAATGACACCAACAGCTCCCAAAACAAAATCAGTGACTGTGAGGCTTTAACACAAACAACATGCAGATGTACTTGTTGACACAGACAGCTTGAAATAAACATAGCAGAAAAGGGAAAAATAGTGTGTGGTAGATTATTTCTTTACTGCAACAACGATTCTTGGCAATAAACCTTCTAACATTTGAAAGCCTGTTTATTTCCTTTTACATGGTGCCATATTTGTAAGGAACATGCATTTGTGGGATGAGCTGCAGAGCTGAATATGTGGGTTGGGCCCATGAAATGTTTGCCAAATCTTCTCCGCCAATGCCAAAGAATATTCTGTTGCTGCTGCTATTGGGTCTTTTTTGAGCTCTTGCTTATAATCAGGTGTCTGAATGGGACATGATGGTCAGCACTGTGAGCATAGCCCTGCTTCAGCGGTCAGTTGTTCAAAGAAGCCCCACAATTATGCAACCAGAGGCAACACCTTCTCTGGATAGTCTGGAACTGAACTCTATCCTCCAAGATGACAACATTTGCCCCCACAGAGTGGGGTTTACCAGAATTAGGGAGTGGAGAGGAATGAATGGCCTGCCAGCAGTCCTGACCTCAACTCCATTCTATGCTTGTGGGATCAGCTTGGGTGTGATGTTCGTGACCAACACAACCACACTGGCTGACTAGCAGCAAATGCTAGATGAAGAAATGGACGCCATCCCACAGCTGTGTGTGTATCCATGCTGGTGACCAGAAAGAGGAGAAGGTGCCAGGCTGTTGGGGATGTAAATAGTTCTTCCAGACACTACCAAGTCTCCTGTTTGCTAAGTGAAAATTGTTGAATTGCCAATATGTCTTGTTTCCTCAGGCTTCAATGATCCAATCCACCAAAAATACACCAAACAAGAGTCAAGAGCTGAAAATGCTGTTTGGCATTGGTAGTTAAGATCTGGCAATTTTTTCATGAGAGCAAACCTCATACTCAGTTTTGCTGCATATTACTCAAAAGCATGTTTCTTACAAATTCAGCACCATTTAAAAGGGAAACCACCAGGCTTTGTAACATCTGAAATCTATGGATCTATGGATTTACTGCAAAGAAGCAATCTTACCACAAGTAAATATTCTACCAAACACCAATTTCCTTACTTTTTCTGTTACATTTAAAAGGACTGTACTGATAGCCAGAATAGTATAAATACAATGGTATTAATAATATCTTGTCAATTACTATTCCTACTAACAGACAATGTTTCTGCATAAAGTAACTATTTATTGAAGCTATCCCATTTGAACAATTTAAAACATACCAACATGCCATTGATGAAATGGGATCAAATTGGGGTTAAGTGTTTTCTCCAAGGACTCAAGAAGTTTATGGATGACAAAGTAACTCTACCATTGAACCACTGCTGCCCTCTGATTTTATAACTTCTTACTATGATAAAAAAAATGTGCTAAATGACATACTTGTTATGCTAATTGTTAACTTTGCACTTGAACCTTTAAATAACATCCTAAAACAACCAGTATAGGTCTTTGCAAAGTCATGATAACACGAATGATATGGTTCCATACATCATGTGGCATACATCAATGGCTCATAAATTTAAAAGGTCAGTTTATCAAAAAATAAATAAATAAAATTCAGATTCAATTTTTTATTAGCTCAATAACGGCTGATGAGCTGTCACTGAACACCAGAGCTTGATTCCGACACCTCAGCTGGAAGAGTGAGGCCGCGGTGCCATGATGAAGCAGGGGGCTGTCAGGGAATGGGACAGTGTGTGTGTTTGTGTGTGTGGAGCAGGACTGGGGCAAACAGCTGCTCCGGGGGAGGGGCTGATTAGCACTATGTCTTGGTTGAATGAATGGCCGAGATATTTATAGGCCACGATAATCAGAAACATCAATCACCTATCTACTGTACATCCATGAGAGCAGTGTTCATGGATGTGTACACCTGACAGAGGTCTCACGGGGAGGTGTAACAGTGGTGACCATACACCTAGAATTCCAGTAATAGCAGGTTCATGCAGGTGTATGAGGTAGTTGTAAATGGGGTCATATTTACCAGGGGTTCTTGACTGGTAGGTCATCAGTCTGTGTGTCACAAATAGAAGTTGTAGCAAAAAGTATCTAAGGTATGGGCGTCCTGAGCGGACATTCATCTGTATGTCTTATTTCGCTTTGTCCTGCAGCAATAACCATGTAAATATTGGTTGCTTTCTAAAGATCCTGACATATTTATCTTTTTCTCCTGGGAAAACAAAGCTGTTTTCCCTGTGATAATGTGACAATATCTCTTTAAAAAGTCATCATTTCAGATATCACAGGAAACTGAGTACAATAAAAATGTCTGCGCTGGCTCTTGGTTACAATGCGCTCTCAAACATGTTTGTGTTGCCAACCCTGTTTGTTCAATCAAAGCCATTTTATTGTGCTTTTCCACAAAAGTGCTGTGACCGTCACCATCATTGGGACATTCATATTGATCCCACAATGCCATTTGTCAGTAAACAGCAAGGTTGGAAATTACCATCCACCACCAGCCCAAGGCAGATGTTTTAGTTTCGTGGTGAGTTAATTTTCTCAACCTACCTGTGGATGAATAAAATTTACTTTAATTTGTGACTGTGCTTGATCTGCTTGTGTCTACCGCCTCACTGTTCACAGGACTCTGATGACTTATAGGCCAATGTTTACTTAAGTAGGCTGTTCTCATGATGTCACGTCACCACAGGGAACCCAAGATTGGGAGCAGGAGGTGTTTTTTGCATACAGAGTAGTTTTCAAAATGCTCACGTTTTGTGCTGTTCACAGCTGCCAGCTGTCAAAAAACAAAAATAAAAAAAAACAAAGCATGTATTTCAGTCCCAACAAAAGTGACGAATCCTGTGACAGTGTCCCAGTGACAGAAACTTTAACAATGAATGTAACAAGAGGAACAGAGAAAAATGGCTGAATACCTGCTACCAACTTGCAGCCCGAGGCTTAATCACAAAAAAATCCCTAATTTCTATCAATTATGGACCAGTAAATGAGTGATATAGCATTAAGGTGAGCTGACACACACAGTCCATTCTCCCCTCTGGCTCCACACGTGCCTTCTTCACCTCTGTTACGCCTCTGTTGCTCCTGCCAGAGCTGGTACAGAGGGCGTAACATTTTGTGACAATCTGTGACAATCACATTGAAGGACAGATGTCACAGGGGAATGAATACTACACCTTAAGATTATACTGCAGTCCACACCTCTGTCCAGTGAAAGGCTAAACTGTGAATGCACTGATTTTAAAACTCAATGCTGCTACCAGTGCTAATGTTTCAAACAAAAACAGGCTCATTACTAATATCAAAGATTTTTCATTATTTATCTGATGCAACTCTTCCACAGTGCTGATATTTTAACAAACAAGCGCTCATCCTACTGATAACCTCTCTGGGCCGCTTTAAAGGTCTCACGTCCTAAGAGCTTAGACTGTTAGTATTGTGTCTTAGATGTCTATCAAGCACAGATCTGATTTAGTTCAATACAAATAAGGAAAAATTTGGCTTCTATCGAGGACCAGATGCAGCTCTTTTTCCCTCCCTTTGGAAATGCTTGTATCTGAGGGGGCCGGGGAGCTATGATAAAATCTCTGCACTGATTGGCTGCCCAAACAATGCTTGATGGGAGAGGAGGAGGGGTCCGAGGTTATCGAACTCCCAAAACAGACATGGTTTCTGCCTGTTATAAGGCTGTACATCTATTACAAAGTAAACCCCAGGAAGTAAAAATAAGTGTTTATGGGGCACTTTCTTTCTCAAGGAACAGCACATTTCTTCTTCATCATCTTTCTAAGCCCCTTCTAACATTAAAAACAAAGAAATTCTTCATTTTTTAATTCATGGGATCTTTAAAATCAGACAACACAACTGATGAACCTCTTTTTCTAACATCACTTCATACCACATTATTTGCTAATGGCTGATTTCATTCTTAAGGGCAGATATTAACCAAACCTAACCAAATAAAACAATAAAAATGCAACTCTTATCACTGAATAAATATGAGTGATTTTAATTAAAATTTGTCACAGTTCCTCATTAAGAGGTTGGCAGTGGCTGAACAGGGTAAGAAGAATCACTGATACACCGTGTGGTGTGTTAATGACAGTAGGGGATATCAGACTGTGCCTGTATACGACACCAGAGCACAGATGACTAAAGGCCTTGTCATGACACCTCAGCCCTTCTTACAGTGACTCGCTCTTACAATGTGATAAAACATTTTTCCGACTGTAACCTGTTAAGCATATGCCAAGTACAAGGCTATTGTGCTATCAGAAAAGGAACCCATGTGCTGGCAGCTGGATCAAATTCCTGCCATATGAGGAAGTATAACAAAGATGACAAGAGGAGGGTCAAGCCCTCATAGCCAGACCTTGCCTTTGGCCACCGGTTTATCAGACACATCCACACAGACAGAGCTGTGGCTTTGACATATGAGCAAATGAGGAGCATTAACAGAGGCGTGTATTCATGTCGACATTTTGTTTAACTGAGTCCCTATAGAGGTTAAGATAAAGGAGACATGGATATGGATGAAGCCTTTCTCTTCCCCCTGCTTGTCATGCTCTGCTAGCTCGTGTACTCACATCCTGTATTAGCACATAATAAGCTAACTATGTGCCGGACGTGTGCTCCATTCAATATTAACGTAAAGTAGAGAAGGTGGAGGAAAACTATACGTCCAGACAATGCCAGAAAGCCCAGACAGCTGAGACAGACGTGGCTAGCTTGGAAAAATCCTCCCTAGCATCCCCCCATCAGCAGCCCCCTCCCCTCCTTTACCTTCAGACAGCTCCAGATCCAACTCCGCCAGTTGGTCTCTAACCTCTTTTGGCAGGGCGGACAAATCCGCGCCGCGGTCTGCCATGGCTCCGCTGAGAAACACGAGTGCAGTGAGGCTGAAAGGACGCCGGGCTGTGGTGACGAAATGTTGAAAAATGTAAAAACAAAATAAAAAATAAAAAACGCCCTCCCTCAAGACACAAAACAAGCCTCAGAGTGGGAGAGACGGTCCATCCGCACGGCTGGCCTCTCCGCCATAATGGGAAAACCTCACCAACGGCAACGAGCTGTGGGTCACGTGACCGCATTTACCTCGCCTGTACGTTAATTCAACTGCAACTCAGGCAGACGTCGACACTGCTGCTCCCCCTGCTGTCTGCTGGGCACAAATACACGAAAACAAACTCAAAACACAGCACTGAACACTAAACATTTAGACTTACCAGTATAATCAGACCATTTACACAGTTTTACGGAAAAATGGCCCCTCAGAGCAACCTTTGAATTCTCAGAGGGTTCAGTTTTGCTGTACGCCATTTTAAAGTGACTGTTTTTAGGTTTTGTTTGTGGTAATTCTCAGCACTATTCTAAAACAGTCAACAGGTTATTAACAATGACACTATGAGCCCATAGAAGACTAGCCTACATCAATAAAGCAACAATATCACAACATGAATAACAAGCACTCTGAGAGAATAAACCTCCGCCAAGGGCATTTCCAACACTGTTGGGAAAAGCGAAACTGTGTAAACCTGGCATATCTCAAAATAAACAAACTTATCCAAAAAAAAACGTGGACCCATTCATCTAACCACTTCTTCATTGTGCTATGGCCAACATTTCCTGGGAACGCCCATTGTGAACTTATTAGGTTATTCTAGAAAAGGTGGAAACCTGGCCTAACTCACAGATAACAAATTCCTAAAAAGAAAAAAAATCCTGGATCCATAAATCACTTCCTTTTTGTGGCATGACTTAAATTTCCCTGAAATTTATTTCAAAAAAACATTCATTACTCTTTGGGTTATCCTCTTCACAAACAAACTAACTTACCAGCAAATACCAGCAAACCCATTACCTCCTTGGTGGAGGAAACTAGGAGTGATCATAGGGAACAACCCTCCACTGAGGCATTTCTGACAGTTGTCATCAGATTGCCACCAAAATAAATAACCTGTTCTTTGTACCATGACCAACATTTGCTGATAACTTCCTCAGTTCTGTTAATAACTTTTTGAGTTAACAGCTAAAATGTGGGAAAACTGCCCTATCTCACAATATTAAGAAAACAAACAAATCCAGGATCAGACCACCACCAATGAATCATCAAATTCACAACGTTTTGATTCATGTTAACAAACTGAGTGGCAAACACCACAAAACACAAAAAGTTATCCTCTTTGGCAGAGAAAATCCACCTCCCAGATGACAGACACCCCTGAGTCAGATGTTTGCTTAGCCCACAGCCAGCTCCAGTGGCAGAAACACACGTAAGCATATCTATGTAGCCACAGTAAACATGAGAGCACAGCACTGGAAAACTGAAGCCCAACCACCCCAATGGTGGGGAAAGGTCAGACACAGTTCATGAGCAATTAAAGCTGCAGAAACAAAAACAGCCTGAACAGAGCAGGGCTGAAACAGAAGGGTTTATAGGCATATCATAATTTATATATGAGTAGGTTTGAGGGGCAAGAAACCTTTTTTATATAAATCCTGCTGAAAAAAAACACTATTGTATGACATAATCTAACCATGTGCCCAAAAGAGAGGGCAAAAGCTCTTAGGATATCCTATTTTTTAAGGTTTTTATTTGTAGATGACTGAAAAAACAAGGCTTAAAAATGAGAAAAACAACAACACATTTTGATTCAGGAACTTTAATTGCTTCCAAAGCTGCCACTACTTAGGTGTCACAAATGCAGATTGATATAACCCTGTCAAAAGAACTTTGTTTTTACATTTTCCACAGCAAGGACACTTGAGTAAGATGTATTGAACGAGTTTAAAATAATATGTATATCTCGATCATACAAATTGAAACACAATAAAGCTGTAAGCACAGAAGCTGGCCTGCAAGGATGTTTATGATGCTGTGGAGAAACTGGCATGTGTGGATTATGTGGAGAGGGTTCAGCCACATCACTTTTCTCATCCATCCATCCTTTATCTTTGCTGCTAATCCCTTTTGGGGTTTCTGGGAGATGGAGCCTATCCTAGCTGACTTGATGTGGGTGGCATGGTACACCCTTGACCATTCCCCAGCTGATCCGCATAGAAAGACAGAAAACCATTCATGATGTAACTCATACCCAAAGGCAATTTAGAGTCACCAGTTAATATAAATGAGTTTGATTTTGGTGTGTGGGTCGAAGCCAGATTGCCAGGAGAGAGCCTAAGCATGTATGGGGAGACCATGCATCTCCACACATAAGACCCAAACCAACACTGGGATCGAACCGATAACCTGCTGTGCCACTGTGCTGCCCATACTTTTCTCATTTTCTTAAAATTTCTACAGACAAAAATGTGAAAAAAAAAGAATCTCAGCCACAAGCCCAAATTAACTAACTGTTCTTTCATCAATTTGGTTTTGTTGAAATGAGAGATATTGCAGTTACAATTGTACACGAATGTTAGACACTTTATAAACATGTAGAAGTCATTCACTGGCATGATTTATATATTTCATGCAGATAAAATATTAAGGTCATTGTATTTTCTGCATCTGTCTTTACTCAGTCCAAAAATGCTGCAGCTTTATTTCAATTTAACACCTGAGCTGGTGGGTAATTTTGGGTCAAATGCTGCATACACCATGCAGTGCTGGATCGAGACTCCCTCTCATTTATGTTTTTGTGACACACTGTTAGAGTCTGAACTCATGGCAGAAAATTAGCTGCAGTTAGAATTCAGTGTTTTAGCCGTTGCTTTGGTCATCTTTAAAAGGCTGTTGTGGCATCCTGACTGTAAGTGCTGTGAAATAATGACATCCTTACAGCTTTTCTCTGCAATTAAAGTCTGCTCACAAAAGGTCACAAACATGTTCCTACTGTTTAACATGTCATTGTCTCCTAAGGAAACACTTCAAAGAAAACAAAACAGCTTAATTGTTAGTTACTGTGCCACTGTTTGCTTTTCCTAAATTTCCTTTGTTTAGTGCAACACATTTACAGGAGGACAGATTGTAGAAATAGTCCAGCATTCAACGAAATGCGCAATAAAAACTCAAACATCTGGATGTCACACTTGACAGAAACACAACCAGTTCTATGCAACGATTGGTATTTAAGAGAGATTGGTTACAAAAACAGGATTCTTTTTACCTCCGCCAAGGAGGTTATGTTTTCAGGAGAGTCCGTCCGTCCGTCTGTGAACAAAATAACTCAAAAAGTAATGGATGGAATTTGATGAAATTTTCAGGAAATGTTCAGCATGGGAAAAGGAAGAAGTGATTCAATTTTGGTGTTGATCCGGATCACCGTCTGACCGCCATGGCGAAAAATGTGATTTTTGTGAATAACTACTGAACTAAAATAGATATCATGATGAATCCAGTTGCTAATGGTATGTTTTCATGGTCAAGGAATCTAAATATTTCGATGAAATAAAGGTAGGACTAATATTTATGGTCAAAATCAATCAATCAATCAATATGGCTGAGGACTGTGGTGCTGGCGGAGGTCTGCGCTTTTCGAGTGCTTTTCTAGTTTTTATTGTTATCATTTCATATTTCATTTTCAGTTTCACATGAGTTATTGTTTTGTTTCTTATTTTGTGAAAAAAAAAACCTTCAGCTTTAGTAATAGTTTACTTGTTTTACTTCTAATACTTAGCGTCTGTTGGTTTGTACTGAGAAGACCCGGCAAAGTAAGACAAGAGGGGAAAATAAACAAAAACAGTAACAAAAAAAAATAGTTACAAAATGTACACAATCAAACAAACAGAGCAACTACTGCACTTTGACCCCACAGTTGTCATAGCTCTTGACTAAACTAAAAGGTTTTTGAAATTACCAAGACCAGTGATGGGCAGTAACTTCACTACAAAATAGAGTTTTTAGTAGCTTATTTGAATTTCCAGTAACTTTGTGGTAGCTTTTCTGAGTCAAAAAGATTTTCAGTAGCTGAATAATTTCATTGACCAAATAACATGGTAGTATCTAAACAAGCCACACGTGTCCCTCTTGGAAAAGCAGAGAGGGCAGCAGCAGGGCTCTGTCACAGTCCAGAACACCTTTAAGAAGACTTACTGACACTTGGACGTGTTGTATGTCTGCATGATGGTGGCACCTCAGTCTAATCCTCCACTTTCCAAGCTGCAGCCGAATGCAGCGACAGAGCTAATTTTAGGTGACCAAAATGTTTTTTCTCAAAATGTAATGAAGTAATGACATAAGAAGATAAAGTGTATTACTACAGAACAGTTTGAGCAACTATCCAAACCCTTTTTTTTACACTTATGCAGATACAGTAGGTCAAACAAACTGAGCAGTTCAACATTTATACAGACTTTACTGCCAAAAGTATTCACTTACCCATCCAAATAATTACATGTAGGTTTTCCAGTCACTTTCATAGCCACAGGTGTATAAAATCAATCATCTCATCATGAGCTAACATATGTTCATAATTTACCTCTATAAAGTATTTACTAAGAATTTATAGTTTGCTGTTTTCATCAGTTCATTTACTTTGTAATATACAAACACAGCAAGTGAGTTCTTCACTGATGCATTTGTAAAACATTAGTATTTATTTAACTGTCAATTCAGTGCTAAATAATATTCATACGCAGATAAACACGCTGTAGAGATGATAGATAATTTCATCTTAATGCTGACTAGTGCTTTACAAACTATTAGGAAAACATTTATTGCTGTGCTCAAAAATGGAAAAAAATGAATGATGCTTTACTAATGCTAAACTAATCTATCAATATGGTATCCCTCTGTTTAAAATGATCAATAATCTGAGAGTGCTTTGTTGATGGTTGATATTTTCAACATACTGTTTTTTTTTCTGTGTAGATACTATTCAATGTTCCTTTTAGTTTAAACATTACATTTATTGCTGTGTGGTTAGCCATCCTTAGCACGAGTAAACTCAGCCTGCGTCCCATCACAGCATTTTCAATTTAGGATTATTTAAGAATTTGTGATTCTGATCCTGATTCATGGAAGATATGGTCATCTAGGTAGGCTTCTCTTCCTGTGTGACATTCCCCACTCTTTGTTGATTTTCTATCCTCATCACTGTCTTATCTAATAATGGCATAATGTCTAAAACCCTAAAATTAATCTTTCAACATGTACAGTATGTCAAATGTTAACTATGGGGTCACGGAATGTAAGCAAATATTGATTGATACACCATTACTCCTGGTATACTGCAGTGGGACACGGCATATAAATTTTACTAGTAAGCAGTAGAAAGCAATAAGCTGTATTACTTAATTACATTTATTATTAGTTCTGTCTTTTGGAAGGACATTTACTTTTTCCATGTTGCCCCAACCACACTGTACACAAATAATACTGATTAGAAACTTACTTCTTATGCATCCAATGAAACTGCATTTTTTTTGTAAATACAATAAAGAACTTGCACTATTTTGAATAAAAGTGATATATTGCCCTGCGTACAGTATTAGAGTATGCCAACGATAAATGGTATTGCAGCCTCAGCATTACTATATCATAACATCAGATTCTTTCTAAAACACACCCCTATCACTCTTGTAAATACACTTAAACATACACTGAAAAGAAAAGGCGAAACCATAGATGTTCATTAGATGTACTTTCTTTAATTAAAACTGCAGCACTGTAAGTGTTCATAGTATTCCACTTGGACATGCATGGAAAAGTAAATATATTCATATGGTACACATATGTACAGTACAAGGACAATTTTCAAAATCATCGTCAGTCCAACAATGGGAGTGTGAAAACCATTAACACATGGCGTGCAACTTTCACATTGTTGCATTATTCTTTGAATTCCTCTTCGCAACAATTCCAGGTAACATTAATAATATACTAGAGACTGTGGGGACGATTGTTAGTTGCCAAATTAAAAAATAAGTTAAACAAATACAGTAATTAGACACGACCAAATTTACTTTCAAACATGTAAAAAGGGGATGTAGTCTACTTTTGAAAGACTAGCATTTCTCTGTGATAACAATAAAACAAAAACCTGTTTGTTAAAGTAATAATTTCCATATTCATCAGTACAATCAGACAGTTTTATAGTGCTTAAAATAGCACATAAAAGAAAACTAGAAAACAGTAAAGGTGCCAATGACCTGAATTACATGAAAAAATTACAGCTAAATATGGTTTGAATTTTCCTTTCATAAGAACAATCGTCTATAAAGGGACTGCTAGCAAAATATAGCGCCAGCTTGGAAGTACAACAGAAATGCCAGGGTCGACATTTTGACTGTTGACGAGAAGTTCAGTCAAAGTCAAAGATCATAAAATTGCTGAGCTAAATTTCCATTTATGTGTACAGTACAGATAAGAGCAACTTGATAAAAAAAAGATCTGATATCTTTGAAAGGCCAACAGGACAAGAGTATTGCAAAAATGAACAGAAATACAAAGAGACAACACATTTTCATTCTTTTAGTGCATAAAACATGCCCTCATGTGGACAGATATCTGTTTTTTTGAAGTATCACATCTTGCTAATAAATGATGGTATCAGACAAAAAAAAGGAAAAATATACAGGAAACAAAGAGAGCAAACTGCTTGTTCAGGTGTTTATGTAAAAATATAGTAATATCTTGCTAAAATATCTTGGTAAAAACAATCAGAAACAGTTAAAAGACACCTTGACGTCTTCCTCTCTGAAGATGTGTGTGCTGTTTCTCTCCACCAGATGACAGAGCAGTCATGTTTCAGTGTCTGCTGTCGAGGAGAGACTAAAGGGGGAACCTTGAAGGCTTTTCAGGGATTACTTTTGAGAATAACTTAATTTCTCATTGGCTTTTATTTCACACTGAGTTGAACTGAGTATTTTCATGAGGCTTTATTGTTTTCCACATGAGCAAATCTTTAAGTCTCAAAGTTGGGATAACTGAGGCACTAATGTGATCTTAAGGCAAACATATGAGACACTGAGTGATGTGTAACAAACAAGTGCAAGTAACAAGCAAATATACTGACGTTTGTGTCCCTGTGATGTCTGAATCACAAAGAAGAACAGTTGATAAATGTACGTCCTTTCTCATAAGTACCAGATGGTCTTTGGAGATTCAGAGAGTATTTTTTAACTCATTATGGCTTTGTTTAGGTTTGGTAGAGAGCAAAGAGACTGATCGGTTCATCGCACTTCCATCAAGCAGCAAGGATGTGCAACCATCCTGAAAAGTGTGAAAATAACAGTTACAGTAAGTCGAGAGCCTACAGCAAACAGTCACCAGAAATAGGTTCATATAAAATGGAAAAGGCAGCTGATATCAAACAAATAAACAGCAGAAACTGTTTTAGATCATAGGAAGGAGGATGGGACTGAATGATTCCCTTCAGGTTAAAAATAAAGACTTCCTCAAACCAATGCTAAAATAACACACTGTTAATCTAATATTTTGGTTCTGTGGACTAATCTTGGATTGGATGTGCCAATTAGTTAAAAAAAATATAGCTGCACATACTGTATCAACAACATAACACCCTAATAGAAAAAGTCACATGCTAACAATCCAGCTATTAACGTATGAGATCAGGAGGAGGCAAACTGCTATGTTCTGATGTACATAGATATATACACACAGAGCCAATCACACACATCTTATCACACAGGGGTCTGAATTAGGGATGCATGGTTTGTTTGGGGATTTTTTTGTTTGTGTTTTAGCTCAAACCCAGTATTTCCAAACATGTTTCTATCAGAATATGCATTTTTCTTGTAAAAGACACAACTCATCTCTGACACACAAAATCGACACGTTACTCTTTTGAAAGCCTAAGAAACAGAAACAAGAACAATTCATGATTCAACAATAACAGGAGCAGAAGATGTTTTTTGATACTAATCGCTGTCAGCTCTGCTTATCGATACAATTCTTTTTGTTTCCTGTGATTATCTGTTTAAAACGTCAGGTAAGGTCAAACATACTTGATAACTGATTCTGAGCTTGGTTAAAAATGTTTCTGCATGTTCCTGGTGCTTCCATCCTGCTGAAAAATCACAGCCATATAAAGTGCATGATGCCATGTTTGTGTCTTTTTGTTCACTTAGGGATTCACAATAACAGATATTTGCTGATATTTGGATATGCCAGTATTTCTGAACTCATTTCAGCTAACAATAAAATCAATGAAGAAATATTCATATTTTTTAAAGGACCACCATCTTTCCTATACAAGAATTCATCTGCCTCTCCTATTATGAAAGTCAATTGTTTTAAATATCATTGGAAAATGGGTAATAATTAATAATTATTTACTTTTTTCTAAATGTCAACTTCAGTGATAAAGAGCTGAAGCATTATGGCATGTTTGTACATTTGACCAAAACAATAGTCAATATATGCCTGATGTTTCTGCTACAAATGTTAGCTGTTTTTATTTTTATCTCTGTCAATAATGGTCAAAATCTACAGCTTTTATCTGCAGATATTATTATTGGTGGCAAAACATTGTGCATTGATGAAATTTAGACCACTTTTGTCTCCTGTTTGCAGTTATTATTGGCCTGACATCTTAGTAGGTGTTATGGTGCTTTTTGTAAAATTAGAAGTTAAGGGTTGGCACTATGAATGACATCGCATCTAAGCCGACTTTATTTTACATACGTTTTTCATATTGGGGCTTTAAAGGGGTGTTCACAAAGACTGATCTGATTTGCAACTCAAATGTTTGACTTTGAGATCAAACAGAAAACTTCAATAAAGCTGGCTGCCTCCTGCTAGAGTGTCGTAAGGCAAACAGAGTAAGTGGTTGGCACTGAGAAGGAAATAGTTTGACTTAAATGCAAATGATATTGATTCAGCAAGCTAGTTGTTAAAAATTCTGAACTGGATTCAGTTCTCACCTCCCGTCCCTACAGATGATCATGTTTTTTGACTGGTACATTTTTAGTGATTGATGTTGAAACGATTACTTTGAATGTCGTGTTTATAATAATAAAAATATTTTGAACAGTCATCATGATGGTAGTCATACAATTTGTTGATATTACAGCAATTACATGATCAATGTATGGACAAGATATCACCTGTAAACATCAGCAGAAAAATAAACATCTGCCATTTTGATGATCAATGTTTTAAGCCAACGCCAATAACACCATGCATCCCTAATCTGAATGAGGTAAGTTCTGGGGTCTTTGTTGAGATCTCCTTGAGGTGGAACCATTTACAAAAAAAAGGAGATTATTGAGTCTTTGGAGCTGAGCATGAACAGGGACAAAGGCTGTGATGGAGTGCATGTGCGGGGTGGTGTGGGCATGTGTGCATGGCTGGATAACATCATTCATCAACAAGGCACTATCCCCTGCTGAAAAGAGTGTGAAGCCCTGTGTGTTGTTTGGTGTCTGTTTTGATCAAGAGTGTCTCTACAACACCTTGCATGTTGTGTTTGTGTCCACGTGAAGAGGATCACTGTGGCAGTACACTCAGAGCGATGCAGTCCTACAGTCCAGAGAGGAGTCGAGAGATGAGTGAGCGGGGGAAGCACGAGAGGAGGAAAACGAGGATGTAAGGGTGGAGTCCAGCCCCTGTAGTCTATGGCAAAGTGAACAGGAAGCTCTTTTTAAAAAGTCTCGGTCCATTCCCAGAAGGCAGCTGCTAAGCTCCAGGCCACAGCAAGGATGGCTCAACAGGAGGGGGCTGAGAGAGCAGAGGAGCGCAGAGGAGTGGTGGGAGATGTAATTTTGACTTCCAGATTGAAGAATTCAGGAGGGACGAGGTTGGAGATCCGCTGCTCTTTTGTACCCCTGGATGATGAGAGTGAGTCAATTCTGGGCCGTGGTGGCATCCCTCATCATCTGGCAGCAGACTGAGATTGTGCAGCCATGATAATGTGAGAAGGTCCACTCTCAGACCTTTGCTGCTGGCCCATTCCTGCCAGCACTGACATAGCCATGGCCTCAGCTGCTGCCCTTGAGCTCAGGCCATTTTGCCCTGAGGAGAGGCTGGGTGCCAAAGAGCTGTGCTGGATCACGGGGGCAGGGGACCCTGTCGGCTCTGAGTTGTCTTTCATGCTCTCTTCTGCAGCTATATCAAAAAAAGGAAAAAGAAAATGTACATTTAAACCGCTGATTCACTCGAGTCCAGCTTTTCAGAGAAGCCAGGGGCAATACTGTTGTTCAGTAATGCTTTTCAGACTCCCATTTCTGTTATAAATAATAATTAAAAAAACACTGAAGCTGGAGAGGACAAATTAGAAATGTCTCATATTTTCTCTAAAACTCTTAAATGAAGCATGACTAATTATAATCCAAAAACTATATATATTTGTGTATGTTACTTTAACAGCTTGGACCTGTTGCTTTTGTAACTTGAGAAGTTATCACAACTCTATCATTAAGAGTGTCCAATAACAAATTTGTCTCTTTAGAGGTGAGAAGAGAATCTACAAGGCCCGTTTACTACCCAAAGTTGCCAGCTTTTGTAGTGAAGGTATTAACTGAAGCTTCACCTAAGTAGGCGGTCTTCTTCTGTAGGGTGGTCACGGGACAGTCCTTGTGGGCCAGCAGCAGCTGTTTCAGGTGAGCCACCTCGTTCCGCAACAGAGACACTTCATTCTGAAGGAATGTAAATAAAAAAGTATTAAATATTTACAAGTTAAAAATCATAAACGAAATATTTTATGAATATATTTCTTAATTAATACTGAGTTCAGCAAAAATTGTGTATTTTGTGGGCAAAACTGGAAACCGGGTTTCACGCAGCTCCAACAAAACATGGCTTCAGGCTTTTCTATGAGAACTTGAATTACCCCTGAAAATAAACTCTGACACAGGGAAAAAAGCTTACAACACAAGTTTTGATTATTAAGATGATCTTGAAAAAGGAAAACTACTTTTGTCAGTTCTGAAAAGTTTTACTCTATCTACAAAAAAAAGCTCATCAGACCTAAAGAGGAACCACCCCTGCAGTGACTGACTTCAGTATCACTGCTAACAGTTTAACATGTTTGTCGAGAAGATTTTTAATGTCCCAAACAAACTCTGTAGTCCTAGTTAGCCACTTGTTAGCAACTGTCTTTTGAAAGACATAAAAACACTTCAAACTTACAAGTGAAGCATTTTCATATGCATTTAATATGGCAGGAAAAAATGTTAAAATCTCGATTAAGAAAGAGTGGGTATAAAAATCTGGCACCATTAAAGTACATGTGCCAACACACCCAGTAACTCTTAAACCAAATTACAGTACCGATTTCTGTTCCTCAAGTTACAATTTAAGGAGCTTTATTGGCATTAATGTGGGGCAATATTGCCAAAAACCTAATGAAAGCTAAAAATAAAGAAGGAAAACAACAAAATCTATGATTAAACTTGTTTGAAAAAGAACATTTAATGTAAAAATGTTGAGTGTGGGCTTTGGCTTTGTGTTGAGGGCCCACTGGCTGTCCTCAGGTCTTCACACACTTTGACATATTTGGCTACAATAATCTCACAGTTCTGCATTTCCTTAATATGGGATTGTCTCAAAGTGACTTGTGTATTGCAACTTTGAGTGAGTGTTTGTTAGGCCAGTGCTGTAATCCTCTTTTTTAAAATAGTTCACTAAATGTCTCATCTAAAGATGTTGAACCCTCTCTGCCTTTTCTGCTCATTTAGTACACTCCAGCTGAAGAAATAGACATATGGGCACAATCTTATTGGCCACAGCTTGAGCAAACATTATGAGAGCCCTTTCTTCTTCTAAATATTTTGCGTAAAGGATCTTTTAGGCACCTGCACCATTTAAAATTACACATCTGGCATTGGTAAGGGGAAAAATAAATGTTTTGGGTATCATTTGCAATGAGATACTGCATGAACACTTTATTACAAACTTGCATGTGGCTCTGCTCACAGTATTGTTTCATTTTCCCCGTATTTCAATTAGAGATGTAACGGTATGAAAATTTCATATCATGGTTATTGTGACCAAAATTATCACGGTTATCATTATTATCGCGGTATTGTTGCATTGTGCTCAAAATGCTCAAAAAGTACTTTAACACAGTCTTGAAATCATGTAACCCCTTTAATAATATAATTTTAACATTTCTTTTATCTTTTTAGTCAAAAATTGTGTCAGAAAATGTCCTATAAGTAAATTTGTTTAAACTTTTTTCATTAGAAAATAAAAGTAAACAATTCTGGCAAGTAATTGTCATCATTTTGTTATAAATGCTTAAACTGTGTGTAATAACAGGAAACGAATTTGTACTGTAAACTCTGCGACACACGGCTGCTTCATTGAGGGGCAGACGCACATAGTTTCGCCTTCCAGACAAAGAGCAGCATCACTGTGAGATATTGACACAGTGTGGTGATCAAACACGGTATAACGGTAATTTTAAAAGGACACGGTAATGATTATCGTGGGAAATTTTACCGTGGTTTACCATTTTACCGGTAACCGTTACATCCCTAATTGCAATATGTATCATAACACCAGGGATAAGTCTGGAGAAAAAAAACCCCTGTTGTTTGCTTTCACACATGCACTTAATCCAGGTCACTTTTGAAAAAAATTTCAGGGTTTTGTGCAAATTGGGTGTAAACAGGGTTATAGCATTACCCTGGCCACGGTTATATGATGTTTTTTAATTTGGAATTAATTATTCAGGATTAAATAAATCAGAATTAAAGTTTTCTCCTTTGTGTTTACATGCAAATTGTAATTCCAAAATGAGGTTTACATGGAAAACTGGTTTATTCGCCTTTATTCAAGGCCTGGGGGTTGGGAATGGTTCTGATTGGACAGGGGCGGACGTGACATAGTGACGCATATACGTCTACCGGAAGGAAAAGTCCGGTTCAGCATCTCTGTCAGGGAAACCTCGTCCAACTTGGATGCTACAGCTTTAAAAAAAGTTAGTCAGCATTTTACTGCTAACGTTCATCCGCTCTTTCATTATTTCCAAATCGTCTAAGTAGGGCTGAAAGATTTATCGTTTTCAGATCAAAATCGCAATTTTAGACAATGCAATTTTGTGATCCCCAAAGCAGCAATTTTTTGCAGCGCTCCTGACTGACTCAGGCTCTGTTGTGTCAAGTATTATACACATACTGTTTTACAAATTTGTAGACAATCTATATGTTAAAAGTGCTGGTAAGCAGGTCAACAACACAAAGCCTCTGTTTAGGAGTAGAAGTTAATGAAAGCAGATTATTCATATCATCACTATTGAAGGTGAATAATGTGTTAAGTGTTCATCATTTATTTCCTTACTGTTGTCTGTACTGTAAACAAAGTGAATTTTGCACTGAAGTTTGATTTGAAAAAAATTCGTGAATTGCAATATCTGCCAGAAAAATCGAAATTAAATCTTTTCCTAAAATCATTCAGCCCTACGTCTAAGGCTCTAATTAAATAAATTGTCTCGGCTTGAGTCCAATGTTTGCTTTGGGCAGCCATCCTGCTCCCGTCAGCGTGCTCACGACTGGACAAGGGAAATGAGCATGCACAGAATCATGGGAATTAGTTTAAAGTGGAATGAACGTATACATGATCGAGGTATTATTTAATTGGAATTTAAAATCAAAGTAAACCAGCCACTTACTTCGGAATTAATTTTTATTTGGAATTATCATTTTCATTTGGACTTGGGTGTTAACGTGGTCATTTTTAGTTTATTTTTTTTAAAGAGGATTTAAGTTTTGTTTGGAATTAAAGTTTTCATGTAAACGTGATAATTGTGTCATTTTTTCTTCCTTCTGACACTTTTCATGCCTCTTTTTATGTAATGACTTGTCTCCTTAGTCTTAAGATACGACCTCCCCTCCCCTCTGGCAGGGCAAACATCACGCTATGATGGTTACATGTGGAAAAGAAACACAGAATAAAATAAGGTGCAAATGTCTGAAAATTCTTAATGATTTCAACACAGCATGTGTGAGAGCATATCAAACTGATAAAGGCCTTACAGGGGTTTAACAGCAGCCTGACTTAATGTCAAGGCTGACCAGTAGAGCAGAAGTAGCTATGTAGTAGAAAAAGAACTTGAAACAATCATTAATGATAATAAAAGAGATGTGAAACAAAAGTAAAGCTCTTATGTACCTCGCCCACTTCTAAAAATAGCCTAAAATCCATCAAAGCAACATAACTAATCTGGAAATTCCCCTCACACTTCCACTTCCAGTTAAATCTGTCCACTGGGCACAGTGAGCATTTAAGTAAACACACCAACATCAGCCTCCAAATGGCCACATTTCAACCCCAACCCACCCACTCAAAGCCCACTCACCGACAATGAAACGTTGAGGCTGCTGAGTTCCTCGGCCTTCTTCTCTAGAGAACTGACCCACAGTTTGCGTTTCTGTCTGCAGCGCGATGCTGCCGCACGATTTCTCTCGAGGAAGCGTTGCCTTCGCTCATCTGGGTCATCGTCTACCGTTCGCCGCCGCCGCCCACCAGTTGGCTGTGCTGGAGATACCTATGGGAGCAAATGGGGAGAGGGTGAGATGTAAGCAGACAGGCAGAAGAGGGGAGAGGAAGAAAGACGAGAGAGAAAAGGGAAGTTTGAGTCATAGCTACATTATTTTAGTCTGAGCACCATGTAACTACCAGAAGTATGGCCAAAGTTCAATGTCACTGAAACAAGTGAGAAGCCAGAACAGAACAATGTTTAGCACAGCTAGTGGTGTTGTCCTCTCTTTCACTTGCTCTCCTATTTTTTTTTCAAATCCTGATTCTAAATACCATGCTGTACCTGAGGTTGTGCAGGTGACGGAGCATCTGGCTGCTGGAGGAGCAGCTGGCTCTGCTCTGCCCTCTGAGGGACTGTGGGGCTGCTGCCCATAGCCATGATGCCCAGACTCTGTCCTGATGGGCTTTGCTGGGACAGTGCAGCCTTCAGACGCTACAAGTAAAAAATGATAAAAGCCATATCAAATTAAAGTGGAGGAGTTTTATTTTCAGTACAGCACTTTAAATGCCGACACAATTTAAACAGTTCAAAAGCAAAAAAATAAGTACAAATACTAAATGTTCTGTCTAAGTGTTAGGACAGACAGTAGCCTAAAGGTACTTCTGCAAGGATCTTCACTCATGCTGTGCTCCCACTATCGAGGAGATCCGGCTTGTTCCAAAAGCATCACATTCATGTGACATCCTATCTCAACTCTTTTTAACTTGTTCAGCTCTTGAGGCCGTGCGGATGATGTAACAGTTATATGTTCCAGGAACAACTTCTTAATGGTGTCTTTTTGTGATATGATACGTTACGTAGCTTCGAGAAAAGGTCTAAAAATAACTGATTGTGGCAGCTGGTTAATGGAAAGTCTTATATTTAAAAAAAGGTTCCAATCAAATGAAGATAAGTGATTAAAAAAAGATATAAAAAAAACAAAAATGAAAGAGGTAAAATATTACCACAGACAACACAGCTCAGGTAAACCCCCAGGTGCAGTTTCAAGTGGTAACTGAAATACTGCCACTTTGTAAAGCCACCAAATCCTGCTTGATCCAAACTCTAGCCATTCTACTTCTTTTCAACTTTTCCCTTCTAAACAAGTTTTTTGTTTATGTTGAATGCCATTTACCTTTTCTTTTTCTTTTGCCTGTAACTAAACGTTTTAAGGCAAAAAGTCTTATTGCATTGAGTTAAATATGCCCACTAGGCCAGAATGGACCAGTAGACTCTCTCAATAAGGTCTGTGGTAACCTAAAAAAGTAAAATATATACATGTGTACCGTACAGATTGTTTTCAATTTCGACAGTCTTGTAAAGACAAAACCTGTCTAACTGTGGGCAAAATGACAGTCATGGCAAGGTATTGTTTTCCATGCTGTTTTTGTGAAATATCTTGTATTTGTAAACTCTTATTTTCATATCAATGTCAAATTTGTACAACAAAAATCAGTTGATTCACTTGTCATTGTATATCATATCTGATCCTGACAAATATACCATGAATAAATAATTCACTATCTGCTTTTTTGTGAATTATTTCATCAGCAAATGTTGCCCCCACAACGCCCTCTGCAATTAATATAATCAGTTTATGGCCACAGTATGTAGATAATTTCTTAACAATCCATTGAGGTGTAAGGTTAAATATGAGATAATAGCCCTGTCGTGGATGTGGTGTAAGAGTTATATAAACTAGTGTCTGCAATGAAAAGTCATATGATGAGTAAAGGGAGGCAGCACAGAGTGAGGCCTGAGGGTTAGGATGAAGACAAAAAAAAAAAGAGATAACGATACAAAAATAGAGAGCTAATCTTGTTCTGACCATCTTGGCCTCTGAGTGGATGCTGTAGCCAGAGGGGGAGTTTGAGCCGCTGCTGCTGCCTCCCAGAGGAGGACCTGGGATCCCAGGAATGTTGGGTACCATACACATGGGTCGGACGAGCTAGAGACAATGAGAAGATTCATATACATTTATTTATTTATTTATATGAAAACCTCCAAAACTATGTACAAGTTTAATATGTGCATATTAAATGTGTCTATTTGAATTACATTAATGACAGAGGGGATCTGTCCTGGACCAGGGAGAACAGGAACAGCCTGACCAGAGGGAAGCATCATCATGGGGTAATGGCTGGTTGGAGAGCTAAACAGGCACACAAAAGAGGGACAAAGGTAGCATACAAGTTAATCATCTCTTAAAATCACAGTTTTACGCTTTAAAGATTATTTTTTTAACTGGTCAAACCTCAATACCCACAACCACCTAAGTCAATCTGAGTGATGAAAAATGTCCTGGACGGGGCTTTGAACCCACAATAGTACACTAGACAAAACAAAGCAAAACTAGCCCATCATTACAGAAACCCTTGGTAAACATGAATTCATATACACAGGACTCTGTTTTTCAGGACTGACATGTAAATCAAGTTGTCTCCTGGAAGTCTTGCTAATTTAACACAGAGGGAAAATAACATTTTTGGCTTCATGACTTAAATTAGACACAACAGTGGAGTTAAACATTTAGAAGAGAGAGAGTAAGGTATGACATGCTGGAGATGAGCTATGGGCCACCAAAGGTACCCTGAGCCACTCCCTTCAAGGACAGGAGAACCTCTGATTGTGTTATAAGTCTACTCTGTCATGATTGGTCAGATCCCTACACCATCTTGTCCACAACTCTGGACTCATTCTAACACCTACGCTCTGCAATGGGCTTGCAACCAGGAGCCAACTGACTAAAACTGCCGACAAAGCAATGATAGGATGTCACACTGGTAGGTCTATTCAGGGGGACGGGGAACAAGACGTTTCAGGCAGCCATTGTTGCATAAGGTGGAGAGGTCTTAATGCTGCAGACGTGTTGTTTTGTCCACAAATATGCTCTATCATGCGGAGGAGACATGCAAAACACAACAGAGGTCAAATAAGCTAAAAAAGCCTGATGTGACATTTTTATGGCTATTAAAATTGGACAATTTACAAATTTTCAAAAAAACATTAAGACCCTTTCTGTAATGTATCATTTTTATTTGTGTGGCTCCTTGGGAAGGACTGGGGGTGGTCAATATAATAAAGGGTGGCGTGGAAAAAAAAATTGAGCCAGAGGGCTGAGCTACGTGTATTTCAAAAAGTAAATATCAACGAAAATATATCAAAATGCATACAACCTTAAACACTACAGGATTTGCATTTGTCACTTTACAAACACTTTTTTAAGGAGGAAAAATGAAATGTGATGTGGGCAGCTACGGAGAACGTAAGGGACTGAAAGGTTGACCCATCAACCAACAGACAGAGAAAATCAAGTTGCAATTGTCATTCAGTTGGCAAAATGTGCTATTTAAAGACTAGACAAGTAATGAAGTTGTGTCCTTATTGTTAAATCAGAGAGGCCAGCAGGATTTGCTCACCCTAGAGTTCGATTTGAAGGTGGTGCCTGTGTGATGACAGAGGTGGGTGAAGGCATGGTTGGCTGAAGGGCGTCAAAACCCAAGTGCAGAGGGAGGGAACCTGGACGCACAATAGTCGGGGTGGGGGCTGAATTCCTTGGCGGTGTGTCCTGGAAGAAAAGTAGAATTTAAGATTTAAAATGTTGAATTAAGTAATTCATGGAAAATCTAAAATATTATTGTGTGTATTTATCTTATTTCTGGACATCAATATCTCATTACACTTATTTGAATCAACAAACTGACATGTCTAAACTACCATTTTAGAATGTAAAACGCAAAAACTATGGCACTGGTTGCTTGTAAGACAAAAGACTTCTACCAATAAAATAATTTGTTTGTTTGATTTAACTGATATTTTTTCTATTTCCAAGCACTACAGACAATTTTTTTTTCTTTTTACTTCTTGAAATAACATGCTCATTTAGACATAACAGGCGAATGAATTTAAAAAAAGGAGATTAATACTTCTTAGCATACATTAAATAAATACACTTATTAAGATGTAAGATTTTCCATTATATATATAACAAAGTGACAGGGGCTTCAATACGCATGACATCATATTTTTTTTTTTTTTTTGTCATCATATTTCTAACTGGAAATACAAAACAATATTTACATCTTCAACTTCTGCTAATGTCACAGTGCCAGAATGATGAATATAATGAGCTGTACTCTGTGTCCGACATTTAAGCTAACACTTTTCTTAACATAGAAGTCAGGTGCACCACTCCTTTCATTTCTGTTCTACCTTTCCTTTCAGCGGAGGCTCCCTGCTGCTGTCTGACCTGGCGGAGACAGATTCAGGACTGGCAGGTGGCGAGGAGTCGACTTCTACGGGAGCCTCCTCCTTCACTTTGACCTCTGATGGCGTCTGCAGACTCATGTCAAGAGCCACAGAGTTTGGTGCAGCGAGCTGAAGAGACAGAAGCCATTCAAACTATCAGTGACAAAACTCTCCATGACAACTGCACAATTAAAAAAGAAAGTGATTATACATAGTTTTCAGCCCACAAACCAAATAACCTTAATATTGGTCACCAAATACTATCTTAAATGAATTTGAAAAAAAAAATCAGATAAGGTATTTCTATAAGAAAGAGTATCTACACATTTTTTAGAGTAAAATTCAAGACCCAAAGTAGCACATGACTTTCCAGATCAAACAGATAGAAGTGGTTTGCAGAAAAGGCAGTTTTCCTTTCAAATCTCTGGTACCTAGATATTAAAAAACTTTTATTTCATAGGGATGACTCTTGACTCTGATGAATCTTCGTCAGGACATGATTCATCACTACATGTCTTGATCAAGTGCAGCACTCATCCTATACTTTTCTTCTAAGATTCAAGACATTTGAAGAACTCTTTCAGTCTCAAACCAAGAAATAGAGCAAAGAACCACTACGGAACAAAGGTAATCAACATAAATGTGGTTTATCATTTAGTTTTTTCATTGTGATGTAATGCTAACTTGGTGGAGTGAGATTGATATTTCACCAAAACAAAATAAGCCATGGAGTTAAATGTTAAACCATCAACCATCTCAAATTGTTGTCAACATATCTGCTTAATTTAAATAGTGTGCTGGAGTTTGCCTGCATTTTATAATTATAAAATTAATAAACTGCCCAATATCTAGTGTTTTGGGCTTCCATTTTTGTTGTCAAAACAGGTATCAATGTTACTTCATTTTTAAGTTATGAAAGGCTTCTTTGAAAAATCTAACAAATTAAATGATAACTACACCAACAGACTAAACAATTTAAAAAGTAAACTGTAAACTCCTTTTTTTAAGTGTATGAAGTGTATCATCTTTTTTTCACCAACATGAACCAACTCAATGTAAAGAGCATTTCCTTACCCTTTATCTCATTTAAAATGGTCATAGCTTGCCTTAAATCAGGTTCATATGATTTTTGATGAATGTGAGGGTATGTTTCCAGACACTCCAGTCAAAAAACCCTCTATTTTTCATATACAGACAAACGCTGATAGTGCTGTATTCTTTATATGTCTCCTGCCCCTTCATGACCCCCTTTCCCACATGGGCCCAGTTTACTCAGACTGGTTTACAGGTCAGCTATGTGGTTACTGGTCACTGCAGTGCTGATTAGATTAGATTAGATTAGAAAGAACTTTATTTATCCCATTGGAAGACTCCTTCAGGGAAAACAGAAAAACAAAAATAAATTCAAACAGAAACAAGGCTACGAGCTCGCTAGTGATCCTTCCCATCTTCAGTCTTCCTGTTAATGCCCCCTAGTGAGGTGTTGTACAGTCCGATGGCCTGAGGGACAGAATAATTTCTCAGTCTATTAGTCCTGCACTTGGGAAGGAGCAGCCTTGGGCTGAACAGGCTCCTCTGGTTGCTGCTGACGGTGTGCAAGAGGTGACTGGTATCATCCAAAATGTCCAATAGTTTGTCCAGTGTTCTTTCCTCTGCCACCGTCACCAGACAGTCCAGCTTCATATCCACCACAGAGTCGGCCTGCCTGATCAGTTTCTCCAGCCTGGATGCGCCTCTCTTGGATATGCTGCCCCCCAGCACACCACTGAGTAAAAGAGAACACTCCCACCATAGACTGGTAAAACATCTGCAGGAGTTTCCCACAGATATTAAATGACTGCAGGTGCCATGTTGCATTTGTTCTCACATCTACGCACTGCACTGGGTTGTTACTTTGAGTCAATGGGCTAAAACTGCTGACAAAACACTGGTAGAACATCGTACTGGTAGGTTTCATTGGGCAGGAAGCAAATGAGACATATTCAGCACCTGCTGGTTGAGCAAAGAGGAGGTAGGAAGAGGTCTCAAGATACGTTCACACCAAATGTGACTTGAGTGACCTCAGCGACCACTCCCCAGAGTCAATGTACAGCCACGATCAGCCACAACCAGATCTCACACGATGTGACAGACAAGATCTTGGCAATTTGGTCGCATCTTTGGAGACATCGAGGCAGCACCCCTTGCTGCAGATGGGACTCGGGGATCACTTTGGACTCAGACCAGGTCGCTGTGTTCGGTCACCAAAGTTGAAAAAATGTGAACCCATCAGGCGATGTCACACTGGGAGAGCCAATCAGTCTTGTGTGGGTGTGTGACGGTACTTGTAATGGACAGTTTTATTCCACGTGGGAAACATTAGTTAGTGAGAACATTGGTTCCACCTCGACGGACCACAGAAAACTCACAGAAGATGCTGCTGCTGGCCCAGCGGCAGTGTTTTGTGGTTGGCAGGTGAGGGAAAAGGATACAGTTGGAATAATATAAGCTAATACATCCTTTTATATATGATATAGTCGCAGCGTGAAACTCAAACAGGTGTGACATTAGTCAGCAACAGCAGCAAAATGTGTGATTAGTACAGGCGATGGGACCTGGGTTTGTTCTTGGTCACCAAGTAGCACTTGGTGTGAAGGCACTTTAAGTGTTGCTGAACTTTTTGTTATGTTCACAGAGGTGCTCTATCAGGCGAGGGAGACACGTTAACACACTAGAGGGCATATAAAACTCTAGTGTACAAGAAATTTAAAAAAAATGTATATATATATACATATATATATATATATATATATATATATATATATATATATATATATACATATATATGTGTAGAGAGAGAGAGAGAGAGAGAGAGAGAGAGAGAGAGAGAGAGAGAGAGAGAGAGAGAGAGAGAAAGCATGTGACCTCTTTATTAATATCTAAATACATTTTTTGAAAAGTTTTCAACACCCTGCCTTTAGCTGTTACTGGTTAAGTTATGGCATCAATAAGAAATTCATGAGGCAGAACAATATGAATACAGTACCATAAAGACAGTTATTATGGATTTCATTAGAGCTTCTGAAAAAAAAAGCTACTGCATCCTCTAGATAAAATCTAATTTAGGAACCCACATTCAGATAAAAATTGAATACCAAATGTCCTTACAGAATTTTTTGCTCTCTTCTCATCCTCATCTTGTTCAAAAGAGCTGGCCAGCTCATTGAACAGGCCGACTTCCTCGCAGTTCTTTAGGAAGCGTGTGGGTGTAGGTGTCTGGTCTGGCAAAAGGGAATGAGCACAAATAATTACTTAAAAAACACTTTCACAGTTACTTCTCACTAAAAATTAAATATAGCCACTTATGTCATCAACTCTTAAGAGTGGTACAAACACCAACGCTAACACATGCTAAACAGTCTTCATCTAAATGCTGCTAAGGAGGTTTTATTTATGTGTGCATTCAGTTATACCTGCAATGATGACAGAGTCAGTCCTGGCCGGCCCAAATTTCAGTGTCATCTCATGTTTGTGTTTGTGAACAGCCAAGTGGTCCTCGTTTGTGAACCTCTGCAACAAGAAAGAAAAGAGGAGAGAAAAGAACGTTACATCAGGAAGCCTGCCGGTTGTTGTCTACCTAACCTAGAGACCCAAAGAAATGCTGTCGTAACCCATATATCAAATTGCAAGAATCACAGACAGAAAACACTCTTAAAGATGTAGCATAACACAAACAGTATGTAATATATACGTTCTGTGCTCACCGGAGGAAAACACTTCTATGAGTAGTTTCTCATGTCTTTGAAGCCTTTTGCTGGGCTTCTTATAGCTGCAGGACATTGGATGAAGTTTAACAGTGCTGGGTAATCAGCTTTTAGTTTTAATCATGAAAACATTAACATGACTCTTTTGAAAATGTATCTGATTATTTGAAGTCCCACATGAAGTGTAATGAATGAGTCACTATTTAATGTCCTTATATCAATCTAAACTGGGGTGGTAGTAGACTCCTTTTTGACCTATGCCACTGTGATGCTATGGCATTGGTTTGAGGCAAAATGTAGTAAAAAATAGCGGAAAAAATCAATTGCCACTACAGGTGAGCAGCCAGTACAAAAGTCTTGTAACAAGTTATAACATATGTGATGATGGTGAAAGGAGGGGGGGCAGCACTGAAGACCACCAACAAACACATTGTATTTAGAGTACAGTACCTTTGTTTGTATTTACAGATGTTATGTTGATGATATGTTAGTTTGCTGATGAATGCGAGCAGTCACCATGTTGAGTCTGCTGTTTCTCTCAACATTTCCCTGTTTACAGTCTGGTGGTGGCTTCTCTAACACAGATCATGAGGACAGGGAAGTTTTGTTCTGAACTTAACAAACTTTTCGTAGTTCTCAAGGCATCAACCTCAGTTTTTCTACATCTGTGACTGTCGCACATGCGGAGCTCCCAGTGCTCTCACTTGTCATGTCTCTGACGTGGAGGAACAGATCTTGGGAGGCAGGACATAAATCAAACCTGCTGGACTTGCAGCTGCAGACTTGTGTGGCATCCCAAACTGATCTGTTGTTGGTCATTTTGACAAACTTCACATGATGGAACGACCAATAGTCTGATCCCACAAGTCCCAAAACCCTACGACTGTCAGGTGGGCGATATCTGAGCATGATCAGGCATTAATGGGAGCCAGTTTCTGTCTTTGATATTTAAGAGTTGGATCTTTTAATCAGCTCATTAGAAACAACACATAACTGGTCAGGTTTCATCATTAACTGAGTTGCCATTTCAATCAGTCCAGTATCCCACAAGGTGTCTCAGCAAAGTCATCTTGAGTAGTTGCATTATTTAATGTGTTCTGTGTCAAAATCAAGGATAAAATTTGCAGGACACCACGGCCAGCACCTTGGCTTCTGGCTTACTTGCCCTGCCTTCCATTACACTTTACCCCCCATGTAGGGGTGTGCGATATGACGACATAAAATCGTTAAGGATTATAACATGGGGATGATCTCATAAAGCAGAAAGATCGTCAGATCGTCTGTGTGGGCACGGAGACTTTGACGTGCACCCGACTAGCCAATCATAGCACATTACGCGCAGTGCATGATAGTATCTCCTGTTTGGTTATTTAGCGTGAAGCCATGGAGGAAAGAGAAAAGTAGATAAAAGCTTGAAGACATCTGAACAAAAATCTGTTCTAAAGCAGCTGTATTATTCACTCAGTTTATAGACATTGCAGTTAGATAACATTTGTTTTGAATTGTTGCACTTTAAGATATAATGTTGATGTTGTTGTTCATTACCTTTTATGTTTTATGTTTACATTTATTGCACATTTTTATAAAAACTGCGCTATTTAAATTAAAACATGTTCAGAAAGTTTCTTTGGCTTCAATTGTCTTTTTTTTTCTTTTAAGGTTTTACATGTTTTATATGTTAAACATAGGGAAAAAAATGGTCAAACATGAAAATTAGTCTAGAGAAATCTACGTAAAAAAGAATTGTGATAAAATCGAGATCGGGATTTTATTTTTTAAAAATCGTGATATGATATTTTTGCCATATCGCCCACCTCTACTCCCATGGCAAACAGAGATACTCAGGAAGTGGAGGCTGGATAAGCATAAATAAACTATAGACCATTTTGGTGTTTGTAAACAGCGGCGATGTATTTTTTGGGCAGAGCCAAACTGGTGGCACAAACTATGCTAACATGGTGTGCACTAACGGCTTGCACTCAATGCACATCAAGGTGATCTAGACCATCTGGACACTTTCTCTTAGGATTTTAACATTTTGTCTTGCAGAGACCAGTTAACCCTTAGCAATGTGGGAAGAGCGTTTTTTAGCTGTCCTTTTTCTTTGCTCAGTCGATCAACCATCACCTTAACAAAGTGACAGCGGACAGACACCTTCATGTGGTTTCGGAGAGCTGACCCCATTGATGATAACAGAAAATCTCAAGGTACACACATATGTAATACTGAGTGTGATGGTTTTAATAGTAGATAGGGTTTCTGCTGAATTTCAAGCGGATCTTTGTGTTGCACTCATCAATGTAGAAATGTCATAAACAATAGGCCAAAAATACACATCAGATACAGTTTTAAAAAAAAGATATTTGTTATTAAACTTTCCTTCTTCAACACGTGCTGCTGGCTGAAAGCAGCCAGTTAATATGGGTTCGCCTGGAACTGTTACACTTAGCTTCCAGCAAGGACAAAAAAAACACAGCTTTGAATGGGCTATGAATGTGTCGAGAACAAAATACTGATGGTATGTCACCTTGATACCTGAATGTCACTTTAGGATGTAATTCAGGTAAACACAGAATAAAAAGAGGTCATGGTATTGTCTCAAAATCAAATATCTTCTTCTGTTCAACAGTTCTTTTCTTAGTACCACTTTTGTAGCGTGATATTATATAGCTTCACGTAGAAAGAGAGACCTGTATTATCTTGAGCAGCTGTTGAGAACAAGCCAAAGGCAACTTGCTTGCCAGCCCTGGCTAATGTATCTGGAGAATTGTTTTGCCTTTAGCTAAGCCTTGCTCAATAAAAATCATCATCTTGTTTACAAACATAAAAAGTGTCCTTAACATTTTCCATCTCTGAGCAGCCTTTGTTAGATAAATCGATTGGTGCATTTATTTAAGAAGCACTGCATTTTAGCAAATGAACAACAATAGCACCAATGAGCAAACACATCAAAAACAACTGCAGCAACTTGTGAAAGGTCTGGACGCCATAAACTTCTCAAAATATGAGTATGCACAGTAAATTTTACCATGATCAGGTTTCCACTTAGAAGGCTAAAAAAAGGTTTAGGAGCACATCAGACGTCAGAACAGAGAACAAATGGCCTGGTCACAAATGTACCACTTCTTCTTTGGAGAAATAACGCAGTGAATCAGAGAGAGACTGAAGAGGAATCATTTTGGCTCTGGCACAAACCTATTCACCAGTAACTGGAGCACATCTTACGGGCACAGCATTGCAGTTGTGAGTTCAGACGTGAGAGAGCAAAGTGGAAACACAGTCAAGTGTCAGGGGGCTTATTTTTAGCCCCACCAGGCAGCATCACCAATACAAATGCATGTCTGATTTGTCTCTTTCCTCTGAACATGGCTGCAGGCTCTCGTGTAGGAAACTATCTCCAACTAATCTCTCTGTATGAGATACGGGCGGCTAATGTTACCCCTCCCCACAGTAAAGACTGTGCTTTATATAATGTGGGGGCTGCCACTGCTCTTGTTGTTGTTGTCGTTAACTTGGTAAAGGCAAAACCGTCAGCAAAGCCAGGAGTCAATCATCCTTGTTCTATTATGGGCCTGATTCAGAGTTTCTCGGTAGACAACTGCTGCTTGTAAAGGGCAGCAGTTAAACAGCTTTAGACATGACAAAAGGGAATATGAGGGGGTCCTCGCAGCAGAAAGCACACAACAATTTCATCAAACAAGAAAACAGATCAAATCTGAGGTTTACAGCAGCTGTATGCTGAGAGTTAAGCTTAGAAAACAAGTTAATTTAATGCATCACAGTACTTTTATATGAAAGAAGCAAATTAAGTGATTAGAACTGTCAAAAACAGGACTAAAATATGTCTAAGATTTCATCAGTATTTTTCCATTAGAAAGATCTTTTGCACAACAAATGACGAGATTAAAGCTCTGTGCCAAAATCTACAGAAAATTAGGCACTCGTCAGTTTCTCTCAGCTCTGTAAAGCCGCCCCTTACACTGCTTTTGTTGGGTTTTTTGGTAATTTAGTCTCAGTGTTCTATTTGGCAGGTCTTATGCGCTGTTACCAGCTGTTTTCAGTATGTGTTTGTGATAAATATTTTGCCTGATTACCTCTGCTTAGCACCAAACTGCTGATACACAAACCCTGCTACTCGTGCTTGCTTGTGAACATGATTGTCTTGCTGGCAGAGATAGATGTTTCTCTTAGGTGGGGACCAAGCAGAGAGTGAATCTAAAGAAGAATACAAGGCATCTCAACACAATATTGGGGCTGCTTCTGCGCTTATGTATGGATCAAGATTTCCCCCCATAGAAGAAGACCGTGTTTCTCTCCCATGATTCTTATCAAAAAATATCCAAACATGTTAAAGTCTTGGATGTCTAGGGTGTTCAACAGACAAAACTTGAGAAAATCCTGAAATAAATGAACAATTTGTTTAACATCACTTTATCTTCACCTTTTTCCAAGGTGTCACTTCTCCATGTTCCTTCCTGTAAAAACTTTGGCTCTAACTCCAGCATGCCAACTGTCTGCTCTCTTCCTGCTTGTCTTCATGAGCAACTCTGCTGAGCTTTAAGTGGTCATTACTGTAGCTATGACTGGGAGCAGAGTAGGAGTAAGAGAAATGAGCTCTGTCTGACTACTGAATTGGATGCATAATTTGTTTAAACTGCATGAGTGTGACAGATACCGTCATTGGAGTGTTATGAAGCAAACAAGCAACCACATAAATCCAGTTTGCTTTGCATGCAAAGGGAATACAAATGAGTGAATCACCAGTTTGTGCCAAAAAAATGGCTTTGCTAGCACATACAAAGATTCTTGCTGATATATTGGTCATAGATTGACAACCTTGCGTCAATCTATGACCAATAGATTGACGCAAGGTTGCGCAGTCAATACTAATTCCTTAACCTTAAAAGAGAACTAAAGTTTAAGATTAGAAATAGTTTATTTTATTTAATTCACAGTAATATTTTTAACATTTTAAGCACTTTGTCAGGATTGCCACTGAGAACCACTATGCAGAACTGTTAGAATTAATATTTACAATATGAAAGAAAAATCTGAAAGAAGGCATATTATATAGAGCTCTACAGAGCTCATTGTCATGGTGCTACAGTGCTGTTTGTAGCAGGATATCTGTATTTGAATAATAATACATTTCCGTTTATACCTGAAACAAATGCTGTTTGACTGTCAAATAAAGTAATGAGTAAATTACCTGGTATATTTTCAAAAGTCCAACAGCTTACGCCAAGATTAACATGTCCGAGATTTTTAAAGTTTCTTGTCAAAAAATCTACTCAGTTCATGAAGTTGGTCATGCCTGCAAACCATCCCTTAAGCCCTGTGCAGAACACACTTTGGCGTCTGTGGCTTTAAATGCTAGTGAGCAGTGACTGACCCTCTCTCAAGGGGTGGATGCGTTGCCAGCTTTCAATTACTGTCCTCTACTGTTTGCTGTGGCTGCACAAACAGCCTTACACTGTGTGCACACTGAACAAGGGCATCAGATGTCGCACTGCATCACAAAGCATCCAACACCCACTGTTCACACTGCATCCATTAAAAACTCAATTTCATGCCATGCTTCCCCTCATTAGAAGTACATCAAGTGCCTTTACTGTTCAGGAGGAGAAGCAGACAAGTGATTAACTCAACGGTTCATCAATACACAATTCTTTTTTAGTTGAAAGTGAAAGTACCACATTTAAGGCAGGGTTGGTAATCTCGGAAAACTAGCATGAATTTGAATGTCGCATCTCCCAAGGACACTGGTCTGTGCTTGCCACCAAAACGTACGCGCATAATGTGGGCAGAATGGCAGTACATTTGATTAGTTTAATAAATTGTACCCAGATGCTGTGATTGGTTGGTGTTTCCCTGTTTTACTCCTGCTGTAGACAGTGACTATTTTTATCTCTCTTTTAAGAACACATCATGCATTGACTGCCATCAAGACATAACGATAATTTTAAACCAGTATTACAAATGTGTATCTAAATCAGATTACTAACCCTGCCTTCGTTCATGGAAATAGATGACCACTCCACTTTCTCTGCTGAACCAAACAGACCAAAAACTCATGAGTGACAAAGCATAAAAAAATCCCTCTGTCTTGTATTTCTCCCTCTTTCTCCCTACTCCTTGAAAGAATCCATCCATAAAACAGGACAAAAAGAGATGAAAAAATGTTGAAAAACATTTAACTAAGTTGGCAGGCAGTTATGACACTCACAAGATTTGATGTAATCTGCTTGATTTAGTCACTGACACATTAAGTTAGGACACACTGTTAAAAATGTATCTTCCACTGAAGCAGGCTGTGTACTGGACAATCACAGAGACAGGGGAGTGTCTCTCATCTGAGGGAGGTGCATGTCCCCCAGTGACATCATTAGGGGACATTTTTTCAAAGTTCTAAAAGGTGGAGCAAGTGACAGAGGAAGAGGAAGGATTTCCCTCATGTTGAGGGGGTTTGTAGACACATTGTGGGCACATCTATTGATATTACAGCCTTTAAAAGTGAATGTTCCATACAATAGGTGCTTGATATTAAATTAATATATATGTATGAAATTCAGTATTAGTTCACGTAAGTTTGAAAATATCAGCAGGTCAAAAACCAGCAAAAATCTAACGTGATGCATCTTAATTTATGACAAATGACCTTTCCTGTCATTCACATTATTTTAACTCCTATGTCATTCTGTTGTTTTTACAAATTGAACAGCACAAATAAAATATGCAGTGTTTACGTAACAGAAACATGTAACATAAAATATTGAGAGTTCATGTCCATCAGTGCCCATACTGTTTAGAGAAGAAACCAGCCAAACAAATCATTTATCTGACACAAGCATATCTTATTTTCTTATGTGCGATTTAAACTCACAAATCCTATGTACATGTGGCCTCTGATCAGAGAGTGAAAAATAGGCTTATTAATGTTCCTCGAATGTACAAACATTTTCTTTCTCACACCTCAGGAGAAAAAATCCATAGCAGCACTGAGGAGATGGCACACAGCTGAACACAGAATCAGACAGCTCGCTGAACTAAACATCAGACATGACATTTCCTGTGCTGAACAGTCATGAGCCCTACAACATACTTCTTTTAATTAGCTGTGATATGAAGCCAAGTCCCGACAATACACCATGCTGCTGGCATGTGTGCGCTCTATCGGCTCTCGGCTGAGTCACTGCCGTGGCTCTAACCTGTGTCTGCAGGCGCTGGAAGTCAACTGTGACAGGTTGAAACAATGACTGTGCTCTGATTACTCATTGGAGCCTCTGATGAGTCAGTGCTGAAGGAGACAGTGTTGTCTCAAGAGACAGCATGCTACATATCTGTGCTTAATGCTTCATCTATCTGTATTTGATCGTATGGACTTTTTCAAATTAAAGCAAGTAAACTGATATTAGCAAAGAGAATAAGTGTGATGAAGTCTGTGTGTATAAATACGGCTTCATGGGTTTCTCTCTGGTCTATCAGTTGGTGGTGGTGGCCTGCCAACGATAACTGACTGTCACCCGCAGCAGACAGTCACTACATAAAAATGTGTCTGTCAACTAAGAATGTGTTCAGAATTGACAGTGGAGCTGGCAAAGTGTGATTTTTACTCTTACTTGGTAAGTTGCTGGGTCACAATGTTCGACCCATAAATGATTTGAATTCCAACTAATTCCTTTATTTTGGAGTAGTGAGCATCATCATCTATCTATCATCATGAATGAAAGGACAAACACCAACTTAACTTTTACAGCACAATTGTGTTATCTAGTGGGATAACTTTCTTATTTTGCTGTGTTACCTGCACCAATGATTTTGTCAGAATTTGTTTTTGTTGTTTGTTTGTTTGTCCTAGAGCAAGATAATCAAAAAATCTCAAATGACTTCAATGAAATTTTCAAGGAATATTGCTCATGAAAGAAGGAAAAGGTGCAAAAAGCTCAAAAACTTCCCAACATACTCTGATAGAATCAAAAACAGGTTGTCCTTAACATCGCATGATATTGTGTTTTGCCATTATTTAATATGGCATAATTTCTACTACTGTTTTCTGAAAAACAAACATTTAGACATCTTTTTTTGTTAAGAATGCAAAATTCATAAAACACAAGATCTGTTCTATCATAGTGCTTTTTTTTTTTTCAGAAAAAAAGATGTGAGACAAGAACAACATTTGATTCTTTTACACGTAACACTCTATTCTTTTTGTATTGCAAACATTCAGTGATAATAAGGTAAAGGACTGTTGAACATTTTTCATTCATACAGTTGATATTTGCAATATTATCAATGTATATGGGCATCATATTTGTAAGTTATATCAAACACATCTGTCAATACAAATAATCAGCTTCTAAGCTATTACCTGTCTATACCAAATGTGTCGGATCATATTATCCATCCCTAGTTTTCATCAAAGTCTTTCTCATTTTACTTTCACTTTCTTTCAGGAGACTAGACCTCTAAACATTAGGGGCAGGTTGATTTCACAGCTGGAAAAACTCAGAGCCTGATCAGAAACAGGATGCTCCTGAGGGCCCATCCCATTTTGTATTTAACAATTGATTAACAACACTCATTTATGGATTTCATAACCAGATAAAAAAAACTGCTGAGGAGAATGCACATAAGTATCTCTATATCAGTATTCACGGATGACAGCTTCAAAAGTTCATTTCTGCTACTGGCATTTATGAAAATATATACAAAAGTTACAGTCTTATATACTGAGGCAAATTCATCTTGATATGAAGTTATACTAGCAGGTCTGATATCACTTCTTTAAGACTTTCAAAGGGCAGATGAAAATTGATTGTACAGTTAGAGTAAAAATATATTTTTCATTTACGGTAGGTGACATTGAAAAATGTTACCATTTATCAGCATCTGTATTTGCTAAAATATGTTCTAATATTGGTTTATGGTAAGCAATCCAACATTGGTCTTTTTATATATATTTATTCACTTGATCAGTTTTCATTTGGTTAAATGTAGCGCGTCTACGCAAACCTAGACTATGAAAGTGTACAAAGTTCATTTTCACATTTGTCCTTAAGATTTAATGTTACACTAATTAGTTGTTGTATTATAAATGTTTGGAGTCAAAAGTTGTTGTAAAACATACTGCTATAAACTGAAACAACAAACATTGAGGAAGACATTCTTTTACTTTGATAACATTACAAATAAAGATGTTTTCACTGCTACTTAAAAAGATTAATAGAGAGCTTCCTTTACGTGTTGAACATGAGTAACTTTTATCAAAGTAGTGCTACAGCATATTTGTACTGGTTCCACCCCTGGACAAACTTAACAGGTACAAAAACACCCCAAACTGAACTCATGGACACCTGAACGTGGCGGAAGAGGACTTACCTGCCCACAGCCAGGAGCGTTGCACACAAAAGGTCGGTCGTCCCCCATTTTTGCAAAAAGCTTGCAATGTAACTGCGGGAGAGGAGAAGAAGAGAACATTGCAGCAGCTTGTTTGGTTTGTGTACTGGCAAATCCTGAAAACAACAAACCAGGGATGCTATGGCTTGTAGTCCTCAGTCTGAGCAGGAAGCCGAACGCTCTTTAAAAATAACCCTGGCAAGAGGAAAACATGCACAGAGGCAGCAAGACGAAGTTTCCCTGGTGATACTTCCTTCACACAGGGGGGATTCTGGCCAGCCAATGAGGAGCGGCTTCCATGAGAGAGCGACGGGCTACCGTTTACACAAAGACATCTCCCTCTCCTTCTGTCTCATTTTCCCTCGCTCCAGTCCCTCCTTCTCCCATTACCACTCCCTCTTCTCACCTCTCCAGCACCTCCCAACCTTATACCTTCTCCTGCAGTCCCTTCTTCTCTGATTCAGCTGTTTCTCTCCTCACACACCATCTGTTTCTCCTCCTGCATCAACTGTCACCTCACATTCTTCTTTTTGTCTCAAATCATTTGAACCAATCATTATACCATTTCTTAATGTGACCCAACAAGAAATAAACAAACAAATAAATTAATATCAGCAGCATTGTTACAATTTAGATTGTCAAACTTTAAATCTTTTGACCAGAAAGTACTCAATTTGAAGAAAAGGTCAGATTTCTAGTCATACTTTAGACCAGTTGAGAATATAATTCGGAGCAGTGGACCAACGTTCCCAGTGTAATGGGAGTTTTATGCATTTTTTGATATTGATAAAAAAAACATGCTATTGGGAGACTTTTCTGACATCTTCTTGCCAAGATTATAGACGCTGTCTGATCTCTGATTACATCCAAGTGGATATTGTGACAAACATAGTCACTTTGAAAAGGCTTTTAATAATGATCAATAGTTGATTCAAGAGGTAAAATGCATCTATTTCTATTGTTTTACTTACTTAACCAAAAATGTTGGAACAATTTATTACCACATACAATGTAACTATTATTTACTTTTTAGATGGGATCTAACTGAAAACGATGGCTAAAGACACTTGATTTTATTAAACAAAGAGTATATACAAAAATCACATGCCAAAGTTAATGCTTGGTAGACCTTTTCCAAGACCACATTAATTCATTTTAAGGACCCCTTTAAGTCTTTTATTTCAGTTGTATTAGTGCCTGAGTTAATGATCCTGACAAAGAACGCCGGCTCAAATGTTTGTCTACTTATTTCTTTCCATTAAGGAAAAGAGACATAAAATGGTCAAAAATAAATTTTGAACCGAGAAAATTCAGACAAATTATATTTACCTTTTTTTCATCAGTAATGTATGACTAGAATAAAGTCTTAGGGATGGACTGTCAGAAATCTGAATTCCATAATATCTCTCTTCTTTGTATTTTCTCTATCAAATCAAATGACTGACTGTGCATTAATGTGTTTTAAACCATATTCATTTTAAACATTGCAGAGGCGAGTTAGTAACAAATGTGGAACCTCGCCAACAATGTTTCAGTTTGTAGTAGGATGCAATAAACCACCTCAGGCTTTTACACTGTCTGTAAATAACTGCACAACTTAAACATAAAGTGGACAATAATAAATGAGAACTGAGTATGAATTGGACAGATGAGGTTGCAAGTTTTATACTGATGATTTCTGGACGAACACTGAAGACAGACCACACTTGAGTTTATAAATTAAACTGAACAAGGATCTGTGGTGTTTACGGTTAAAAAGGGTCTTGCAGATAGTAGTTAGAAAGGCATTGCTGGAACTGGAAGAACTACATTACAGGCCGAGAGTTGGTGATGCAGTTCTGAGCAGGACTGCTGACATTTGATATGCTGTTTTTCTGTAATGTTTGTATTGTTTTGTTTGTTTGTTCTTGGTGCCATTCTGTTTATAGAGCGGTCCAAAGCTCTGATGTGACATTTGCTCTGTCAGTTATATATTTCAGTTTTGATCCTTTGATACTGACACTTATTTTGTAGTTGTCTATAATAAAAGTTTGATAAAGATACCAACACATAACATATACTAATTTTACAATTACCTAATTATTCCATTTAGAAATAACATGCCGATTAAAAGTATTGACTACGGTAATGATTTTCCACTTAAACTGGACAAAAAAAACTAGTGAGCACCTTTAACTCATGGCAGGGTTAAAACCATATCCAGTAACACGTGGTATCAGTCAAAATAGATACTTTATAAATTTAGTAACATAGTAAATAACATTTTTGGTTCAAAAAATCAAATACTAAAAGCTCCTGAGGAGCAATACAACAGTTATACCACAGTAACCACAATTATAACATAATGTGATGATTTAAAAATCACTTGTGTTTACTTTAATGACCTGATTAACAAAATTATTGACAGACTGAAAGAAATGACTGATAAGTTTTACCAAAAGGCTTGACAGTATAAATCACATGATAAATAAAAGAGTCTAATAACTTAATAATTTGATATTGGAAAGCAAACAAATAAATGCCACTTCCATGAACATTGTTTTTCAAATATGAAATTTCCCAATCTTGAAATTACATTTGAATAAATCTTGTAAAAAATATTTATCAAATATTAATTTTTCCAAACCAACGTCTGTGCAAACAAGTGTTTCTGATTAGACACCAAACGCATCACAGCTAATACAGCAGCTCATTTAGCTAGCTGCCTAGCTTGTAGCCTGACAGTTTCAGGGCAGATTTCATCAGGTTTCCAGCCCAGATTATTATTTGTATCTAAAAGGACTGAAATCAAAGTTCTGGTAATTGCTTCAGAGTTTTTGAGAGGATGGCAGACCTGCAGAAGCTGCAACAACAGCAGAAAGGTGGATCAGTGGGATTGGAACGATGACTACAGGCTTTATTTTCATCAACCAATCAAGGATTTCTAACAAATATCAGCAGATAATTATAAGCTTAAGCCTCGATATATCAACCTAAGGTACTCTACAAGACCCTGCTGACACCCTGAATATATTCTTTGGTTTTTATTCTGGACTGTTCTTTCAAGTACAATATTGTGATCTTAACATACTTTTCAATTCAGGACTTTATTTGTTTACTGAGGGGTTAAGGATGGTCAAAGCTTAAGATCGTGAGGAACATGTGATACACATGCTGTTCATTCAGTATGTAATTGTTTTGAATAATTTAGAATTAAATATCAGTTAAAGTTCCCCATTATGATTTTTCCTGAAACTTGGTAGCCAAATAAAACTAAAAGATGACATTCTCATAGCTAAATTCCAAATTTTGGTTATTCATCCTTCAGCATGGGTGGTATAATCCAATGCTCCATTATAAACCCCTCAGTGTCTACTTACTGACCTGCTGATCCTTCACAGCTGAAGAACACTCTTCATGAAAATAGACTTTAATTTAAGAAAATTAGGTCTTTGTGGACTGTAATAACAGAGCAGGAGGGATGGTAACAAACAAAAGATATTAATGATTTAGCATTCTCAACTGGCCTAAAGTGACGTCTGGTAGCTATTACACAACGTCATCCCTCTGACAGTACAGAAATGAACAACAAGCATCCGGGGCCTCGCCGTGTTTACAAGTGAAAATCTTTCATAATAAATGCCTTCAGCTTTTGCAATGAGACTCTGCTGAAAGGCGTTCATAAGCAGGGATGGCATCCAACCTTTACAATTCAACACTGGCCCTTCAAAATGTTTGTGTAGGATGCCCTTTGTGACTTTTTTCCTTAGTTTATATTTATGTTGTAACAAATACATTAATCTAAAGCTAGTATGGGCTGCACATGCTCTGGAGGCACAAGTTCAAACCTGTAAAGTCTGGCAGTATTGTTCTATTTTATTGCATGTTCAGTATGAACGGAGCATGCAGCCTGACATTATTGAGTGGGACAGATTATTCATTATGTTGGCCAGGGATAAATGTTTGAACGCTTTCCCAAAGTTGAACTCAGGATTTTTTCCTCCTTCCTGCCTCTGCTGAAGACAGCTACCTCTGCGCCAACACATGATTACTGAAGCCTTGCGGTGGAATACAACGCTCTCCCATGACGCTGGGCTTGTAGCAGGCTGGACTGTGGTGTGTCTTAGCTCCTTCTCTTCAGGAGGGGGGAAGCTCCCTATGTAAGTGAGCAAAACCCCTGTCCCCCCGATAAAGCAGACCTCCCATTCTCTGGAGAAAGGCAACAGATTGGTGCCAGGACACTCACAAAGTGCCTCCAATCCTCTGAGTGTATTTGGGCAGAGATGTGTCTGCAAATACGAAACTCGGACTAACTCGTTATACTGAGGGTGTGGACCGCCTGGGGAGAAGACACATCTGGCGTGAGGAGTGGGAGCAAATTTCAGAGTTTACATCTTAGTGAAAACACGCTAGACATTAACTTGGCTGGATGGCATCATTTGTGATTTCAGCCTTAAAACTCAGATGACAGGAATGGAAAATACAATTTGCTTCCAAAGCTGCCAAAACATAAACCTAAAGCTGACAGAAACAGATGTGTTAAGGTGGAGCAGCAGAAAACATTGAATTCTTTGATCATGGGAAATTGTGGCCTTCTCCTGATCAAAGAATGCATTTAACTGTGATTATCGAAATTTGAAAGGTGTGTTTGAATTTGGGAAAACCCCAAGAGGCTGTGTAATAGATATACTTAAAATAATTAGTTTTTATCACTTAGATCATGCTAATAAATTCAGTTTCTCAGCTGCTGAGTCTGGGCCAGAGGTGGGTTGTGGGGCGGATTTTAGTTGGTTGCTGACGTGTGCCGGCAGACAAGCTGTGGTGTCACATCTATTATGTACGGAAGCCTGAAACATACAACTATCCTTACAATGTCAATTATTTTGAGTTTAGTTTTCAGTGCAGTGACAGACACAAAATATGTTTTATCAAATAAACCTGAAGCCTGATTCTCTAACTCGGGGGTCAGCAACTTGCTGCTCCGGAGCTGAATGTAGCTCTTTTGCCCCTGACCAGCGGCTCTCTGGACCACATTTTTTCCTCACATTAACTCTAATTTATTGATTTTATTTCTGCATGTTGAGTGCTATCTGAAAAAAGTTTTTTTTTTTCAAATTAATATTCCTCCTTTTTTTTTTTTACAGCTTGCCAGTTTTAACTTGTAATGAATGCTTCTCCATAACCCCCGTGTGACCTGCAGCAGTTAAGAGGATGCTGCTGCATCTTCAGTCAATTTTTACCTGTGACATAGTTTTCAACATTTTATGCAGCTTATCCAGGCGATGTTTTGATGAACTCTCTTACTTAAAAAAAACAACAGCTGCTGCAGTGATGGGATGTAGAGTCAAACTCTTTAAAACAGAGGTGTGTTGGTAATCAGGCTTCACACACGTCAAGAGAAAAATGGGAAGATGATTAATTCAGTGCAACTATGACCTTGTTTTTGAAGGGGGGTGATTTTCACAAAAAGGTGTCAGGTAGGTGGTTTTTTTACCACCATGTCTGCTGTGCACTATGACTAAAGATGTCAGTTTTCCTTCTCCCCACTCACTCTCTTTCATCAAGTAACTACAAACTCAGGTGTTTGCGAGTTACTGTTATATGTTCATCTGACATATTTTTGAAAAGATATCAGGACTGACATGTAACTAAACTTGATTATTAAAATGAGCAAAGATTAAAAAAACACTGATAAGAGATTTCAAAAAGTACCTCAAAAGTCACAAGACTACCTTGTAATTATTGTTAAAATTGCCTTTAATAATGTGACATTTTTCAGCAGCTTCTTGCTGTCAGTATTATTCTGTCCTCCTAAACTCTTGGACAGTTGCGGTAGATTACCTCATCAACAATAAACCGTCACTCATGAGCTAACCAGCTGTGAATATGAGCATGAACATGAGCGTACGGTGATGTTTTCAGAGAGGTACATCATTTTATTTTAGTGTTTACATTGAATGTATTACTGATGAATACTGTCCAAAGAGAAGAGTATGCAAAAACCAGAAGTGCTCTGACAGCACAAACCTCTGCAAAGACATTTCCAACACTGTCGGGTGAGTTATTGTCAAACATGATTGAAACAGCCCTATCTTGTAGCATTAACACATTCTAGAAAAAAAATCCTGGATCCACATCAGGATTTGGCTCTCCACCAAAATCCAATCCCTTGGTCCTTGGCCTATTTCTGACATATCCTGAAAATTTAGTGTAATCCAATTCCATTCTTAACTTTTTGAGCTATCCTGTTCACAAACTTACTAGAAAACAAATCATAACCTCCTTGGCAAAGGTAAATAAAAAGTTTACCTGAAAGCATCAGACAGGAAATCTACCTTGGGCAACTCTGACCCAGTGCAGTGTGACTTTGTGAGAAACATGGTCTGAAGACCCAAACAGCTGATCAGGGCGCTTCTGTCAAGAGAACAAGTAGGCCAAGTGGCACCAAAACAAAGGGACTTTCCAGTGGAAAGTTTAAGCGCTCTACATTTTTAAGGTATAGTTTACATTTCCCAAAACTTAGTTTGTATTAAAATTAGCAAACAAGCATGTAGGAAATGACACCAATCCCCTATAGGTCAATATAAAGTTAAGCTGATATGGTAGCACTCATCAAAAGAGTCCACACTGTCAACAACTTCTGGAGCTAATTTACTTCCTATCAATAATAATCTAAAAAATACTAACTTTGCCTGCCAGCACCTACAGCTGACCTTTGTGATAGGAAAATGTATCTCAAAGGATATTTTTAAAGCCCTGCTGTTTGTGTTTGTTTTTCTGCTCAAGTGAAATTGCGCACTTTACTTTTTACTCTCTTATATAAACTAAATAATGAGCTGCCAGAGTTATTTTTGACTGTCAATTGTGAATCGCCTGTCTACTGCAGACTTCAGCTCTGTGAGACAATAAATCAGTCTGCTTGTTACATTAGTGCTGATATTCATTACAGACATGGAGATCAAGTCCGCCTATATTTGCCTCCTTTCATTCAAGGTGACATAGAAGCACTCAAATCGCCCTAATTCCTGCCCTGTCCCATTGAGTGGCTGCCAAAGTCCCACCGTTAACTTGGATTTCTCCGACTCAGCAGGTGTAGGGGAACGAGTCCCAGCTATAATCAGCCACAGCCATCCAGTGTTTGATGCAGCCTGCTAGGAAACTGACTAAACAAACTGTATTAATAGCTCGCACTGCAGCCATGACTCTGGAATCTGAGGCTTGAATTGCCAGAGGGTAGGGGAGACCCCACAAAAAGAAAAAAGGAGAGGAAGGGGAGGGAAGAGTGAAATGTGAACATTGCAAAAGGCAAAAAAATCTATAGATGATTGGTCAATTAACAGATGGCAGGCTTGCAGAAATAAAAACATGAGGTCTTGGTTTTGGGGCTTTACACTTTGAAGTCAGAGTTTAGAGCTGAACTTGTTTTGCATTTATGTAAGCAAAAGTAAACCTGAGATTTGTGAATGGAACAAATGAAATCCCATATCCATGTCTGCATATCTAACTAAGCCTTAAAGCTTAACCCTAAAAAAAAACAATGTAGGAGAATTCAGGACGGACTCATGGTGCTTTTCTTAAATTACATTAGAAACAACGTCACCTTTCTCACCTCAGTGCTTGGAGACATTTATAAGACAGGATCATGCCATCTGTAGGTCTTGATGCCATTAATCATGTCGTCTGCTCAAGCTCGTGTGCAACAAACAAAGTTCTTGATAGGTACTGATAGCTGCTCTATGCGCCTTCTTATAACCTGATACACTGGATTCAAAAATCTAAATATCATGGACATACTCAAAGGATACTTCAGCTTCTGCTTGATAAGAAAGTTTCAATCAAAATAAAGTATCCACTTCAATAAAACAAAACAAAAATAATAAATAGGACAAGACAATATATTGTAGACTGCACTCTGTGTTTTTAGTGGTAGTTTGTCCTATTGGTTTTGGTATATGATGTCAGTGTTTAATGTTGATATTTTAAATGGTTTATCCCTATTATTTTTAAAATATAGACATTTTTTAAAGGACTTGAGCTTATTTCTCTAGTCTTTCTGACTAATCAAGCACTTTCACACCACAGGTAACATCTGCCCAGTTACTCTCGCTTGCTATGAAGTTTCTATGTTGGTTATCCATCAGCATATGCCAACACGGCCACACAGGAGGAGCACCATGGGGCTAAGCGTCTTGCCCGAGGACACATCGGTGTTTGACATGCTAGGTCTGGGCTGACAACCGCAAACCTTCCAATTAATGGAGGAGCGTGCTACCAGCCAATGCCACCGATGCCCCACTTGTTCATTAATTGTTTTATTATTGCAATAATTATATTTCTTTATTTAGACATATTTATTTACACTCTCTTTCTATGGAGTGCTTCTTATAGATCTATAGAAACACTCTATAATAGTACTAAATCTTGGGGAAATTCTGAATATTTCAACTTAAACAGCAATGTTGATACAATCTGTAGTAACAAATAGGATTCTTAGCTTCTTATTCTCTTCTCAGAAAAATTACGATAACTGATTATCAAAATAATAATAATAATAAATTTAAAGTCTGATAATTTTGTTTTTCTATTGTCAACCAAACAAATAAAATCCAATTATTCATATCTGTGTAATACTTAGGCCAAAACATCTCTGGCACAAACATTTAAAACAAAATGGTCTACTGGCACAAACCTGACCTTAAGGGATAACCACTTGCCATTTGAAAGTTACAGGGGGCCATATAGTGTTTTTACTGAATTGTTGATCAATTAGTCAGCCCTACTAAGTGAGTGTTTGTTTAATATTTCACAATTTCCATCAATGGTTATGATTTTTACCATGACTGAGCAACCCTGAACCGGGCTTCTTGAGTTTCAGCACTTACTTTACAGAGACATTTCTGGTCCCATTACTACAGCAGCAACATAAAAGGTGCACAGCTCTCAGTGTGAGGTACATTCTGGGTTATTAATTACAACAAAAAAAAAAAAATTTGAAATCCAGGCAAACTTGTATTACTGTTAAAATACTGAAGCAGCATTTTAGAAGCCCCCTCGCTTTCATTTGTGACAGCTTTTGGTTAAAAACTACAGATATACAACATTATCTGTATGATATCAGTATTGATAGATAGTTGCTTGATAACAGTTTGGTGTCAGCAGACTTGAAAATGTATTTATTTGTATTATTTATCTAATTTGTTTATTTTGTAATATTTACAGTCAATACTAAAACTTTATGCAACAGCAGAAGGAATATTTGAAAACCTATTGGTAAATTAAGAGACATGATGTTTAATGAAAAGCATAAGTTACATAAAAACAAGGTCTCTTTCAGCACTGCTTCTTTCATATCTTTAAAGGGCATACTATGCTTGGTCTGTTATGGTTAAAAATACATTTGCATTAAATGGACAGTGTTTCCTGACCACTCCATGGCAGTGGTGGCCCAACACAACCTACCACCACTCCAAAAAAATGGCACAGCGTTGTTCATGGAAATTATTTGTATTTATATTTACAAGGAACATGCATACTTTTTACATGGTCACAAAATGTTTGCAAAAACTGAGGAAAACATGTCCACAATGATAGTTGTGTTTACGAGATAAAGCCTGTCAAGTGGATACACCACCCTGATAAATGAAATACTCATGCATGTAAAACAAATGAAAACATCTCCCTGTTGTCTTGGAAAAATGTATCTGCTTACATTTTATATTAAATATAAGAAAATAATCCAATATCATGCATCACTATTTCAAAGTTGATTTACATTTGAAAGTTTTGTTTATCGTGGCTGATACTTTTTAATATTGTATTGCTTTAAAATAAAAAAACTTCAGAGGTATCCATTTTCTGAAAGCCTTAAAATCGTATGTACTCTTTTACACACATTCATAATCAGCATATAACAGAATAATAACTTCTGCTGCCCAGATGTGTAAAATTACGTTAGAGTGACTAAAACGATGTTATAATATGCATCAATCTCAAAATTATATCATCACTCAGAGTGGGTCAAGATGTTTGGTTGGACGGAGCAGGGTGCAGTTTTCTCTGGTGTAACTCTATGTGATGGAATGAGGTATATCTGTGCCAAAAACATGACCTACATTCCTAATGAAGGTGTTGACATGCATGTGGATGCGGATCCTGAGGCGTTCAGCAGCTCGAGTTGCAATACTATGGATATCATTATTACACGAGACTTTGAGTTTCTTTGGAGACCTCTCCTGCATACCCAGATTATCATTTCATTACATTCTGCCGCCAAAACACAGACAGACAGTCCCTCACGTAGGTTTGTCTGAATTCAAGTGTCAAGCAGAAATGCAAAAGTGAAATGCAAAGTCTGGTTCCCTCTTCCAGACAACGCTGACTGCTTTAAAAAGTTAAGTCTCTTTTTTGGGGCTTCATTTCAGCCTGGCGACGTTCAGGCACACTTAGCCCTGCCTTTTACCGTAACAAGACCGCCTTTTCTTTCCAGCTATTGGTTTAGAACATGTCACTCAACACCATCTGCCGAGTACACAGCTCCAGACCCTGTCAATAACACGGACCAGACGAACCTTATTGGTCAAAACACTGAAATCAACTTTTTGTATCCACGAAAAACTAATGGCTAGCTGGTGTAGCTAGCGTTACCAACAGGCCAAAGTTACTCTCAAAATCATTAAAAACAGCGCTACGACCATGTTCAGCAGTGACAACCGGCACAGAGACAGGATACGCTCACCATATTCGCAGTGAGCTGGTGTTTTTGACGGGCTTTAAAGGACAGTGAAAATCCTAAAAGCTGAGAAAAGCTAACACATAGTTGGTTAGCGGACTGACACTTGAGTGCAGAGCGAGACTGTGGGTCCGAATGAAACGTTGTAGCCACCACAACAGTTTAAACAAATTAACGAACATGGAGTTATAACAACCGAAGACGGACACACCGAGTTACAGTTTCGAGTATCTGAAATATCTTTAGAGAAGTTAAAGGTAATTAACTGTTTACAAACTCACCCTTGCGCCCCTCTCTCTGGCTCCCCTCTCCTCTCCTCTCTCTTGGAATTTGACACTCCCCTTGACGTCGAAATATCGCGAGATTTCATATCAGTTCTCGTCTCTGACATGAGAAAGACTTTGCAACCACCCTAGGAGGAGTGCATCGGCAGATTTGAATATCTCACTTATTTTCGATCATTTGAATGTAGTTTAGGCTTGACTAATAGGCTGACAAAATACAGCATTAGCCATCTTAGAATGAACGAGGGTTTCCCGAAAGTTTACTGTTGACGAACCCGCAGTGCATTAGTGAGCCTCTCTCGATTATTTTCAGTTCCTTTCTCACTACCTTGAAAAACTTAAGAAATCAAAAACTCAACCACCAACAATCAGTTATATTATAAGGGCATAAATTCAATGCCTTTTTGCTACAAGTCTTAAGAATCTGTGTTTATAAATCCCATGTAGTATCAGTAAGCAGAGGGTAATTTTATCTTTTTCCACGACTCTGAGTAAGTTTTCTTTTCCAACTATGAAATTTCAAATAACAAATGCAGAAAGTCTCATGAAACAGTCGAATTTTAGATGTCCTGAGGCAAAATTTTAGGATTGCTGATGTGTTTCCAATATACTATTTTAAAATACCTAATGCCTTCCAATCACTCCGTAAAAATCTTTTTTCTTGTCTCAACCTGTGTTTGTTTATATACCTGGCTTCTCCCAGGGATATGCCTTCTACCTGCTTTTATTTGTTTTATATACAAATGACTGTCTGTGCGTATGAGGGCAGGCACATCCTAAGGTTTTGTCGATGACTCTGTCACTGTCTCCCTGCTAAAGGATGGTGTGTCTGACCATGCCCCAGTTATCAATGAAGTTTTTGAATGGTGCAAACTATTGCTTTTGGGCACAAACCTGTCTGAAATAAAACCATTGAATTTAGGAAAAAAAAAATCTTTTCACCTGGTTTCATTCATAGTTAGGCTTATGATGGGGTAAAGCAATAAAAAAAATATATAGAATATAGAAAAGGACTTAGAACCGATTGTATGTGCTGTAAAACTGCTGACACTACTCTGGATTATTTTATGTTTTTAAAGAACACATTAAACTCTGTCAGGCCACACTCTCCCTGTTCACACACAGACTATAGGCTGCTGCATAGCCTGCCCGGGCATAGAACAAAATAGATTCAAGACCCCACTTTCACTGGTTCTATCTGCCTCCTAAATAACATCTGACCTAAGGCCTCTGAAAACGTGTCTATTTCTGTTATTTTCTTTCTGTGTTTGAGACTTCATGTTTTACCTTGTCTGTTTTGCCACAGCAGTTAAACAAAGTGCCCTTCAGGATAACAATGCTGACCTTTACCTTGATACTACATCTAATACACAATATAACCTTTTCATTTTCTATTTGATGTTTGCTTTTGTTGAATTCTGGCTTTTGTATTTGAAAAATAAATGTTGAACAAGAACATATTTTAAACTGAAGTTGTTGCACTTCAAAGTTGTGTTCCACAATTTCTATGTAACCCTGTTACCAAAGCAATTCTGGCCATTCAGAAATAGAGCAAGATCAGGAACCAACGTGGCCCTGCAGAAATTAAATCCTTAAAAAATATGATCACGTCATGGCTTGGCCAAAGATGTATCTTACAAATTGATTGAGTGATGCCACCAAATAATTTTTTTTTATCAGTATACAACCAGAATTACCAAGTTTTAAAAATATATATATATATTCATGTGAATATTGTAATTCCCAGTTTACATACTACCCAGCTGTTATCGACCGATGAGGGAAAAAAAAAATTAGAACTGACCTGCAACCCTGTTACTACAAGGGTTGCATCTCTCTTTTCTATCTATAAGAGACATTACGATTTAATTTAAAATAAATGCATCATTTACACGGATTTGGTGCACACAAGCTGTTAGTACCAGGGAAGACAACCTGGCTGTGGAGGCCATTTGCGTCCAGTGAACTTGTCCATGTGTCAAAATGCATCTCATGTGGCAACACGATGAGCTCAGACTAAAGTTAATTAACAGTTTTTAAAATTTTTAATCATTTCAAAGCAATGTGGGTTTTGGGCTCCTGCCTTACATTTATCATTTAATTTTGTTTTTGTATACTGAATATACCAGAATAAATGTGTGATCTCACTGTCCTGTTTAAAATTTTAACATTCCCTTTTATCCCATATATAAATGTAAAGCATTATAAAGAAAACATTCCTGTAATCCTCATTTTTATAGCATGACCCTCAATCTTAAGGAATGTATCCATGTAGTTTCAACCCTGATACCATAACATTTTTAATTAAATAATACAAAATTATATTCTCAACCCAAAATGTTTCAATTACTGTCTATTAGGTAGTTTCAAAATCCTGCGCATGGTGTTTTTCAAGAAAATACTTTTTAATGTAAGTATAAACTATAGAAAAAATGATAGCCTTCATGAGTGTCTTAAAAAGCAGGTCTTATTTAGAAACTATTCATTGCAAAAGACACTGTATTTACATGATGGTTTGAATGGTATTGTAAAATACACTAGTTTTAGGTTCCTGAGTTGTAACAGTTACATCCAGCAAGCAATTTCTCTCTTTATTTCTCTGCTCTGAATTATAGCAGGTGAATTATCAGAAAAATAACTGGCATGTTTTTATAACATAAATTAGGGTGAATCATTTTGAAAAATGTCTTTATAAACACATACATAATATTGGTGTTATTTCACTTCAGAAGATATCCTGCATTCTCTATACACTAATTGCACTTCTACTCTTTATACTCATTGACCATCAAAGAGTTGGAACCTGAAGATCACAACATATGTATGAAATAATTATTCTTCTAGTCTGAAAAAAAGAGAGAGAGAGAGACATCATCGATTGAATTATGTGGTGATTTTTTACCTTGAATGTCTCTCAGGCTTCACCTTATTTGAATCAATGGTCATATCAGTTGCCATACAAATAAATTAAGCTCTGCTATATCTTGACTTCATGTGTGCATGTTAAGTAATTGTGGTTACTTTTCTCCTTAGCTTTCCAAAATTATATTGGTTACATCTGTGAGATGTTGTCCTTGTTAAAATAACCTTTTTTTGTTAATGATTTGTCACAATTACATTACTTATTCCCACACAGTTACTGAGTATCCATGTTTTAACAGATTTTGAGAGCAAACATCTGATGAAAAAAACTCAAGAGTATAGACGGATATGTTGCAGACCTATATGTTAGGACCTAAACAATCCCCCCTCTGTGTACCATGAGCTTTAAAGACTGTAAACATTTGATCAAAGCATAAAAAAGCAGGCAGCATTGTGTGAACATGGAAAATGAGGGGGGTCTTTTCCTCCTTGCTCTGGCTTCCTTCCTGATATTCTCACCCTGCTCTCCTTCCTTGGAAGTGAATGTCCTGACTTTGCCAGTGCAAGGCAGCAAAGTGTTCAAGCCTCACACAATGGGCTGCAGCATTTGAAATAAATAAATGACTAGGTTACAATGGCAGAATATGAGGTTCTGCCAAAACAGCTTGTTACATGACGGGAAACGGATTAAGTGTTCAAACAAGGCAGCTGATGTAACCACAAGCAATTATTAACCCTAATAACATTACACATTTTCTGAACAACAGTTCACTTCATATTAAGATGGTATTTTATAGCATATTAATGTTGATTCAGAAATAAGGCTAGGGAGACCTCTCGTGGACAAATGAAGAATAGCATGCTGTTGTCATAAAATGAACATGTGCAGTAAGGTGTCAGTCCTGTGTGATTAGACTTGATACATTTGTTTACATGTTTAAAATTTGTTTCATATTAGCATTACTAACACTTATTGTTCCCTCATTTTTTCATGTCAGAATCTCTGTGAGATGACTTTTGCACTTGACATTTGGATTTTTACCTGCTGAGGGTTACTGGCCCTGACTGCTAATATACTGGAGTTGTGTTTTTTGTTGTTTTTATTTTTATCATACCTGTCGGTGTTTTGAACAGACAAGGATCACTAGGTGCAATAGGCCCAGGTGTGAATCTTACCTGAGGTTGTATGTATTCATAGTTGATGAGTTTTGACCCAAAACTCAAAAAATTAGCGCAGGGAATAAGTGTACTTTATTTTTAAAACAGTGTGCTGCTCTTCAGAAGGACATGTTTGGAGCAGGCAAGACACAAGTGGAGCTAGCCGTGAAGGCTAAATGACTTACCCAAAAAAGAAGGTGAAAATATCAGTGACAAAATGATCAAAATCCTAGCTAAAGTTGCGCCTCTCTCAATGGAAAGAGAACTGCACAGACTTGAACAGAAAGTAAGAGCAGACAGACCAAGACAAATCATTGTACAATCCTCGAAGAGAATCATTTGTGACCATTATTGAAAGATGTCTCAAAATGTGAAGGTCTACAAAGAGCTGAAAATCTGCTCCAGGGTTGACTTCTGCAAAAAGGTGTGAATAGGTGGAGGAAGTAAGGAAAGAGGGACTCAAAATTTACCTGAGGAATGGAAATTTGGTCATAGATGGCCGACATGTGGCCTGATGAAGAAAATCTTTCTGGTTCACTTGGTTGAGGTACATAGTGACTGGATGATGTTAATTATGTTAAATCTATGCAGATCCAACTAAACCTACATGTCTAGAAGAACATTTACAAATGCTTGTTAAATTTAGAGTGCTCTGCTCTGAAGAAGTCTGCCTGCTTTAAACTCTGTTCTTTAAATCACTCCAGATGACTATCACCAAGGCCATTTTAAAGGTTACTTATCTATCCTTATAAACACCCTTAGAGTATTTCTTATGGTATTTTCTTTATCTTTAAATGTTAGAGGTTTAACAAATAATACAAATTTTCTTGTTTGCAAGGAGCAGCGAAGAGCCTGTTGCTTTCTCCTGAAGTAAACTAACTATTGAAAATGATGTTTGTTTTTGGAAATTCCAGCGGGGTCGTGACAACATTTTTTTCTCCCATGATAATTCACACCCGGCAGATGTAGTTTTTTTTTTTTTTTTAAACCGATTGGGCAATATTATTACATACAAAAGTGATACAGAGGTGCTCTGGATAATGATTAGCATTGATTCAAATGATCAAAAAATATTCTGGTGAATATTCACAGCTACAATGGGGCAAAAAATAAACTAAAAAATGTCTTGAGAAATGTGGTCAATGAGTGGAGAAGTGTATGACTGTGACTGTGATTCCTTTCACCAGTGGGATTGGCTCACCTGTGTCTGTTTGCCCTCGTGTGCATGAAGTCTCTGTGTGTTTGCTCTTGCGTGTCAGTTTGTTCCTGCTCTTCTCCTCATATCATGCTTGTGCTCTGAGTGAACCCTGTGCATAACCTGTTTTTTCCCCATGACTCCGTGTGTTTTATGCTCTGCTATTTCCTCTTGTTCCTTGTTTTTTACCTTCGCCAAGGAGGTTATGTTTTCGGGAGAGTTTGTTTGTCCGTCCGTCCGTCCGTGAACAAAATAACTCAAAAAGTTATGGACGGATTTGGATGAAATTTTCAGGAAATGTTCAGCATGGGAAAAGGAAGAACTGATTCGATTTTGGTGTTGATCGGGATCAATGTCTGGCCGCCATGGCGAAAAATGTGATTTCTGTGAATAACTACTGAACTAAAATAGATATAATTATGAATCCAGTTGCTAATGGTATGTTTTCATGGTCAAGGAATCTAAATATTTAGATGAAATAAAGGTAGGACTAATATTTATGGTCAAAATGACAATATGGCTGAGGACTGTGGCGCTGGCGGAGGTCTGCGCTCTCCGAGTGCTTTCTAGTTTTGTAAGTTCCCTTGTTTTTCAGTTTGATAGATTTTTTTTTGGAAAGGATTAGTTTTGATTTTTTTCTAGCCTTTTTAGTTTAAATATACAAAACCCCAAATCAGTGAAGTTGGCACGTTGTGTAAATCATAAATAAAAACAGAATACAATGATTTGCAAATCCCTTTCAACCTATATTTAAGAACCAGTGGAAAAGAACCAGCTGGACTGTTATAGGCGCAAAGTTCAAAAGCCAGCATCTGTGATGGTATGGGGTTGTATTAGTGCCCAAGGCATGGGTAACTTCACATCTGTGAAGGCACCATTAATGCTGAAAGGTACATAGCCTACAGGTTTTGGAGCAACATATGTTGCCATCCAAGCAACGTCTTTTTCATGGACGCTCCTGCTTATTTCAGCAAGACAATGCCAAGCCACATTCTGCACGTGTTACAACAGTGTGGCTTCATAGTAAAAGAGTGTGGGTACTAGACTGACCTGCCTGTAGTCCAGACCTGTCCCCCATTGAAAATGTGTGAATTCCACCCGAAAAGCTTCAAAATTTGGTCTCCTCAGTTCCCTCAGTTGTTAAAAGGAAAGGCGATGTAACACAGTGGTAAAAATGCCCCTGTGCCAACTTTTTTTGCAATGTGTTGCTGCCATTAAATTCTAAGTTGGTGATTATTTGCAAAAGAAAATAAAATTTCTCAGTTCGAACATTAAATATCTTTTTTTGCAGTTTATTCAATTGAATATAAGTTGAAAAGGATTTGCACATCATTGTATTTGTTTTTATTTACGATTTACACAACATGCCAACTTCACTGGTTTTGTTTTTTGTAGATTTTTTTTTATTTATCTGCATTTTGGGTCCTTATCCTAGGTTTTTCTCATTTTAGCTTTCTGCCCTCTTGAGAATACATACAGACCACAGAATAGGCCCAGCGGATTCTCTTTTTGAGGATAAACTTTTTGATGTAATTGACATTTTAGTGCCTTTGTCTGGGGTATGCAAAGGCAGAGACAGATGACCATTATTTAAAGATGCTGCTCTGATGAGGGCAAAGAGAGAAGCCGCAAAAAATCCCAGACTCAAAGATGCCTCACCTAAATTGTTCAGAGAAGTGGTATTGGCTCCTGAACTTCAACCCCAAAGTGTTCTGTCTCTTCAGCCCCAGAGTTTCATGTCTGAGGACCAGCAGACACCCAATCCTTCATCTGAAATCCTGAAGACTCTTGCATCTCTGGTCTTCACATCTGAGGACCGGTGGGATCGTGATTCTCAGTTTGTGGCCCCTGCAGACTCCTAAAACCCTGGGCTCCATGTCCGTGGACCAGTGAAGTCCAGAATCTCCTTCTGCGGCCCTGCAGATTCCTGGCTCCCAGTGGACTAAAATGGAACACAGAATTGAGCTTATGTAGTGCTTTTCTAGTCTTTTGGCATCTCAAAGCAGCTTTACACTGCAGGGCACATCTGCCCATCGATACCCATTCACATTCACTCATTCATTGCTGGAGTGTTAGTTATGTAAGCTATCCATCAGTGTACCTACACATTTGTGCCCTTTCATACCCATTCACATGCCACTGATGCAGCAATGGGACCACTTTGGGGTTAATTGTCTTGCCCGAGGACACATCACCTTGTGACTGCTGTAGCTGGGCTCAAACCTGCAACCTCCCAATTACTGACCAGGTGCAATATCAGACTGCCCCACTGAAGCCACATGCTTTCTGCCAGAGAACCAGCGGGCTCCTGTCTTTCCATCTAAAGTTCTGCAGACTCCTGGAACCCTGGACACCACGTCTAAGGACTCACAGACTACAGACTCTGTGTTTTCCTTTTGAGGAGTGGCAAGCTTCTGATTCACCATCTGCAGCCATGCAGACTTCTGGAACGCTGGGGTCCATGTCTGAGGACTGGCAGACTCATGACTCTGTCTGAGGACTGGCAGACCCCTGATTTCTCAGTCCATGGCCCTGCAGACTCCTGGCCCCAACTGCTCTCAGTTTGAAGACCGGTGAGCACCTGACTCTGTCTGCGACCCTGCAGACTTTCCAGCTCCCTGGGCTCCACATCTTACTGTACATTCACACCAGAAGCGGTCTGAGTGTCGGTGGCATCTAGCTGCCATTCATTTTCTATGACCGTTGGCGTCGAAGGGCGATCGAGGCGGCGGCGATCACGAACGGCGTGATGGAAGCATTGCGAGCGATGAGCTGAAGTTGGGAGAAGCTCAACTTTATGCAAATGAGCAGCAGCGCGAACAAGGCGTCAGCCAATTACAGGCCGATCTGGATTCCAATGCGGAAGACCTTGAGAGGGAGGACGAGAAAACAAGGGAGGAAAAACGTATTATTGCTGTCTCCAGACCCCCAAGTGTGATCCACGGTGAAAGAGGGAACAGAAGTCCCATGTGCATCACATATACACATTCCAACTCCCCATATAACCTCCCGCTTTGTGCAAATGTTACATAAAAAGGGGGTTAAAGTCATAACAATCAAATAAGCTGTAGTTTAAGGGTCACAAGACTGTGCGTATGTCTGGTTTACTTGTCTTATTTTAGTTCAATCTTTATATATTTACATACAAGTGTGAAAACGAGAGTGACAGGAGATGGTGATGCAGAACACATCTGCACAGCAGCTTTGTAAGCCCCGCCCCTCCGGCCGCTCACATCGAGTCCCCTGCCTGTGTGCTTCTGTGTCTTTTCAACTGCCAAGCAGCGCAGTGAGAGCGGCCAGAGCGACGACAAGCAATTTTGACGCTTTTGGTGTGAACGTACAGTTAGCCTTGGCGGGCTCCTCCTCCTCCTTTAGTCTGTGGCCCTGCAGACTCCTGGCCACCAGTCCTCACCTACTGCAGCCTGGGAGACTCCTGACTCTCAGTCTGAGGCCTGGTAGACTCTGTACTCTTGGTCCAAGTCCTGTCAGACTCAGTACTTTCGGTCTGTGGCCCGGAAGACTCTTTACTCTTTGCCTTACACTCTATGTCCACAGCCATGCAGATTGATGGCCCTAGCTCTCCATGTTTGAGGACTGACAGACTCCCAGATTTCAGTCTGCAGCCCTGCAGAACCTAGACAACTTTCTGGCCGCCCTCCTGAACACTGAAAGGAAATCTGGTTACTCCTTCCAGTTCCCCCTCCACCCATCCAATTTTGTTTTGATTAGTTTTAGGACGACTGGGATCCATCTCTTGAGAAGGGGATTATGTCATGGTTGTAATTAGTTTTTGTTTTATTAAGTAAGTCTAAACCTCTTGTTCCTTGTGTTCCTTATGTTTCCTGTCATTCCTGTATTATTTGAAGTATCTTTTTGTGTTTCCAGCCCTCTCCTTTCTGTGTGAATCCTTGACTGTGATTCCTTTCACCTGTGTGATTGGCTCACCTGTGTCTGATCATGCCATGATCCTGCCCTGAATTTAAATTCCCTGTTTTGTTCTCGTTTTCTGTCTAGTCTTAGGCCCTCCTCACACGAGGACGGCCCTGTATTGTCTTGGCGTCGGCATCAAAATATGTACCGCTGTTTACACATCGTATTGTACATAGGCTTGTGCATTTACATGACAACGCAAAATCCACACAAAATCCTGTCGGGTTGCCCGTCTGGTTCTGCTCCGAGGTGGATTCCACGTCAACAAGTGCTCATGCACGCGTAACATGCTGCATCTATGCATGAGCACTTGTTGCTGTTGTTGCTGTAGCTGATGTTGTTGGTGTTCTGTGAGCAAATTAAAAGTCGTAGCAATATTTGTAGCTGCTAGAACAAGATCAGAATCAGCCCGGCTGCCGCCATTGTTGTTGTTGTTGGTGTGTGTGACAGTGTGGGTTGGGGGGCGGGGAGGAGGAGGGGTGCTATGAGGTCACCGTCTTTCTCGGACTTATCTGTTTATACCAACTATGGCATGAAGACGAATACGCAGATATCCACCTGCAGACCCATTTTCAAAAAAGATAGGGAGTCATGGACAAATACGCGTCTCCGTGTGTCAATATCACCAGATTGATAGTTTATTTTACCGGAGTCTTACAAATTCGTGGACTTATGGACCTGCTGTGTGCACTGGTGCACAGTCACGTTGGAAGAGGAAGGGACCAGCTCCAAACTGTTCCCACAAAGTTGGGAGCATGGAATTGTCCAAAATGTCTTGGTATGCTGAAGCATTCAGAATTCCTTTCACTGGAACTAAGGGGCCAAGCCCAGCTCCTGAAAAACACCCCCACACCATAATCCCCCTCCACCAAACTTTACACTTGGCACCATGCAGTCCGACAAGCATTGTTCTCCTGGCAACCGCCAAACCCAGACTCATCCATCAGATTGCCAGATGGAGAAGTGCGATTCGTCACACCAGAGAACGCATCTCCACCGCTCTAGAGTCCAGTGGTGGTGTGCTTTACACTACTACATCTGACGCTTTGGTGATGTATGGCTTGGATGAAGCTGCTCATCCATGAAGCTCTCTGCATGCTGGTCTTGAGCTAAGGCCACATGGGGTTTGGAGGTCTGTAGCAATTGACTCTGCAAAAAGCTGGCAACCTTTTCACACTATACGCCTCAGCATCTACTGACCCCACTCCGTCAGTTTACTCAGCCTACCACTTCTTGACTGAGTTGCTGTCTTTCCCAAACACTTCCACAGTCTTATAATACAGCAGACAGTTGACTGTGGAATATTTGGGAGCAAGGAAACTTCATGACTGGATTTGTTGCACAGATGGCATCCTATCACAGTTCCACGCTGGAATTCACTGAGCTCCTGAGAGCGACCCATCCTTTCACAAATGTTTGTAAAAGCAGTCTGCATGCCGGGATGCTTGATTTCATACACCTGTGGCCATGGAAGTGACTGGAACACCTGATTCTTATTTCGATGGGTGAGTGAATACTTTTGGCAGTATAGTGTAGGTATTTGGGAATAAACAGAACCGATCTGTAGCGTACAGTATCTGGCAGGTGATTGGAAGATCGTTTCATCAACTAGGGCCAATCAGGTACATTAGTAGGCGGTCGCTGCAGCAATACAGAAAGTGAGCCACTATGTAGTGGTAGAACCCATTCTTTGCATCATCATGTCTCGATAAACTCTGGCAGAAGGCAGATATCCATTTCAATACGAGATCTATACATCAACGGGACGTTTTCTTCATTTTCTCAAATGCAAAGCAAATACAAGCTGCCCGGAAGTAAGTTCTTCTGATTCTTGCAAATAAGACATTATGTAAGGAAAAAACTACAAATCTTTGAGACTTTCCAAGGCTTGGACCTGGATAGATGCTTGTGGCTTTCATCATGTATTGAAAAATCAATTACTTATATTTGTAAAACGTATAATTAATATACCAGCTGATTCAAATCTTATTAAAAATAAAATGGGAGGATGAGATTGGCTTGCAGATTTTAGACTCACTGTAGGAAAAGAGCTTGGAATATGTTCATAAATGCTCTTAAAATACCTGACACTATTTAGTTCAATTTAACTTTTGCATCATCTAAATTATTCCAAGGAGAGATAACACAAAATTTATCCTGAGATCTCTCCTAAATGTGACAGATGCCTTATAACAAATGATATTCTTCACTGTAGCTTTGCGTTACGTCTTAAAGTTCAGAACTATTGGACAAGTATTTTCAAAATAATATCTGAAATACTTAAATTCGACTGGTTCCTGATTCACAGATTATCATTTTGTGAATATCAGGAAACACAAAACAAACCAATATCAACAATGTTTTCATTCCCATGGAGTTATCACTGCAAAACAGCAACTTCTCACACATTGGAAAAAGAAAGAACTCACGCAGATAAAAATGTGGCTTGGCGAACTAACAAATATTCTCCATCTACAGCAGATATGACACACACTCCTTATGTAGAGTTTGAAAACATTAACAGAGTTGTTTACAATGTCCCCATTATTGTCTAAAATCCGTACACTTTTGAAAATTATTACTATTATTATACACCTCTCCCCATACTTCATGAAAACTTATTTAAGTTCATGACAACGTTTACAACAAAACTGTTCAACTCAAAGTATTAAAAGAACAAATACAGGAGAATAATAATGGAGGTGTTGCATTCACATGAGACCATATCTTTCTGTTATTCTAGATAAGAGTCAATTACAGAGAAAAATGATTTGTTTAAATAAGCATTCATGGTCTGACAGATTTGGGTCAGTTTGGTTTGGACACAGCACACAGCAGGGTATGGCTTCTCCTGTAGCTAATTCTGAAATATAGATGAACATCAATTCATCTATAGTTTGTCTTCCTGAAAGAAGCAAAACACTTTATTGCCGTGCTTGTTGTGTATTAGTTGACAGACTTTTATTTTTCCACCAAAAAAGCTACATCTTGAGACAACTGTCTTTGTAATTCAGAAGAACAGTGCAGATCTTTACTTCTGTGTTTTCTTTTCACACTTCTGTGAAGAACAGATAAAAGGGGTAAGGACTGAACATCAGAACAGACCAGAGGCTCTCATCAGGAGATTCAAAATGATGCTGTTTAAGACATTTTTAACAAATCTGATTAAAACTATATGCCAGGATTTGTTTTTCTTAAGGCAAAGCAGCATGTGTTCTTCTAGCATTTCACAAAGAAAACAACGGCTTCTGAACATTACTATGATGATCTTTAAACGAACCAGATTTTTATTAAAACTTGTGCCTTGATAGATGGCTTGGTTATCATACCAGGGAGACTTCACAATGTTTCAGAAGGGGAGATGATAATCAAGTGTACACAACAAGATTAATGATGGCTCAATCCAATTTGAGTGCATTGCTACTGTGAATGTTGTCAAACTGTGACGCTTGAATTACGCTGAGCCAGTTTTAATCCTGTTATTTAGACCTGTGCATAAGCTTCCATGATAAACCCACTGTGACAAATGGCAAAATAAATTACACCAAATTATGAAGAGGGGCAACAGGCCTGTGCCAAAAAATAAATAAATACAGTGATGTATATTGTCTCATGCTCCTTGCCAATACATGTCTCAATATCGGATTAACAGAATGGACAGCTAGTGACAGGTAGCAGTTGTAAGCTACACCTTTGGTACCATCACCCATAATGCAGTTCAAAAAATTCCAAAGCTGACAGCAGACTAAAACCATATGGTGCAGCATGCATTCCAAATTTAACATTATTACTATGATCTCTGAGCACCTGAAATCAAGGTGTCCTAAGTTGTAGAGTTTCTTTTTTGAATCTTGTCGATGATGATTTCTTTTTTTTGGCAAAAAAAAATCACATATTTTCAGTATATCTGTAAAGGTGTCATCAATGTCAAAAATACACACAATGTGATATGTATCGTATCATGAGCGCGTGGGGCTTCCTGGCCCAAAGAGCAATACTTTAAAAATGACATTTTTCATTCACTTCCACAGCTCAGCTTCACAGTCAGAGAGCTTCAGCATTAAAGTTGAGAGCATTTTATGTGTCAGCTTTTCTGTTAAGTTGGTTCGCACTCTAGTGAAACACAATGAAGAGAAAAAAAGTCTCAGTATAAAGGCATTTACTTTCATTATGTTGACGAAGAGAAAAAGAAGCACTTTTGCAGGTGTACACGAGACATAATCTAAGGGTTAATTCTTTAAATACAGCAGCAGAACAAGCAAACAAACTCAAGTACAGAAACAGTCAGGTATTAGACAGATCCCATAAAAAGTAAATACACTTTGCAAGCTAATTAAGTGACTCTTTAGGACAACAATGTAGACAACATGCCATTCTGTGGTTCTAACTTTCTAACATTTAAATTAAAATAAAGTTACTTTAAACACAAACTGCAACATTTTAGACCAGGGAACTCTGAAGTTAAGACTAAAAACACCCAATTTCAAAAAAATAACCTTATTACTCTTTTGCAAATGCACCATTAATTTAAAAGAAAATCAAAACATACTTGATTTGGCAGGATTAGTTTTACACCATAACCTTTCCCTCTGCATTTTTTGGGGGTGACTGAATGAAGAGTTGTTGCTACATTTTGTGAACTATAGGTGAGTTCAGTAGTGCTAATGTGTGACATTGGATTCTATAGAGGAAATTTAAATTGTACCCATCCAGAGCAATGCTTTCTGTTCCAGCCACGTTTAATTTTAAAACATGTATTTTTGCCTTTTGCCAAACTTGGAGAGTAATGTCCACTCAGTCTATAAAACAAACTTAATGACATTTTCTGCAGGGCCCAGCTTAAGGGATGTCTTCTCAATAGTGGACAACTTATTTACACAATAATCCTACATTGATTTATCCAACTTATAATTAGGTTTAACCTTACAAAGACCATGAACATTTACCCAAACAAAGTATGTAAAGTTTTACCATGCTTCCACCACTATTTTCTTGTTAAGTTAAATTTCAATGTCCTGTGAATTTATCGGACCCAAAACTACCAAGATACTTAAAGATGCACAGGCTCTTTATGAACATCTAGAAAACTTTGACGATGGTGTTATAGCATCTTTGTGTACATCATGCAGAGTGGGTAGGAAAACTGTCATCAAGGCTTCTTCTCACAGGCCCCATCTTCGCACAGTCTTCTTTCAATGACTGAATGATCAGACTTATCAATCATATCACTCATTCTCCAACAACTAATCAACAGATCAGAGATGTCTGTCCACGTCTTCATAAGTAAAAACTATATTCACTACAAGGTTCCACTCATGAGGGCCGCCATCAGAGGATTACGTCTGACTGTGCAGACACTTTACCAAAAAATGCAGTGTGATGATCCATTTCAGCTAATAGTTTAGTGAACTCAGTCCCTGAGCAGTAGATATTCTTTGATGGTCTCTGGTAAAGGAAGCTCTTTTACGGCAGTGGGGAGGTACTGCACTCCAAGACTCTTTCGGACGGCACAGCGTGCAAGAGAGCGAAGTGTCGGGGCCTGAGCCACCATGTTTGTGAGCCTCGCCAGCAGCTGGGGATCCTTACTCAGTTCCCTGGGTAGTGTCCCATCAGCCCGTCGGATCTCAAACTGCCCAGCTGCCCTGCACAGCAGCTCGAGGCACTCCTCCTCCTGCTCTGTGCCCAAGCCACGGGCCAACAAGGCCACAAGTCGAGAGATAGGGGTCTGGCCCTTTAAGTTGGTCACATGTACCTGGGCCCCATAGTCTAATAGCACTTTGACGCTCTCCAGGTTGCCTTTCATGGCTGCCCAGCTCAAAGGTGTGTCATTGTTGTAGTCCCGGGCATTAGGACAGGCCCCGCTCTCCAGCAGGGCCCTCACACACTCTGGGTTGTCTTTAAAAGCCGCCCAGTGCAGTGGAGTGTCCTTGTTGCCGTCGAGGGCATTCGGTTGGGCACCGTACTCCAACAGCAGCTCCACGCAGCTCTCATCCTTTTCCGCTGCGTAGTGCAGTGCTGTGCGGTTATATCCATCCAAAGCATTCACCTAGTGACAAAATGTGATGTACAAAATGAGCAATCTAAAAGTAAATTATTCAATTTAGTAAGAGTCATATTCTGACTGGACAAGCCCTGTAATATGAACAAAGAGGAAGGTGTCGTGTGCATTGCCTGTGCACCTGCTGCACTCATGCAAGAGGGCAGGCAGGAGTAAAATATAGGTCTATGGGTGCTGCGAGGGCAACAGAAAATAACACAGCTCACATTTCAAAGGCAGAAAGAAAAAAATGCTTCAAGAAAAAGAGGAAAGAAAATACAGGTAAACTACAGGCTTTGTCATCTTTAAATCAAAAATACTTAAGAAACCCACTGGAACACAAATGTTTCTTAAAAGGCATTTTTGTAGTAAAGAGCCTGACACCCAGTTTTCTGAACTAAGATCAAGACATTATCTGACATTTCAAAAGCTCAAACACACCTTGGAGGTTAATTAAAAAAACGACTCCCTGTTACATTTGCCATGTCTTTAGAGGACAAAAGCCAGTTGTAATGCAAGTGATATTCTAGTTTACACATTTCAGCATTGATACTGGTACCAAATGTAGCTATAGTTTTGTGTTATTTTGATGTGCAAGTGCAAGCTTTCAAACATCTGTGCAATTTATTTCCAGTTCATGATGGCACAGCAGGAGACTCAATATCCAAAACACTTCTTTGTTAGATTTCCTTGTAGAAATTCCTTTACCCAGAATTACAGAATCTCAGAATTTAAAATCTACATGTTTGCTGGAAGCCTTTAAAAGTCAATCGTTAACTAATGTTTTTGATCAACCAAACTATTTTTTCAAATTCGGAGTTTTACAGAAAATGTAAGGGTAAACTAGATACTTTGTAAAACATTTTTCAGGAACCTTGTCAAAACCTCTTCAAACATTTTAAGAACCTCTGCATCTTTAATCCTCAGACGATTAGCAACAAATCCAGATGTACTGATTGTAAAGTAGCTTATATTAACAATAACTGTGGCAGATATTTTTGTTTTTTCAGAGTCACCAATTAACCTAACGAGTATGTTTTTGGTATTGTGGCAGATTTTTGGTTGCAAAAAAAGCAAAGGCAAATGAATTGAATTCCTGATCCTACACAAGGTTTTGAGTCAGGGACAAAACACCCACACACACAAATTAAACAGAAGTTGATGTTTGGATTGCAGATGAAAGGTTATAACAGAGTGAGAGTGGAACTGCTAATGGTTTTACACAAAATCATTCACCTTCCTCATAGGGTCCATACAGTATATTTGACCCCAACTTATCTTCACTATGCCCCAAAAAAAACAGATATCAACTTATGTCAAGCATTGTCTCTGGTCTTAAAGATGAATAAAAGATGTCTGCTTTAGTTGTTTATTAAAACAGATGACAATCCTTCTTCTTTGATATTGGGTATATCCAACATCTTTATTACAGACAAACAAAAGGAGGTTTTATAAAACGCTTACTTTCTGTGCCAGAAAAAATCTTATCAATGTAACATTTTGGCAAAGGGTCATACTTGAAAAGATCTTAATGTCATTTGATATGTACGTTCCACTGTAAAGACGATGCATTACAGAAAACATGGCAGCCCTTACTGACATAAATCAGTTTAAATGTTTCTCTGTTCTTTCCGAAGGGTATGTGTCTTTGTCCTGCATTACAAGTTAAAAGATGGTACCTCTTCTGACTTTTTCATGTTTTATACATTATTGTTTCTAAATCACATATGCTGTATTCTTTTATACTTAAAAGAGTCCCCCGCCTCTTGCTTGTATAAATTTGAATGTTTGTGTGCCAAACTTTCTTGTCAAGTGCAACATGTTTCTTTTGTTCTTGGAGAAAAACATTAATTGGCTTTTTTTTAAGAGTTTAAACTTTGAAATCATTGAATAACGACCTAAATAATGAACATTGCAGAAAATGATAATTTGCATTAAAGAGATTAAAACAGCAATGGTTGCTCTGAGTAAAGTGAATTCAAAATAAGTTTTACAATTCAATACAACACATTTTGATTTTTAAACTATGAATACTTTCTAAAACACTGCAGACACTTACACTTGTAAAAGTTTTATTGAAAAAACAACAACTGGGAAAGAGTGGTTAAACTTTGCCTGGCTCACAAAAGCATTGACCCACACCAATAAAACATGTACGACAAAACAAACCACAAAGTTACCAAAATGCTTGTTCAGATGATAGTCAAAATTTTTAAAATGTTATTAGATTGAAAAATTCTTTTCTCTGACATACCTCTGCCCCCTTCTCCAACAGCAGCTCCACACAGTCGGCATCAGCAACCATACAGGCACAGTGCAGGGGCTTCAGAGTGCCGTGCATGCGGTTCACATCAGCTCCCTGGAGCAGAGACAGACAAGATCGAGATGATGCTACAGCTGATGATACGACAGGAGAAATCACTGGCAAACAAGAAAACAGGAGGACGACCAGGCTTACCTTCCGAATGAGATCCTCCACATTGTCATGTGGGAATGAGCGGATGGCTGCGATGGTGCGGATGAGCCGCTCAGACAAGGAGTATTTACTTTGAATGCTTTGCATGATGTACCACATAGTAGAGCTCATGTGTAACTGAGGACCATGGCACCCGGGCAGGGTGACACTAGGGCACACTGAAACACATTTTTAACAAATTAGAGTTAATAACAATAAAACATCAGTGTTTTTCAAGAATGATGCTGTACTAAGGGGTACAAGGAAGGCTCATCCTGCCTGAATTCAACAAGCATGTTACTTTTTGTGTTTCTTCCTTTTAACAGCAGTTTATCAATAGTACAGTTTATTAAGACTTTCAAATAATACTGTGTACAGCCAAGCTGAGTACACCTGACTTGATATTCCAGTCGTTGCAGAGAAGCTGCATATTTTTAGGCTTATCATCGATGAAGCAGTGCGTCAAAACAGCAATTCATAAGTACTGAATATTAGTAATGACAAGAAGCTGTGGAGAAATGTTCAAACAATGGCACACAAAGCTTCAGTTTTAACACGAGATGTTGCACTTCAGGCATTGTGTTTATAGTGTGGACTTCCCAGTGGATCTCGCTCTTGTGCACGTATATAGCAAAGTCATTTTTGAAAAAGACAAGAAAACAGGTGTGGCATACTGGGTGGCTGTAAATATATACATGGGAAGCCCACCAAAGTATTGTCTTTGTGTAAAACTCAGATTTTTGAATTTGTTTGGGATCAATGAAGTAGTCTTTTATCCTTAAAACTATGTATCAGTTGTCATAGTTGGGTTGGGGTCGATGAAGAGCAATGTGGTTGAGTAAGGAGCATCATCTTAGTCGTTTTGGAGTGTTGTTGTGATGTTAGCTGCTCATGTAACTTATGAAAAGTATTCAGGAGCATGATTGAGAGATGGGGTCTCTTTACTAATCCTATATACTTACATTAGCACTAAGTATATTGTGTTACAATTAAAGCTACATACTTTAATTTCTTGTCACAAAAACAACAAATCAGTTATCCAGATCCTGCCAGACCTCTTCAACATTGAGTTTAAGTATGAATGTAATTAGAACATAACCAGCTTCTAAATAAAAATGATCTGTATCTGTGGATTTATGGCACTGGTCCCCACATTTGCTCATTAACAGTGGTCAGATTCAACTACAACTCCGTAAGAGCTTAGCACACATAGCCTCTGGTTGTGTGTCAGCATTTCATATGTAACTGGGAGGTTTGACAGACTCAAGTTTTTTCAGACCTTTGTTGTATTTTTAGATTTTAAATGTTCTTTGTTTGAGACTTACCGGATTCAACTTAATGTTAGCTTCTCTGTGTGACTGTCCTTTTATTTGAGTGTATCTACAGTGTATTTATTCTGCTGCTTTATTCATACAGATGGTGTAAAACTAACATTGGATCAATTTAAGAAAGTCCTCCTATTTTTCTATCGCACACAAACTGTCATTAAATGATATTAATTTTTGTATTGCATTATTAATTTAATTCCACGTCATGCGTGTTTTTAGTTGATTGATACTAGAGAAGTCGTGTTTAAAAAATAATGTACAGAGTAAAATAAAACAGAGTCTCCACCATGTCATCTTGTACTGATGTTACAGCCCGGCTAATATTAATCTGCTGGTGTCATGAGAGCCGCATGACTGTCACCAGATTATCAATCAGCAGATTGTCTCAGAAACCATCAGTGAAATCATAATCATAATCATAAAATGATGGACATGCTCAGCAACAGCACTCGGGTTAGCAGATTACAGACACTAGCTGCTAATATTAGCTTCCACTGCAACAACAAAAGAAAGCTCGTCTGCTACAACGATAGTCGTTTCAAGACGATTGACAGCTTTGGAAACTAATATTAATGTGTTAGCATGTCATTCACAGCTGACAAGAAGCAGCTTAGCTTGAGCTGACATGCTGGTATAAAGAGTTAAATCATACTCTTGACATTTTCCCTGGTGGCTAGCAGCAGAGAATTAGCTTTGCGGCTATCGAACATTAGCGTCGGGATGCTAGCAACAAACGACAAGCGACAAAAATAGCTGCTATTGATCTCAAATGCTCGAAAAGCTGTTTAGAAGTATCACTTGTACCAGAAACGTGTAATGGACTGAGGTATATGAGGTTACACACCGTTTTTGGTCCAGGGTCTGAAGGTCTGACAGGTTAGCGTATTGACTGCTGCTCGCGTTCACGTAAACACGTGACGTCATTGACAGAGCCACGCCCTCTGTATTTAAAGCCCTCCCGAGTCAGTGATCGATCAATCCGCGACAAATAGTAAGACTCTGTGCTTTCTCTGGTTATAACACTGGCGTCCCCGGCTACCAGACAGAGTTTAGAGAATGTATAGCTGTCCCAATATAGGCATCCAGGGACATGCCAGGAGTGCCTTCAGCTTATGACCATGTTAAGGTTCAGAGGGGGGCCTGTTGAGAGGGACACACGTGACACCACAGACACTGTCATGGGAAATGGACAAAAAAAATTAATTGAATACATATATGGTTCACGAGTTCGACTTCTTGATGTGATCTGCCATTGCCATTCCCAAAAGAAAGGTAAAATTGCATATTCGTAATAGCGGTAACAACATAAATTATTCTTATTTTATTTGTGCTGAAAACTCACCATCATAATCAAAAGAATAGTTTTCCAGTTGATATTTACATCTGCTTTCAGTCCTTTTGTCTATATTTGATGATGACTAGAGGTGTTTCGAGAGCTGAACCGCCGCCAACAATGTCTGGTGAGTGTGTCCTGTTTTGAACCGTCAACAAATCCTGAAGAAATTCCTGGATCAAATTAATCCTTATAAACAAATTCTTAGATCTGCATCTGTTTCACGATCACCAACAAAATCGATCAGGTCATTCTTTTGTCATGACCAATATTGGCTGAAAATGTCATTAAAACACATTCTTAAGTTTTGAGGATTTTTTCGCGCACAGACACATAGTCAGACACCAGCAAAAACATAACCTCTTTGGCAATTAAGTATTTTAGGATTTGGAATTTTGCCAGTATCTGAAATGCCAAATTTTTATACTTCTGTTGGCTGATAACAATATGCTATCCATACCAATATAAAGAAATAAGTTAAAGTAGGATTTTTGGGAATTACACTAATGTTATTATTTGGATATTAAACTGATACCATGCTCCATCCATTCTTTAAAGCTGTAAATACTTATATCTATTATAAATTAAGCGCTGTTCTGTGAGCTTCTACTTTTTAATTTGAAATTAACATGAAAAAATAAATCTCTCGTCCAAATGATTTTATATCGGGCCAAAATAAAGCAGTAAATATCTAAATAGAACATCTGCCAAATATGATTTTGAAGCTTTTGAAGCTAGATCTGCTAATACCGCTATCACACCAATAATATTGTTCATCCCTTTTAATAATATCAATAATGCAAATTAAATGGAGGAAAAAACATAAGTTGACCAATTCTTGCATTATTAGTTTTGTTTTTTTATATCCAATAATCTGGAAAGTGAGTGTACTTTTTCAAGTAAGTACCATACTGATGTGTTTTGAATATCTGAAACTGCTGCAGGGAGTGGCATGTACAAACAAAGTGGTGACCACACACTTGCAAAACTTCAAATCAGTTACACTTTGACATAATTCTACTGGGGGGCATGTTCAACCAATAATTTTTATCAGTGCAAACCAATTAATGGTTCCCAAAAGGTGAGGCATACTGGTCTGTCTGGGCATTTGTACGACCACATTTAATTAATGTAACTACAAATGACTTAAAGTATGTGCTTTAAATTATTGTAAATATACGATGCTTAACACATTTATTCAACCCCCTGTGATAAAAACAATAAGGCACTGATATTTAAGAAATCTTTCAAAAACTTGTTTAAAACTAAAATGTCATTATTCATTGACACCATATTGAACATGAATGAGGAATTTCAAACTGAACTCACTTTTTAAGGCCCAAATTTGAGCGACTCACTGGACTCCAAGAAGTCAGATATTAATCAAGCAAAACATTTAACCACCACAACGAATTTTCTGCTCAGGAATGCAAGGGAATGACTATAATTTGACATTTGATCAAGGAATAAAATGCACTTCACTAGTTTTTCTTTTTTTATTTCTTGTAAAACTGTAAATTTGAACAGGTCACAATATCAATTGTTTTATAGCATTAAAAGTTTTATATTAGAGAGCTTCCACATACTGGTGTATCAAGCATTCCAGAAAAATGTAAATGAAATTGAAAATGACTGATGCTGTTACTTTAGGGCAGCTATGGTATAAATCTAATGTTGGGGGGTGGTCTTTTAAAATTTTCAAGCAATATTTTTGTTATATACCTTCTATCAACAATTGTGTTGGCAATACAGTTGTAAGACATGTTTTATCAGGCGTACGTAGATAGAACAGGTTAATGCAATATCATGGCATGCTCTAAACGGGCTACGTCACAGGGATATACATTTTAATGTACCTTTAGTTTTAGGCGTGCCTTTGTCAAAAACAGTTTGAGAACCACCACACTAGAGAATTAAGTTTGTAAAAATAGGGGTCTAAATTGATTCATGGATCTTTTTAATCTATTCTGAATCTCTCTATGAATACAGAACTTTTTTGGACACCTCTGGTACACACTGTAGACTTGGATTTTACACTGAAAGAAGTTAATGTTGCATTTTGCTGTTGGAAGAAAGGGGAGTTTTTGTTTGCTGGTTGGCAAGTCTAACAAACAAAAATAATAAAGATATGATGGGTACCATTTCATCCACAGAGCAAAAAATTCAAAACAAATCAAAATGTTCTCACAGGAGCCTCAATGAGAAAGTCTTCATAACTAATGGGTTTATGGACAGCAATAAAAAAAAAAAATTCATCTGAGAATCAATAACTTGCCATCAGGAATCAATCAAATTCTCTTCATGATTAGCAATTCCTCATCACCCAGGACCTCAGGTGGAAGCTGAACATCAGGTCCCTTATCAATAAAGCTCAGCAGGGGATGCTCTTCTGAGGCAGCTGATGAAATTCCACAAGGGACAAGAGCAGCATTCAGCAGATCATTTGCATGCAGAGACGATGATCTGCTGCAACCTTCCACTTCAATGTGACCTGTACATCTCCAGGACCTGGAGGTGGACAGATAAAATCGTGGCTGATCCCCGTCTCACCCTGGACACAAACTCCTTGTGACCCTCCCCTCTGGAAGGAGGCTGTGGTCAATCCAGACTAAAAGCTCATGCCACCTTAACAGTTTCTCGCCGCCTGCTGTCACCATCATGAACAGTCTCTTCCCTCAGAGCTGCCTTTATTCCTCTTGGCATACATTCAACATGATTCTGAAAACACACCTTAGAGATTTGGCCCATATCATGTAAGCGTCACCGTTAATTTGAGGTCAACAATCTGAATGTTGCAACAGAATAAAGCCTTGACACTCATTTTGACCTTGGAGAGCTTGTGCCAACAGCAGCCTCAGATTCTTAGTTGAAAGGGGAAGCACCTGGTGTGCTTTTCTGCTGCTGTAGCCCCTCTTTAAGATTTGACACACTGTGTGTCCAAAAAATAGCCTGCATTTCTTGGTTGTAACAATTGTTCTTTGAAGTTGGTGTTGACTTTACATCACCAAGAGCCTCTGTGGCATATCTCCTCTGACCTTGTTTTTTTCCTGAGAACTGCCTCTCTCTGGATTAAAAAAAAAAAAAAGTCTATTAAAATCAGAGATGACAGAGCATGAAAGCCCAAGTAGATCAGCAGTTTCTGAAATACTCAGATCAGCTTTTGTGGCACCAACAATGTCATATTCAGATTCGTTTCAAACGTCATTCTGATGCTCAGATTGAACTTCAGCAGGACAGGTCGCCTTGACCATGCCTACATGGCTCAATGCATTGAGTTGCTGCCATTTGCTTTAACATGCAGTTGACTGGGTGCACAAAATGAAGTGGGCAGTGAGTGTTTTCAGTTATTTCAGCAGCAGTACTAATTTAACACAAATGTAAAATACTCTGACATATGTCCAAAAAGACATCTTGCTAAGTCAAGCACCACTTTATCAGAAAACACAACATTCAAGGTTTTTATTTCTGAACCCTTAAAACATTAAAAATTAAGCACTGAAGGATTTCAATAACTTATGTGATTGCTGTTCCAGTTCTTCAACAACCTGTTGACTTTTAATCTCAACACTGCCGACTGATTCGGTCAATGAAGTTAGAAGGGAAAAACAGGAAAGATGTGCAACACTGGAAAGCCAAATCAAAATAATTTATTTTTGGTGACATTTCATACAGTTCTAGGATTGTGTCTCAAACACTTGGTTTATCCATTACTATATTTTCCTTTAGCCACCCCAACCCAAATTAACAAAAATAACCCAAACATATGGAAGGGGAAGCAATTCCTGTGGGTATTTGCAAGCCTGTCAACATCAACCATATGCTTCTCAAATGATTTCACATTACTTATGAGTAAGATTCTTTTTAAAAACAAGTTAGTGCATTTCTTTAATTATACTAACCACTAGCTGCTCATACTCTTTAATGAAAAAGAAGTACAACCCCAATGATTGGTTATTTGTTTACTGCATTACTAAACTCAAAGTCAATGCATCAAGTATTTTTTCCTGCTCAGCTGACATCCAGAACAGTATTTAAATGTCATATGCGTGATTTTATTTTGCCAATGCGATTTCACACAACTTTGGGGAAACCAGCCTACCAAGATTGGGAGAAAAGCGTTGTGCATCAGAATTAAAATAAATAAATTTAAAAAGCAATACATACAGTGAGTCAAACTTCAAATTCCAAGTCAACCTGTTTGTTTTTCAAAAAAATAGAAAAAAAATGAAAGAAAAAAAACAAACCAACAAACTCACCCTAAAAGCACAAACAATCTGGTGGATACCTGCTGTCAGACCTCCCTCTGTTTAGTCAGTACTAGAACAATTACATTCTCCCACACACATTTCTAGTGAAGGGTTATTAGCATATAGCATAGGCAACTACACCTATATAGCTTTGTCAAAATCCAGTTTTACTGGGCCAAGTTTCCCCAAAGACTACATTATTTAGCAGACCTTTTCAATAAAATCAAACTTCATCCTAGCACTCTATGATCTTAGGCAGCTGGCACATAACACATGAAAATGTTCCAATTTTCTTTACACCCACAGCTTTGCCGCCAAATATTATGTAGCTATCATCTTCAGCTAACAGCACTCCATCTATGTTTGACACTATGTCATTGTAAGAACAATTCACAGATATAAGCTTAACCTGGATATCCTGTGATGATGTAGAAAAGCCAAACTCCACCTAAACCCTCAGGTGCACTTAACAGTTAAATCTCAACCTATCCTCTCTTGGAAAACAACCAGACACCCAAACAAACATGTAAACAGAGAACCTGACTGATTATCAAATTGACAATGATCTAAATCAGAGTGTTCGGTTCAGAGAGATAAAAACTGAACATGAAAAACTTTGGACCAGGCTAGCAGGTTCACCGTAGCTTACAAGCCAGCGAGCACCCCCAAAATGGATTTCAGCTTCAGACAAAACCACACATCTGAGGCATACAGCGACAGGTTCTGATATCCGACTGATAAGATTTAAGCCAATTATAAACCAGGATCAAAATACCACCATAGAACACAACTCATTATTGTACATTAGAAGATCACACTGTCCAGTTTGAGGACAATGATTCTGAATCTCTGATGTAAAAATCAAATAAATCATCCATTTCATTACAAGAGTGCAACAGCACACTGCAGCACTTCAATCATTTTGCTTAACAATCAATGCATACACAGACATCAGTCAACCTTTCAGTCATACTTGCAAACCTAAGCACACAAGAAAAAAAAAAACTGATGTCTCATTGCGTGTTAGTGATGTCTTTGTATATGTACATGACATATATGCATGTTCTCTTCTTCATAGTGCATATTGTTCTTGCAGACATCTATTCTTTAAAACCAAAGAAAAAAAGGTAGAGGGCCATTTAAGAGGCCCAGCATCCCACCTCTCCCTAGCAGAGCATAAATGAGACAGCCTCCGGAGGAATCGCACTTCAATTCTTTTAAGCTTAACGCTGGAGGCCAAACCAAGATATTCCTTTTCAAATCACTCATTAAAGTTCTTCAGGTGTCATTTAGCCCATTAGTCCTGGATGTCCCGGTCTTTTTGCCATTTTAAAAGCTTTTCTTTCGACAAGTTCCAGAGGGGGGTGGGGGGTGGCTACCATAATGTTGTTGCTTTTATGTTATTCATTTTATATAATTATATATATCCATGTATATATTCATACATCTTTTTTCTATTCATAATCAGTTTTTACTTTGGCGATACTGGTGGAATATTTTGCTCTTTGCCAGTGTGCCGGTAGCCTCCCTGGGGGGAGCTGCGTCGGGCTGGAGGCGGGCGCCTCTGGTCCCGAAACTTGAGGCCCCCTGATCCCCTGGGGCCGTTGCTGCGGTAGAAGCCTTGAGAGTCACGTTCACGTGGCGGCCGGCTTTCCTTGCACTCCCATCCACCCTCCCTGTCGTGGCTTTTCTCCTGCTTGTCCCCGACGCTGGAGCCTGGTTCCTCTGCTTTGTTCACACGTAGCTCACGCAATGGCTGGCCCGTCGCAGCGCCTGAAGGAGCTGGAGCTGGAGCTGGAGCGGGGGGCGGGTCCTTGGGTGGCCGTTGGCACACCTCAGCGTAGCTTAGCTTACGGGGTTCCTTTGACAAGCACAGGACAGAGCACAGTTAGTTTAAAGTAGTCCAAATTACAAATTTATTTAACATTATAGCGGTTAAACCCTCAGATCTCATAATCTTAACGCTCATCGGGGTAGGGGTGGGCATTCAGGACTTTTGGTGGCAAAGGGCAGAAAAGGAGAAAAGAGAAAAGACAAGAGTGAGAGGTAAAGAAAGAAAGAAAGAAAGAGAACCAAAGCCATTCAGCCCATCCCCTCATTTCCCTCTATGCGCAAAAGTTCTCATCATCGGGTGACTGTTCACACAGTAAAAACAGAAGCATAAAAAGAAGACTAGTGAACTTGTAAAGGCCATCATTATGAAAGAACCAGATGGTCACCTGTGCAGGGGTGGAAACAGCAGCTGTAGCGGGGGCGGGCGTACTGGGTGTCACTGGGGTGGAGGCAGCAGAGGGCTGAGGCCTGGGGGCAGGCGCAGGCTGAGGGGAGGACGACGATGAGGAGTTTACAGCTGCTTGTGTTTGAGTGGGCGTACGAGGAGTCACTTTTGGAGCTGGAGGCTCTGAACGTTCAACCCTTCGTTCCTGTCGACTGATGCTGCATGAACAAAAGATTCAGATATTCATTATCACTTGAAGTATTGAAAATCACCACAAAGTTCTTAAGGACAGTCCACTTCTTCCAAAACATACCCAGTGGATTGAGGTCCAAGTGGTTGCGTTGCAGTTTTCACAGCAGCCAGAGCAGGACTTGGGACAGCAGCAGCCTCCTCTGTGACTGAGGCTTGGCCTGAAGCGGGGCTCACAGTGGTTTCTTTATTGGGTTGTTCAGTCTAAAAAGAAGCACAAAGACATTACACTTTATAGATCACAAAGAGAAGTTTTAATAAAGTTAACTCTCATTTTTCTATTTCCTCTCACCTTATCCCTGTACAAACCACGAACAACGTCTGACATTCGGTTTTCCAGCACTGGCTCCCCTTGTGTGCTGACCACGCAGCCAGGAAGAGGTGGGAAATTGGTGGCAGCTAAGTCAAACTTGGGAGGAGAAACTTTGACCTCTGCTAGTGGTATAGGCCTCTGATGAAAAAAAAAACAAAAAACATTCCAATTTATTTTTCACCCAAAACAGCCACAGACGGCTAAAGAGAGAGTGTGAAGTCCTAACATAAGACAATTAGTATCGCTCTTTACCGCAATCCGTTCATCCTCTCGTCTCCTCCGTGTTCCTCTGTACGTCGTACTCCGTCTGAAACACACAAGCATCATTTGTTCAAAAATTATTCAATACTCATCAAGAGCAGCGGATCTAATCACTGATATCACAGCAGAATAGAGCAACCCTGAGGTTAATGACCTTCCACGTCCTGCAATGCTGCTGTCATCACTGGGGTCTAATGAGGAGGAGGAAGAGGACAGATGAGAGAATGCCGAGCTCAGGTCAGTGGGTGCCTGGACCGGGTTAGCAGTGGTTGCTGCTGCAGGAGGGGGGGGCTGTGGGCTGCGCAATCCAGTCAGACTCTCCAAAGGGACAGGAGTTATAGACCCTGGGGTCACTTCGCCCGTCCTCACCTGGGGCTTCACGTGGTTTCTGTTACAGAGGGAAAATGAAGACTTCCCAAGTTAAAATGCTAACAATAAAGCTGAGACATTTAGAAAGAAACCAGTGTTTCCTGTCAAGCTTTGCAACAAACTGATCAATTCAATTTGGCTAAACTAGAAAAATTGGCTGGATTTGAAACTGCATAAAGTGCAACCAGAACAAACCACAGAAATTCAAACCATCACTTTTGAAGACTGCCACTGTTTTAGCCGATACCAGCTAAACCTACCAAAACATGCAACCAAATACCAAAATAGTCATTCTTGATATCTGTGCTGGGCGATCACTGCATGCATAACTATTTTAGAAAAAAAGATGCACCTAAAATTATATATTAAGCACTAAAACACCCATTCTCTCCCTAAAATAAACCAGTGGTGTGATAAGCAACTCATGTCTGTGCATTAAAATAAAAATAACTTTTCTCTTTCTTAGAGCTGTAGTTGCACCTTACTGTGTGAATTGGTCTTGTCCTGAGTTGTTAAAACTTCTGTTGAAACCGTTTTTCTTTATTCTGCTGTTTACAATAAAAGCACTCCACTAAAATTACAAAGAAGGACAAACTTGGTCATTTATGACATTCTAGCTTGTGGGGTTTTGTCTGCAATAGTTACTGGTGAGTGTACAGGGCAGCAGGGTTTCCAGCCTCTCCTTTAACGCAAATCCCCACCTCAGTCTGCGTCTTTGAACAACTTTAATCTTCAGTAAACAACGAACAGGTTTGAATGCATTTTTTGGTAGCAGTTTGCTCTAGTAATGGAGTAAAATCAACGTAGCACTAGATCAAAATGAACCATGCTGATTAATTCCAGCACAGTCTGTGTGATGAAGACATATACAATAAGTACTTTATATTGCTAATATAATTGCTACCACATTGCTGTTTAGTAACTTACATTATACAATCAAACAGCACCATATAGGGGTTTAGACAAGAAGCCATTTTGCCAGCATATTTGCGTGCGTCCCCGCCTTGCTCTGTTGTTAAGCTTGATAAGGACGCGATGAACACTGGCCCTTTACTATGCTTTCACAAGCCACAAAACACTCCATTGAACTAAATTTCTTTAGTTGACATTACAGCTTGTAGTTTGCTGCATGCCATTATTGCTACTTCAATTTAACCTCAGAGGAACACAACAATATGATGTGGGCTGAACTGGTGAGGACGGTGTTGCAAAATCCAATGAAAGTCATAAACTGGTATTGATTACAGTTAAATGCCCAGCACTCTTTCATAACGCTGTCAACACATTTCTAAAAGTAGTGTGAAGTTGAGAGTTTCAAATACAGCCAAGTCACTTCATGATAATCTCTTTCTATGACACCATTTAAAATACTTAAATGATCAACTGGCATAACTTTCTATCAAACCATCCTCATAAGATATGCAGTTTCAAGGAAATTCAACAAAAAAAAAGTTTAGAATGTTCTTAAAAATCTTGGAGATGTTTTTAAGTCGAACATTTCTGGACTCAGTCAGCTATTCAAGCTCATAGGAAACACTGGTCTAGAATGAGACAGCATGCTGTGCCTTCCAGTGGAATGTAAACATGCAGGGGGGTTTTGGATTTCACTTTTGCACAGTTTAAGATGTGGAGAAACTGATGTAAGCAAACTTTATTTCTGGCAATTGTAAATTTGTTGGAGGGCTGGCAGAGCCAGTGAAGGACCAAACCAGGGTACTTATGTCTAAATGCATTATGAATGGGATAACTTTGACAGTTTGTCAGCATGACAGATGAATTCATGTTCTCTCAAGTCTTTGACCCTCAGATCTCATAATCTGAACGCTCACTGGGATGAGAGTGAAGCCTCTGACTTTAGAAATTTAGGATAGAGAGATAAAGAAGAGGAAGATAAAGAGTGAACCAAAGACAGTGACTCCGCTCTCTGGCTTCCCTCTGCGTAGCATGTTCTCATCACCAGGTCTGACTTTGGGAGAGCTCTGAAATATTCTCTGTAAAGTTGCTTTGTCAGTGTCTGAACAAACTTGAACATTCTTCAAAAAATCTTTCTGCCAAAGATCTGAAGCAATCAGATTTAAACCTTGACAGCTGGCTGCTCTAAACTCTTCCAAAAAATGTTTATATTTCTTTGTTAGGGCAGACAACTTCACAAAGAAATACAGTCAATGACAAAAACAGGCTTAAGATGAAAAAAAAACAACTTAAATATAAAATGGGAGGTTAGTTGGGATGGATGGAGACTGTTACACATAATGTCAATGAAAGGAGAATTCATTGGAGCCAAAGTGGCCATAGCTAAAAAGACAGCAGCTTTCATGTGGCACGCAGACTACATTTATCAAACATGACAAATCCAGCGCGTCCATTAACTGGCAATAAACATTTATCACAGAGAGAGTGGATTAATGGCTTTTGAATTCTGCCCAACAGCAGGCAAAGCCCTGTTATGTATTCAGTCATTTGGCTGCTGCAGCATGATAAGAGATGAGGGGAGCGATGAAGCTTATTGTATAGTATAGTTGTGGTACCTGAAGGCATTTATTACATTCTTTCTTGAATAGAGGGGGACACTGTGGGGACAGTAAGAAGACAGGGAGTCATTTCCCCAGTGAGGTCACATTTTCTTTGACAAAATTCTACTGCAGATGATCTGATGTTCACAGTATACATCATGCAAACAATGACACAAGTGGTACAACGTTCCAATCAGAACATGTTCAATGCACACACCATTGAATGGTAGCAAATCTTTGAGAAATTCTTACCGATTTCTGTTGAAAGGACGTGAGATGTTCAGAGAGTTGGAACCAGTTTTGTAGTGTCCAGCAGAGCCAAATCCATTCACGAAGCTACTGTTGGGAAACGGTGCCTGCACAAACACAAAGGACTTTATTTACAAAATGCATCCAAAGCTACAGTTTGGTGATCAATAGCTTAAAAGTCAAAAAAGTGCTTGAACAGCATGGTGAGGCTGTTTATAAAACCCAGGTTAAACTAAGAACTTTAAGACCATTTCCAAAACCCTCTTCAAACATTAGGATTCAATAGTAACCTCAATTTCTAACCAGTTCCATTAGCAACAAACTGAAGTCTTTGCAACCCAATAATTTAGGTTGTGATTAGTCCTTAACATAGTACCAGATTTTGATGGGGGACCAAAGCCTTAGAAGTTTCATTTAGTAACCCACACAAAGGCTAAAGAAAAGCATCTGAGCAGATGAAAAGATACCAAAATATCAGTTTTAAATCTAAAAGTATTTGAAGATGCAGGAAAAGAATAGGAAAAAAACAAGCTGTAAAACAAACACCTTTAATTTTTCTTATTAGAAATTAGCGTTTTGAGCAGAACGCTCTTCCTCAGACTTTACCAGAAGAAGCGGTTCTAGCCTCAAGAATCGTTTGGATCCAGCACCCTACGTAGGATGTGCGTGCCAATCTTTTTATTTTTTATTTAAGACATTTACCATACTTTCACAGGGTCAGAGTTTTGCAAAATCCTTATAAAATACGTTAAGATGCTGCCCTGGGTTTTTTTTTTTCCCCAGCAAGCCTCGAGGTTGTTAAAATCTTGTACATATTAGGCTTTTGATAGCTGTACCTAGCCATCACTGTAGAATCCTCAAAGATTTTCTCCATTCTCTACTAAATAAACACAAGGCATCTTGCAGCACTCAGCAGTTTGACGATATTTTGTCCTGGGAAACAAAGTTTACAGGCATTGCTAAGTACAACAGGCACCTGAAGTAACCAGAAAAAGTATGTGAAGTTAAGCTCAAAAAAGGAAAGAAGGAAAGAAGGCCAGCAGTGCTGGAAGTGATTTAGTAAGCCTAACTTAACAACCAAAGGCACTGTATGCACCTGTTTAGCCTATTGAGAAAAACTGTGATCAATTATGTCTGCTTTCTGGGTGTTTTCTATGTTACGGTGAGATAGAGATATAGTTGCTGTGTAGACACAGCCAAATGATAGCTGCTGTCTATCAAACCAATAACAGCCAATCATAAGATCACCAGTATGTGTTTTTCTTTTTTTACAAGTAACAGTAAAGATAAAATTAACTGCATCTCAACAATTATTCTGTTCCACAGATGTAACTCTATGTACAATCACTTAGTTTTCATTGTTTTCACATTATTTGTTAATAATCCTCTGTGAAATCAGTTAGGTCAAAAGTGATGTTGTGCAAGTGATGTTAAAAATTTAGCATGTTTAAGACTGTTGAATTATTCTCTTTAGTCCAATGCGCTTCTTTTGAAATGCCAAAAAGTACAATGTGACTGCCAGCTGGGTCGGATCTTTCAAAAAAGGGGCTTAGGGGCATCTTGTACAAAAATTCAAATGCAACTACAAGTAATGTTTACTTGAGGTGCATTAGAATGAGTTAAGATTAGTTTGGAGTTCGTACAATTGAGTAGCATGTCTCACCAGAGGAGTTTCAAAATACGGTGTGGGTGAAGGCGTCCAGGTGGGAGGTACAATGCCGTAGACGGGGTACTGCTGCTGAGGGTAGACGTGCTGCATGTAAAGGGGAGAGCTGTATTGGGACTGGCTTTGGGACTGCTGGGCGTAGAGACTGTTGTCCATGCTACGGTAACCATTCTTCGCAAAGAATGTGTTGATGGCCTTTATCCTGGCCTATCAGTGTGAGAAAAAAAACAGTTACAAAACTATAAAACAGTTCACAGAGGGGTATTTCCAAAATTAATTTGGGACTTAAACTACTTTACTTACCATGATGGGTTTTCCCTGAAATGTTTTTACTTCCTCTCGCAAATACTTGTAGGCCTGTAAAAAGAGAATTATAAAACAATTAAAACGCATTATTTCTATGTAACCCTCTAACAGAGGAACCGCTGGATTTCTAGTTACCTGTTGAGCATCTGTGTCTGATTGGAATGTGATGTACCAGTTGTTGTTATGTGCAAACTCAACACTTATCACCTTCGGACAGTTGTCATTTTTGAAGAGAGACTCCACTTCCTGTGGAATAGAGAAACAGTAGTCTTATATTTCTGATGAACCTCAACCACAACCACACTTACAGCACGACATTTTACCCTTTTAAGAAGGCCAAAATTTGATTTCACGTTTTAAACATGACTCTTAGCCATGTTGACCAGAAGGCAGACTGCTGTCTTGCAGATGTAGGGTTTCGATCCAGTCACTGTTTTTGAGAAATAAATACTCATCACTCCAAAGTAACGTCTAACAATTCCTGCACAGACGTCTGTCACTTACAAACATAAAGGCTGTCGGTATGTTTATGAATTTTCTGATAAATGATGAGATGTATGATCAAATATAAATATTAGGGGTGTAACGAAATGGTCAACTCACGAAACGATACGAAATACTCACGATACAAAGATTATAGAAAATCTCCAACAGTCTGAAGTTTTGCAAAAATCTCATTTTCTTTATTTTCTTCCTAATGCAGACATACAAAAAATATTGCTGCATCAGTACAAAATAAACGCTCTTTGAAAAAAACAAAATAGTAGTTTGTTCCCCTTATTTAGACTGCAGTGGTAATACAAACATAAAATCTCAATAAAAAGTACTTTGTTGTTGTAACAATCAGGATAACGACATTCTTGAATGAAAAGGAAAACAAATAGCAGTCCTCAGAGCTGCAGTTTAGACCTATAAATGTTTGAACTTTGAACTTTAATATTTAGCCTATAACAATGCATATACGTCTGATCTTCAAGTATGACCAAATTCTGTCAACTCAACAGCAGATGCAAAAATCAAATATTGTTTTTATGCAGACTTACACAAACATACAGATGCTGCCTGTTTCCAGTTCAAAGTAGTTGGTAGTTGGTAGTTGGACTCTCCACAGTATACGGCGGAGAGTGGCATATTTTGCACACGGATGTTGTTTTGTCTGCAATCTTCTCACCGTTCTCTCGTCTTTTACATAGGAGGCCAAAATAGGTCCACACAACCGGTTTATTTGATGAAGGAGCATCAGCTAATTCCTCCACTACAGCTTCCTACATATTGAAGCTAGTGTTTTACTATGGTAGGCGAGGAGGGTAAACATCAAAAGTCGTGCATGCGTGCCCCTTCGCATTTTTTATTTCGTGCGTCTTTAAATTCTATTTCGTCATATTTTTATCTCGCGAAATTTCGTGGCACGAAATTTCGTTTCACCCCTAATAAATATACACAAAGACACTGTCAGTTCCACCTCTCATAAGATACACAGATACAAAAAAACTATACTAAAAAACATTTTACATCTCTATTTTAAAAGCTGTTCCTTTAAGACCTCTCCTGTTCAATATACTTATGGCATTGTGACATCAGTGCAGCTAGCTCTCAGGAAAATATGGCATGCTTTAAACTCTATAAATAATAGCTTAAAATTTTGAGCATCTCTATCTGCAGATACAAAACGTTTGCAGGTATGTACAGCCCACGCACTGGTCAACATGTCAGCCATATACATCATATGTAATATTGGCAGAATGTTGAATGCACTATACTGCTCCATCTTACCACCACTGAATCTCTTTATTTTAAAACAATACAGTATAATTGGAAATAAATGTCTTTCTTGTTTCAAATCAGTTTAGTAAAATAATAACAAAGGTAAACTGTCACAGCAAAGAGAAAAGACTCATTAAGCTGTACATAGCATCAGTATTAATACAGAGATCTGCAACAATGTGTTGGGAAATATAAGCTGTCACCGTTTTGACACAAAGCAAGTGTGAAAGAGGCAGAAAGGTGTTGACAAATATGCTGTGCTTCATGCATTCAAATAAATGGCACTGTGTTTATATTGTTTAAATTACATCATGGTTTAGTGATAAAAAATCATTTTTAAAATAACTTCAGTTCTAGAAGACAATGTTGTCTCCATTCTGCTGCCTTTAAAAAGCTTAGTTGCTTACTCAGCTACGTTTTAAAATACTTCACTCTTCTGTGTTATAGCAGCAGACAGAATGTAGAGCTGCATTACTAAACAACCCAAAATGTTAAAAAAAATTCAGAAGGTATTGGGTTTTCTTTTCTTTCTTTATTAAGAGCTGATTTTGAATCGAAGGTATGTTAGCAATGCTTAATGTTGTAATAATGTATCCTGGTTACATGTCTCATAGATGGTCTTTAATTTCCTGCCTCAGTGTTTAGGAGGACCAGCTATAAGGAGAATTGGGTGCACCACAAAGAATCTGTGCAGCAGAGAATATATGGACCCATTGAAGAATTCTGGACTTGCTTGCACATGTCAAGGATTGGCTGGCTAAATTACAGTTGTTATTCATGGGGACCTTACTGTGGACCTCACTTTTAGTTGCACACAATTAGCAAAGCACAAATGTTATTTCAAATATTTAACATATGAACTCGACAACTGCCAGTACCACAATCTCCAACCTGTGAACAACAGCAAAAATTTTTAACTCGATAAACCAGACTGAGCAGACAACTCATGCCAGCTGAAGATTGTGCTCCACCAACCTTAAACAATCTCATCCTTCAGCAACAGCAGAGTTAAGCCCCAGTCACACATTCCCGTTTCTCATGGCGATTGTGCACGATGGTCATAATCCTCATAAAGCGTGCTTTGGTCGTGGTGCATGCGCTACTTGGTCTGGATCAGTGCTGTATAGTCGTGGATGAAGGGAGGGGAACGTAGAAGCTCCACGACAGTTTTGAACTGTTCAAAACTGTCGTGGAGAATCGCCGCTCTCGGTATAGCGGGATGGAAGCCTAATGCAGTCCTAATGCGAGCGGTATTAGCAGGGCATGTACGGAGCTCAGTCGGGCTGATCGTGGCCCAATCGTGGCTCAATCCTGCAAGCTTTATGAGGATGACTGACAAGGATGTATCTGCTTGAGCCCCGACTGTGTCCCGTTCAAGACGGCGCAAGCGACGGGGCTCAGTCGGGGCTTACGTGATGCGAACTGAGCTCGAGCGGGGCTGACGTCCTGCCAGCGGGATGGAGTCCTCGTCATATCGCTGTATTAACCTAACTGGAGCGGGATAAACACCCCCTGAAGCGCTGTAGCTGCGTCACTGGCGGTGTATTTACGGTGTGTCTCCAGGGGTGAGACAGTCATTTAATCCCGTATCATAGCGATCACACCAGCCTCCTCAATCGTGTACAGTCATGCACAGTCGCTATGAGAAACGGGAATGTGTGACTTAGGCATAAGCACAGCTACCTATTTTATTCAGTAATACCCCTTTCAGACTGGCCAAAAAACCTATTTTAACCCTGTAACAATCAGCTCCTGTTGGCAGATGGAAGAGGTTTAATCTGCATTTCGTCAATTGACCCTGCAATTGACACGGCTTTTAATCGTCTCTCCTCCGATCGGCTTCAATGACAACATCACACCTGAGTCAACTCGCCAATTTATGGATGACGTCGGATTAGCGTCCCCACAGTATAACATCGCGCCCATCCCCTCCGTCTGTAACTTGCGTGACTCTTTGCCATTTCAGCAACAACTTACATCAACCTTTGTATCATCACCGCCGAGTTTGGCCATGCTCCTTTTCATTGTTTACATGGACGTGCTTTGTCGCGCTGATGATGTCATCAATTTGATGACATTAGCTTGATGCGCCAGAGGAAAAAGAGGTGGCCACGCAGCTCGACTCCTGTCGGTTAGACCCGGGTTTGCTGGCAGTGGGACAAGAGTCACTTGCAAATATTAGCGTGTTAACCTGTGTTGAAAAATCTGAGTTGACATGCTAATTTTAGTGTGAAAGAGGTATAAGTGGGCAGTTAGACTGCACACCTTATCTGCAGAACATCATGGCCAACAAGGTTTTAGGGGCCGTTTACATGGAAACTCCTGACTTGAAGACGCAAAGATTCTTCCTTTGCGTTTTCGAATTCTTCTGCATTTAGATGACAACGCTCGGAGAGGAGTTAATCCCCTGTAAATCCGCTGTAGTGTGCATGCCGGTTCAGTAGATGGTGGTGTAGGTCTGCAGAGATGCAGCGCTGCTACAACGCACGAACAAAGAAGAAAACCTATTACAAACAACACTGGCGAATAGACGCATAGAGAAGCAGGAGTTTCTTTTTTGGACAACAAATCAGTTCGGACAACAAATTTGACTAGATGTTTTTTTCTGGATAACAAACCGAGCACGGTAAGACGCTCACACATTACTCGGCGGACAGAGAAAGCTGCTGTTGTTCCTGGTATGCGCGCGCAGCCTCCATGTGAAAGAGTACTGTGCATGCGGTGATGTCAGCGTTTCACCCTGAAACTCTCTGATTGTGGTTTACACAGAGCTGCATGGAGGAGCCTTTTGAAAACTCCAGGTACTGTTCTCAAGTAAACAGGAGGCCGAAACGCAATGAAAACTTAACGAAATGAACAGTTTTAGGCCTCATGTAAATGGCTCTTGAGTGTTCATGGCTTTGTGACTGGCTAATCTGACAAAATGAGTGTAACAAAGTACATGATAGTCTGTTATCTGTTGTAATTTAAGTTCTTACCTCCACAGGTGTAGTTTCAGGGACCTCCCTCAGGATGATAATGCACCGCTTGTGATTAGGACGTACTTTCTCCCCTTTCTCATCCACTTGTACCATCGGAGAGGCTGATGGAAATCCAGGTCAATTAAATCCCAGCATCACAGATACACACATACTGCTTTTAAGAACATATGTTTGAAACTTTCCACTTACATCTAAGCACATCCAGGATGAGGTCCATGTCAGTAGTAAGGACCTTGATGCCTTCCATGCTGGCTATAGTCCAAATAGGGACAAACTGGTCACTATCCATCTGAGACATCAGGTACAGGTCCTTGGAGAGGTTCTCTCTGAATGATTTAAAAAAAGATTATGAAGTTAGCCTATTGCTAACATGGAGTGCTTTCTGCAGCGCCTGGCATAAATCGGTGCTATGAAAGCTTTCTTCTCACCTGGAGAAGTAGAACTCAAGCTCCTTCTTCAGAGACTCTCGTAAACTTTCAGAGGATATCGGCTGTTCTTCAGGTTTGGAATCTAATAAAGATGAAAAAATAAAGTCAAATAAGGTACAGTACAACAAAACATGTCTGCTGTAGAGACATCAGTCAGAGGTTCAAAAGATCTGACTTGAAAAATAGTTTGAAAAGATCTGACAAACAGATGTTCACATTAGAGCATCTCACATTAGCCAATTTATTCCAATGTTTGCTTCTTTTAAAAATGAAAGATATTTTTTTGAAGCTAGAGGAGCAGAGTTGATCTTTTTGACTAATGTTCCTTCTTTTGACACAATGTATGAGAAAATACCCACAACTAAGCCATTTTTGTTATGACAGTACAAATTAAGTACCCGTCACCTGTAAATGCCTTTCTTCACAATCTCTAGAGATATAATGTGACGACAAAAAAAATCATTAGGGAAGTCGGGGGAAATTATCGCTTTTGTGAAGTTATGGAGGTGCAAAGATGAGGGCATTTCGAGACTGGTCAGAGATGCATGCTGTGGTCAAAGCAAAATGCGGGATGAACATATACCAGTGTTATGGTATTGGTATAAACTACAAGTAACTTAAAATTATTTTAGGACTGCAATAGTTTTTTAAATTTGGAATTTGTGATCTGTACTTGTACATGCTGAAGTGTTTACACTTGTATTTGGTCTGAAAGTGGTGCCTAACAACAAAAGTAAGTTACAGAGAAGAAGCACTTAGAATTTTCAAGGAGTAGCCTTACTATAGAAGTCTAGTTAAAGAAGGCCCTTGAAAGGTTTACAAAGATAACAGCATATTTTGGAGCTCCTGGAAAGAAAAGATTAAAAATCACCAAAAATACCATTACAGATTTGTAATTTGTTGTAGCCTTGGAAAACATCAATTGTGATGTTCAGACATTGATCATTAATTAATTTCTGATCATTTCCACTTTGATCTTACATTCAACAACATCCTCATTTGCCAAGTACATGTTTTTAAACCAGTAATGGTTTAGTGTTTCAATTTTATTGTACTTGTTGAACGCGAGAAGAACACAAAGTTGTTAAATGTTACAGGTCTCCTCAGATAACAAGGACATTCTTGTCATTAAACTCAGTAGTGGTGGTGTTCATCTTTGAATCTTGAGTGTGTGTCATCAAATTCTGAGCTTGAAAAAAAAACAGTATTGTGTGGCTCTGTGGCTGCTGAGGCTCAATGGTCTACAAAAGGAGTGGAACCATTTGGCATGTTAAACCACTAATCTACAGCTTCTCACTTAAACAAAGGGCTCCACCCGATGATTAAATCACCTGATGAGGATATCTACCCGTCTGCTAGAAGCCAGTGTGAATACTGAAACATCCCAACAAAAAAGATTTGCTTAAAAACTCAACTTTTAATGATTGGGTACCGCAGGACTTCTGTTATTTTTTAAGAGGTTTAATTCCCTTCGAAATATTACTTTTACTTGATTATTAAGAATCTTTGATTTTCGTTTTAAAGATATTTGATGTTTTAGGATGCGACTGACCTGATGTCCCTGTGGTGGACTCTGCAGGGGAAAATCCCAACTCTGGAGGGTCCATTCCATTTACTGCTATCTCAGCTGTTGCTGTGGAGCTGCTGTCATCCAGGGCTGTGAATCCCACAGTGTACTGCTTGCACCCAGCAGACGGGGGCTCAGAGTAACCTGTGGACAAGGTAGAGACTTACAGTAAGAAGTTACATTGGGTCACTGCAAGAGGTCCGAGGACTTACCATTTGCCCCCTTTTGAAATGACTTCAAAACTCTCTTAAGTTGTTATGAATAGTTATGACAAACAAATCTATGTTCAGTATGGAAGTATGCAAATAAAATGATTCTTACCTTCAGTTAAGTCTGATGGGGGCCAATGAGGACTGTGGGTGACAGCCTCACTAGAGGCCACAGGCATCTCCTGCCACACCTTAGCGTTTGGGTTCAAACCAGCGCCCTTAGAGGTGACCTTCAACACCAAAACAACACATTCATGGGAGTTAAAGCAAGTCATGGCAACATGCAAAGCAAAGATTAACTAAATAACACTGTTTGCATCAAAAGTGTACGATCCTGGAATGTTAAACAGTCTAGATACACCTCTGCACCTCGATGTTTGGTTTATTTCCACGCAGATTGGGTAAAATTAGAACTAAAATTAGAATGTAACACCAAAAATTAATAAGAATCTGCCAAAATCACCTTGTGAAGTACAACACTTGTCTAAAGATCACTATGAACACAACAGCACACGTTTAAACCTCATTTGTTTACAATACAAACACTGAGGCCCACTTTAAATCCACTGCAGAGCAGTACATGCTGCAAGACCCAAGCAACTAGATGAAACTACAATCAATGTGAAAAACATGACATGATGAAATTAAAGCAGCGAAACATGATCATGTTATGCATAAAAACCCTTCTTGATCAGGACAACAGCTTCATATCACTGAACATATAAGAACTTGGTCATGCTTAAGAAAGAAGGCAGAGTTGTATCAGGTAAAATAAATTCTTTGAGTTAAGTGTTTGAAGCAGAGATGGTGTTTGACCTTTAACTGTTTAAAAATCACGTCTTCTCTCAGAACACAAAGGTAAATATTATAGGTGCATCCACAAACTATAATAATCTTCACAAAACTTGAAATATACCAGTAAGCTTAACTGTGACCTGGCTGTGGGGGATAGGGAGCATGCAGGTTCACAGCTGCTGACTTCATCAGATCCTTCAACCTTTCATTGAGGGGCCTCTAATTCAGATCACCTGGTGCAATCTTCGGATGGCAGAGACACCTGCAGATCATCCTACCTCCCTGCTATTTAAAGTGACACCGGAGAGGTTCAGTGAAGGCCCCATGATCCCTCTATCAACCAAAGGGACTACTTCACTGTCACCACAGGGAGGAGAATAATAACACAGATCTTGGAAACCCTGACAGGTTTTCAATGATAAACGCAGGGTGTTAAGGGCAAACGTGGGAAATGTTGAACCTTTTATTATAACCATTCTAAGACTTAATCTGACTCTTCATATTTGAGGGACTGTGGCTTGACAGTAGACACACTGACTGTGCTGAGATCTATGCCTAAGAATAGCTCTCATACTGAACATATTAAGGTATACAGGCTGGTGTGAGCTGAGTGTGGACCAAGAGTGTTTCATGCTTTATCTTTGTTGGAGGAGCTGGCAGATGCACGTAAAACGCCATTGACTGTCGAGTTTTCCAGATTTCCTTTTGACATTGTCACTTGCCACCTGCAAAAAGATCCACCCCCTGTCTGCAGAAGCACTCGGCCTGCCAAGTCCAGCTGCCGGCCACAATAGACTCCAGACACCCCTCTCCTCCAGGTGGACATGTTACACTGTTAGGCCACATCCCATTCAAACGACAGCCAACTATTATGTGCCGTGCAACTTGACACATTAGTTACAATGCATGCTTCTGTGTTACAGGCCGATGCAAGCCAAGTAATGTCAGCTGACTGCTCTGCGCAGCACAGGCCAGGTATTTGCAACGCATGCCACTGCGCTAGCCGAGTTAGCTAGCAGCGCGATTAGCTAACTGATAACGTTTGAGACCAAGCGTTGATCTTTCGGCCAATAATCACGGCATCGATCGCTCTGAATGTAATAAAAATGACTACATCAACACGCATCCTCTTCTCATAACATTGCGATGACTCTACTCGAGAGTTTGAGCATAACTTACAGGCTAATGATTACTCAGCAAACTACTTAATGAGCTTGCTTGTTACTGTGGCTAAGCTAGCTTTAGCTGCAGACAGCTCTCCGGAGGAGCTGCACTGAGCTCAGGCTCATGATCACTGTATTATCTAGCTGCTCACTACAAGTTTGGAGTTAAGCAACTGCTGCCATATGTGAAGCTTCGAGGTCTGTTTTCGCCCCATAACCAGCACAATTTCTCTATTTCACACATTCAGACAGTGTAAACTTAAATAACAAGCTCGCCGACACCAGGCTGAGGTTTGTCGCCCACTGATTAGAGTTTATTTCAGCTGTGATGACTGTCGTTTATCACTCAGAGGGGGGCGTTGTGTGCTAACAGGTTTCCAGTCGCGTAGCCACAGAGCTAGCTGTGAAGCTAAGCAGGCCTCACTCACCATGCCGCCTGACCCTCCCTCGCTCCCCAGCAGAGCCTCGTCCTTCCCACCGCTCCTCGGTCCGGGATCAGCCTCCTCCTGCAGCAGCGGCGGCTCTCCGCTCTGGTCTGAACTCATCAGCCGCTCCTGACTCACTTCCACCCCCTTTGCGTTCTCCCAGCCCCCGCCTGCCCACACCTCCTCTTCCCGTGAGAAAGGTCTGGTTCAGTTGTGTCTGGTTGTCTGTGTCGGCGGTGCTGTGCAGCAGCTCTGAATCACGTTCAAAGCTAGCTAGCCGGCTAGCCGCAAGCTACCAACTGAAGCTAACGACCTAGCGTGCTATGAATCAACGAGCGGGCTAACGCTAGCTAGCCCAATGAATCAAACTTGCACGTCTCGTTACTGCTGCTGTAAGCCTCGCCTAACCATGACTCTTCTCAGACCACGGTCCCCGCTGCTGTATCTTCAGTTTTTACCGCACACACCGGGGTCGTGAGGCGCATTCCTAACCGGGCGACCAGAGCGGACACTGGGGACACGCAGCTTCCTCAGTCAGGCACTCAGTCCGCCGACGTCCCGGCGTCCACCGCGAGTTCTCTGTGACCTCTGATAAAACCATTTCCTTTTCCTTTTCCGGATTGACTGGCGTTTTCTGTTGTTTATTAATGTTTAAGAATTTTATGAAACTCAATTGAGCATTATATGCATCAGTGTCAGGTCTATGAAACATAACTAAGCACTTTAGAATTTGATATTTGTCCCCCTGCGTGCACTGCACTCTTTGTCAATTAATGCAAAAGAAACATTCGAAAATTATACATTCATGCTGCTGAATGTCTAATGTCTAATGTCACAATACATTAATGTTGGATAATCTTCAAGAAAATGAATCACAACCTTTAAGCGACTCAGATTCTGTTAAAGCAAGCTAGGTAACCTACTAACTAATCTTGCTCATGGCCAGTAATTGCACCAAAATACAAAATATTTATCCTTGTTTCCAGTGTAAAACGTAAAAATAGCATAGATTAAACAACAGAAAACGGAAAGGGCAAAGTCTTTAGGAAAAGCCCAGTGGGAGGACAAGGAAGGCAGAGTCTGTATGATTGGGTTACCCTCTACTTCTCAAACTCCTCATTGAAATGTACAACTTTTGAACATTTGATTTCTCACTTTTCTGTTTTTTTGTATCTAAAAGATTTCAACTAAAATGTTTGGTTAATCATAAACTTACAGACTGATTAACTTAAAAAAAAATCAGATTATTTCTATGCTTTATTTTTAAGGTGGTCTTGATATGAAAAAATGAAATGTTGTATATCTTAACACCAAATTTACCTCATTCCATCTCATTGAGGTGAATCATTAGTTTCAGTGCACCACTTTCCCACAGTATTTCTACAACTCTTTTATCCTATGTCAATTCTCTTCATAAAAACTTTCTACCTTCTTTACTTAGCCTTTGCCCCAAGTCCTTTTCTGTGACACATCTCCTCAACCGAGTCTTTCCAGGAACTATGGAATGAAATTAACTCAGTGCTGACCCACAGACCACATTATGTCAGGCCTCAGATTAGTACAAACTATCCCCTGTGGATGACATGTTCTCTTACTGCCAGCACCCTTTCAGGCATCTTAACTCTTGTTGTTTTAAAGTCTTACCTTTTGTATACCTCTCCTCCTCATGTACATACTAAATGGTGCTTTTCGTGATTACCCCTGGAGTTCACCTGTCTTTGTTTACCCTCAGATCCTGCTGTAGCCTAAGGGTTTTCAAAACCTTGTTATGTCACCATGTTTACCTTGTAATCTGACAAACCTGACAGAATTTGCCTCAAAGTAGCTGTCCTTGGACACAATGGGTATGCTGGGTCCCCTTCAACACAATGTTTTAGCTCTCAATAGAAACCTAACACGACTGTCCTCCATGCTTTACCTCCAACCTGACGTCCTCTGATCTTCCCTGCCTTGTCTGAGCCACAGCTTTGTAAAATTCACAATTTCCTTTTTTTACAGAAACAATGCTATGAAAGGTCCTGTTAGAAAAGAGCACTGTATTCAAAATATTATGGAACAGGACAATGACAAGGTAGACAGAGTTCAACAAGACCACAGATCCGTCCATTTAATGAATAAATCAGATCACAAATACAGTTACTCAGCTGAGGTCTCTCTCTGGGCCATCCACCTCAAGTAGGAAGAGTAGCATCAGAAAGAGCCTTGGATTACAGCGGCAGAGCTCCTTTATGGAGCCTGGGAGGAGACATCACGTTACACAATAATTTGTATCCCAAGCTGGTCTTCAGATTCTTGACCTTGTCTAGTTCTTACTCCCTGGTGACTGCATATTGATATCAGCAGTCAGCCACAAACATTCAGCCCAGACAGAATTGACCTTGAGCAACAATAACAGGTAGCAAAACATATCTCTGAATATGGGATATTATGTCACTTTGTGAATATAAGCTTGTTTTAATTGGCCAGAGCATGTGTGTGTCTCTTTCTGGTGACAATCTGTCTTCCTCTAAAATACTGTTAACACATATAAAGGTTGAAAAGCAGATGCTTCACCCTTAGCTTTGAAATATTTACACTCCCATATCAGTTTACAAAACATACTGTCATGTGACTATTCATGTCACAAAAATATATGTCCATGGTTGCTTACTCTATACATTTTAGATTATGTGTGGTTAAGTGTTTCTTTTGAAACAATCCCCTATAACAATTTTGCAAGGGAAAATGTCACCTCTTCCAACACTCTTTAAGAAAGAAATTTGTTAAATCCATTGCCAACTCAAACATAAAGAACATTCCTTGGCTCCTTTTAAATAAGTTTAATGATGCCCCCATGAAATACAATTTAATATATTTGCATAAAATCCACCTAGATATTAGATTTAACCATATCTCTTAACTTCTCTGTTTCAGCCCTGTACAAAACCGGCTGTTTTAGTGTAAATCCTCTTTACCTGTTTTTTGACCATGCGCCTATCATGCAGTGTGTGTTGCTCTCCAAACCAACCATTCAGACAAGGTGGTATATTCGTACAAGACATTGTTGAGAGAAATGTTTCAAATAATCTCTTAATTCACATATATTCTGAAAGGCAGAAAAAGCAGCAACAAGGGAGGATGGACTTCACTTATCTATACGGACAATGAAACCATGATTTGAATCCAAAACACTAAAAAGTGAATTCAGCTTTTGAGACTTTGCCTTCAACTCGTCAAGATTTATACTTAACCTTGGAGTGAACATATGTTTTGTTAAATTACTTAGTAATTTGTTTTTAACTCTTTTTATTCTATTTATTCTATTCTGTTTCCCTTCATTTAATTTCATTGTTTGATGTCATTCTGTTATTTATTATAGCTTTCACTGTTCTCACTCTATGCTTCAATGACTAGAGAAAAAATTCTAAGTACAAATGTCTGTGTAAAGTAAGCATCTTATTTTGTAGTGCTGGAAAAAAGAAAAAATTTTACATAACTTTTAGTAAGGTTTTCTCGGGTTAATATGCCCTTGAGTACAAAAAGACAAAAAGTCTGTCACACAAGGACTTCTGTCTTCCCCTCCATGGTGCCTATAGCTGCTTGAAGCAGCTCATTCTTGCAGTCATCCTCATGGAGACCTACCAGTGTTTTGTCTGCAGTTTAACCCCATTGGCTTGGGTTAGCTAACCTATTATAAAGCAGAGACAGCAGAATGAATGCAGAGTTCTTGACAGCATGGTATACCAAGCATCTTGCCAGGGGTAAATTTTGTCAGCCTGATGCTACGTCTCCCTTCCCCACCACAGTGTTGGTGTAGGTTAAAGTCAGCTATATCAAAGTATATATGGGACCACAGGCACCCCCATGTGAAGCTTCCCACAATGCTTCATCAGAGACAGGTGTCTCTCCCCAGTTTTGAATACTATAACTCAGCATTTACTCTTAGACCCCTACTAACCTGGTTCCAGCCAGAAGCTCAGGTTTTGTGGTGGCTAATGGAGGAGAAACTTGCTGGTCTTCATTCTCTCTCAGACTTTTTGTTCTCAGGTATCTCTATTAATAAATGCCTCTGTGAGTTCAATCCTATTATTACATACATGCTGTCAGTGTATACGAAGGCAGAAAAACTTAGCTGTTGCCTTTTTGCATGGAACCCACAAACCCAATTACGCCTATTGTTTAGGTTCCTATTCGAAAATTGCATACTCATAATAAACTGGGTATATCTGCACCCACAAGGTCTATTGGAATATTTTTGGTGTCCCAGTAAAGGAAGTGCTTGTGAGATTTGTTGAGCTGTGTTAATATTAGTATATGTGATATGGGTGAAGAGTAAATAAAGAGGGCACACAGCAAAAATGTAAATAAGAAATATAGATTATGCATTTTATAAAAAAGCATTTTCAGAATGAATTTGAATATCCATTCCATTTGACCAATCCTCCATCTTCCCCTCCCCTCAGGTAAAGAGTCTGGGTGTCATCCTGGACAGCACACTCTCCTTCACCTCACACATCAACAACATAACCCGGTCAGCCTACTACCACCTTCAAAATATCAACCGTCTCCGCCCCTCCCTCACCCCTCATGCCATTGCCATTCGTCACCTCCCGACTTGATTACTGCAACTCCGCTGTTTGGTCTCTCTCATAAACTTCAACTGGTCCAGAATTCAGCAGCTCTTATAAGGACTCCATCCGCTCACTACATTACACCAATCCTTCAGCAGCACCACTGGCTCCCCATGACATACCGCTTCAATACAAAATCCGCTCCACACATACAAAGCCATCCACAACCTCACCTCACCATACCTCTCTGACCTCATTAACATTTCTGTGCCTGCCCATACCCTCCAATCCTCTTCTTCTGGTCATCTCTCTGTCCCCTCTGCTTGCCTTGTTCCCATGGGAGGGCCGAGCATTCACCCGTTCGGCTCCCCATATGGAACTCACTCCCCTCAGACCTCTGCAACACTGAGTCCTTACCCCTCTTTAAAACAAGACTCAAAACCCATCTGTTCAAGCTCTACTCCCTCTGATCTCTTGCACTGTCTGTTGTATTGTACTGCTTGTTTTTATACCTGTTTATACGCCTGTTTTAATGCACTTTTTTATTTGTACTTTTGTAAGATGACCTTGAATTCCATGAAAAGCGCCCTTAAATAATATGTGTTATTATTATTATTATTATTATGATTAATATGAAAATGGAGTAATATGTTGAGTGAGCCGACAAAGTGGAGCTGTACGGAGTTTGATATGTTGTTATTCATTTAGTTGTTATTTGAGTTGTGTTCAGGGTGTCTAAAAAAGGTTTATATTGTCTTGTTACCCAAGTTCTCCTGTTTAATTTGATGTATAGCATCCCTATTTTGAGATGTGATTAGCTCCTTATCTTTAGCTGTGTTTGCAACTGTCTCACAAGGTTTTCCAATTGGGGGACCCTCTATTTCCAAAGGTTAATGATTGATGGCACACCCATATGTTTTCCTAAGTGGGAAGTAAGGGCATAGCTACTCTTGATGCTATTTAGGTGAGGAGGGGTTACTTTCTTTTCAAGATCTATGTGACAAGTATAATCTGTCTCGCAACACCTCTTTTTACTTACAATATAGATCTGCCATGACTGCAAACAAGATCTCGCAAGACAGTCCTCTTGCAACACAAACAATGTCCACTTCTAAGGATACCTGAGGACTAGTTTCTTGAATTTATAGCTTTCTGTTGCAGCACACTTATAGACCCCTCCATCCAGATACTATATGGAGAGCAGACGTCCCTGATATGAATTCCACTCCTGACTGGGACAAAGTTTGGCTTAATATAGACCTTGCCTCAAGGAACCCTGACCATCAACAAATTCATTACAAGTTTGTACATAGGCTGTATTTAAGACCCAGAAGAATGTATAAAATGAACATAGTTACTGATCTTCTGTGTTCTCCCAGCTCCTTAAAAGCATTTGGCTTGTTAATGCATACATATGTTTTGGGAATGTCTCCTGTGGTAGCATTCTGAAGGTCAGTTCCATTCAACCCCTCTACACTATTGGTGTAGCGCTGCCTTGCTCACCTGCAGCTCTGATATTAAATGACCTCCCATTGGTTGGTTTTATGGTTTGCAAAAGATGGGCATTATTTGACAGACTCACAGTGGCCAAAAAGTTGGTGGCTACTCGCTAGAACACTGTCTGTTCAGGTTCTGACTCTGTCACTGAGATGTGGTCTATGGTAATAAACAACCTCCAAAGTGTTTGAATAAATAGATATTCTAGAAAGTTTTCCTATGGGGCCTGGATTTAGATTTTTTGTTCTTTTTTTGTTTTGTTTTATGTATGTATCTATAATTTAACATGTTTATCGATGGGCAAGGAGCTACTAGTGCTTGCTTGATGATTCATGTACTGGTACCCAAAAGGACAAATGCTCATGTGCCTCCGTATACAGACATTTATGCCCCCCAAGCTCTGTAATATTTACTGTTTTTCTTTTGTTAAATTGTTAAAATTAAAATAAAAGGTTGATCACAAAAGTAATAGCATCAAGGCAGACCAGGCCAACACGGGAAGGAAGCCCATCAGTGGCAGAGGCTCCAATAGTTTAGTCCAATAGTAATCCAATAATTTATCTGTGAGAGAGGACTTGCAACCTCGGTCAAATCAAAAGCAACTTAGACATTATGGTATAAGATGAAGACCACAATTAAAAGGAATGAGATTCAATAGTAACACAATACCAAACATCGTTTTATCATGTTTTCATCCTGCCATAAATAGCAGACTATCACATAATTCCTGTTCTGTGGTATTGAAGGAAGAAAGCTTTTTAAATGAATTAAGTTCTGTTGTCTGGCATCAAAAGAGAACAGAAAACAGTGATGTTACTTTTCCCCAGTTGAGATGTAATCATGAGCAAGTGAGAGACCATTGGAGACTATTTAACAGGTTTAGGTCAGTCAAACAAAGCCTTCACAGTATTATACTGGCAAACAGTTACAGACACTTAAGGGATTATCTTTACTTTAGATAAAGGAGTGGCCCCACTACTCAAGCTCTGTTTGAAAAAAATGATTCAAAATGATTAATAATGACCAATTTTAGTGAATTGAGACTGAGAGTATAATCACTATGGGCTGTGTGTGAGGTTACCCTCTTAAATGTTTCATTTTGGGACTGGTTCAAGACACTAAACTAAACATAACATAAAGTCAAATAAAATTAATTTCACACGTGTGAAAATTGAAAGAAGTTGCAGCAGTAGTTCCTATGTGATAAGCTTTGATGGTAGTTTTTTCCAAAAGTTATGGCCTTTTTTTAAACACAGAAGAGAGGGAAAAACGAATTGTGGATAGTACTCTTAAAGGTTCAGGAAGTAATCAATTAACCATCTATATGGCATGTATTTATTGCCAATGTTTCCAGTACTAAAGCTTGTTTAGCTTAGGTACAGGGCAAGCCACAAGCCCCTGCCTATTTCTTTTTTGGTTATTGACAGACAAATTTTGGTTTGTAATATCTTCTCTGGTTTTTGCTTTGTTGAGACATATAGGATTAAAACAAAATCCACTTATTCATTCATAGTAACACAGCTCCTACACTGATGCTTATGAAAAGCTCCTCAGTGTTGTCTGAGTGTGAAACAGAGTGACTATTTGTCTTATGACAGGGTGAAGTCCTGTTACTTTAACACAAGGGACAGACAATGACTTTCTTTTAAAATATATGTTTAATTTGAAACCTAGCATCTTGAGTGTTTTGTTGCTTGTAAAACTTCCTTTTTGGAAGTTTTAGTTTGGAGAGCAGAAGAACTGTGACCTTTATGGCCACAGCGTATTCAGGATAGGAAGGAGAAAGCAGTTGCCCTTTAAAAGAAATGTGAGACTATTTCCCTAGAGGACTCCTCTTCTTGATCACATGCTCCATGTCGGTGTGTTCTGACGTGTCCAGTTTGATGTTGTACTTGGCCAGGATCTTCATGATTGGCCTGATCTTCAGCCACCACTGTGTTTTAGGGATGCGGTGCCTGGAACACACAGAGGAGAAGTCTTTTTATGGTATATATTATCCATAAAACATGTAAGTTTAAGGTTTGAGTCTGGATTACATGAAGTATAGCTGAGGTTCAAGTGAAGATCACATATGCAAAATACTATTTCTCTTTTTTTTTTTTTCTTTTTTTACAAAAACATGTGTCGATGGTCTCTCCTTTCCCTCTGTTGGTTGCTTCCCTTGTGCTAAAATTTGCGCTGGAACAGTACATTTGGAAAAATCTTATGATGTCACCGAGGGACACGCCTCTCATATTGGGGACACTCAGTGAGCGAGGAGTTTGTTCAGGCCAAAAGTGTCAGTGCAGCCACAGTAAAAATTAAAGCACTGAGCAGGAAGACCTTCATCCTCCTCTTGAGAGTCAGACAAAGCTCAGGAGGGCTGTCTCTAAAACAGCCTGCCCATTAGCAGGGCTGAGTAAATGGTTATGTAAGCATGCCATAATCAAATATCTTAGAAGATATCAGGCAAGAAACTTAAAAGAATTTTGAATCCCATTCAGACTTTTTAAGGATTGGGGAGAATTTGAGTTGCTTCTCAGATGAAAATACCAAGAAATATTTCAAGTCCACTTTCCCCTGCCTATTAAGAGAAAAGTGAGCATCTTACTCAAAGTCTGTGTCTCCCTTGAGTTCAGCGAGAGGCTGGAAGGTGAGAGCCCTCTTCTTCATGCCCAGCACGCAGGCAGAATCTGGTGTGTTGGCAAAGATTCGACCTAGAATCAGAAAAGAGGTTTGAAAGGAGAATTAAAAAGACAAATTGGTCTCATGAGGATCTATTTGTAACAAAAATGAGAGCGTTATCATATAAAACTGACTGTGGTGGAGGACAAACTCAAATTCCACAGTTTTAACTTGGATACTTGAGATGAAAGAAATTCATTGCATGCTGTCAAAATACATGGCCGATTCCAACACTAAAAGAAAACAACCAGATTTATTGTACAGAACATATGAGATTACTGTCATATATACTGTAAAAGTTAAAATTATGTTGAATTAATCAGTGACACTCTTGTTATATATCCTGATATGCAGCTTCCTCTTCTCCCAAGAAATGAATGAATCAGTGTAAGACTGTCATGATACTAGGGGAGAGTTAGCATGGTCAAAAAGTGCTGTCTATAAAACTAGACAGCACTCAGGGAGTGCTAGCCTCCACCAAGGTAGTTCATATATTGTTGTTACACCAATAAACAATTGTTCTATGATGAAGTAACTGTCATTTTGTGATTTTTTTTACCCTGTTCCTTACACAGAATCATGATATCATTATTAATTTGACATTTATTTGGCACACTACCAAAATCAATGTTTTTAAGTGGGGTCATTACAGACATCTCCTGAAATAAATTTGCATAATTCATCCAGTCATTTTTGTGTAATACGCAAACAAACAAACAAACAGGCAAAAACACAATCTCCTTGGGCAGAGTCACAAAGTGTCCACACTGAAAATTTGGTATTGGCTGATCTAAGTGATTAAAATAAGACTGAATCTGATTCTATTTATTCATATGCTTCACATACAAAACAAAGTTTAGGTAAAAAACAAATATAAAAACAGCCCTTTAAAATTTTAACAAGGTATGTGTCTCTGAAGCAGCTACAAATACAATACCAAACATGGTAGTTCTGACTGACATTTGACCTCTCGATCTTATTGGGTTACCCTGAAGTGTAGGTTTGTGCCAAAATGAAGAGATATCCCTCAGTGCATAGTTAAAATATCATGTTCATGAGCTCATAGCAACCTTGACCTTGTTCCTTCAAAATGTTTTCAGTTTATCTTTGAGTAAGAGTATACAGTGGTGCAGATGTTACCTCAGCCCTTACCATAGCCTTTGACCTCAGACATTAACTTAGTTCATCTCTGAGTCAGAGTGGACATCTCTTTAAGCTAGTAAGACGATCAAAAATGTTTTTGAGACACTGTGCTCGGCAGAATGGCCCATACAGACAGATGGACCAGTGCTGTCAGCCGCCTGACATGAAGGAAATGCCCTGAGATCACATTTAACCACCATCTGTTTTGAATAAAAATCAGAATACGATACATATTGACACATGTTACTAAAATGATTTCAGATGCACATACCATGCCTGTAGCACTCCTTGAGTTTCTCAGTCAGCCACAGGACAGACTTGGCCCCCATTTTTGTGCCAAAGTTTCTATCAAAAGGTGTTGGAGTGCCGCCCTGAAATCAAACACAGTCACACACTTTTCTTATGGGATTCATTTGACTAGATGTACTGATTTCATGGATGCATTTGCACAAATGTAAAAGAGTTATTGGTAGGAATGGACAGACCTGTTGCATGTGCCCCAAAACATTCTTACGACAGTCAAAGACGCCTTTGCCCTCCTCTGAGTACAAGTTAAAGATGAAGTCGGTTGTGTAGTTGGCGTTACAGCTCTCATTTCTATTTCAGAAAGAACAGAGGCAGGTTTTTGTACTGGTATCTGAAGGACAAATAGAAACAGCGGTGATTCTAAACTGGTGGGACTTGACCCACAAGTAGGTCACAGAATTTTTGGTAAGTTGCAAATTTGTGCTTGGAAAAAATGTAGCAAAAAGTCCTTGGTGTGTGGAAATCCCGAGCTAACAGACATCTATTAACTTCATTCTGTTCTGTTCTCCTGTGATGAAGAGCAAATATTGGATGTTTTCTCAAAAGATATGTACTGTATCTTTATTTCAAAATGCTTTCCCCTCTGTCTTCTAAAAAAATATATAGCTTGTTCCAGCTAAACAGCCCAAAACAAACAACTCAGCAAAGATCTGCTAAGGAACACTGATTTGAAATCAAGATATAGTCTTTCTGTTTGTCACAATCGGATGAAATCTGCATTTAAATTCTGTAGCACTGTACCTCAGATTGACACCTACCTAAGAATCAGACCTCTCTTCACTGTTGTCTTCATCTTGTGCAAAAGATGCTCCACGTTCACCTATGGGCCAAATACAAGAACACATCACAGATTGAATGCACAGTGTCAGTAGCACCAACCAGGGGACATGCAGTCAAGATAAAGAAAAAAACAAGAGGCCTTGAATAGAGATCTTTTTGTTCAGTGTTGACAAAACAGTAAACCATTTAAAACCATTAAAATTTTGTCGTCAGTCTTTGTCCAGCTTTAGCCATTGGCATCTTACCTGTCTCCCACGCTTTATCCCCAAAGTCACTAAATGCAACTCAGCAATGCTATTTCTATTTTTGGCCCTGAAATTTTCTTTTCTTTTTTATGTTCCAGAAACAGTGGTATCCAAAATAAAGTGTATAATGCTGGTCTCAATCAGAGCTGCATAGACACCACTGTGTCAATAATTTGACAGCAATGGCAGATCATGGGAGCCCTAAATGGTTCCAAACAATGCAACTAAGCCAATAAGATCCCTATTTCTCAGCATTTATCGAAGGTCAATTTATTCGTAGGAAGCGACAGTTGAAATTTAAATGATGACAGTTTCACAAGCACATTTGAATAAAATTAACAATATAATTTAAAGCATAATAGATCATCAATTTTATACAAAATATTTGTTTTAGTGTGGTCACTGGTCTACTTCTTGGATGGATGAATGGATAGATAGATAGATAGATCGATAGATCGATAGATAGATAGATAGATAGATAGATAGATAGATAGATAGATAGATAGATAGATAGATAGATAGATAGATAGATAGATAGATAGATAGATTCATCAGGTCAATGAAAAGCTACAGTTAGGCTACATTGTAGCTTCAAATCAAAGGAAATATCAAGCTCTACAAGAGTCAGGGGTAGGGATAAGAGGAATGAAGTAATGTGTTTTCTTGCCCATTTACTTACTGCACAGTAAATGTTAATCAGCTAAACTTAGTTATTTACTCACTAGTTTCACTGCATCATCACTGTTTACTCATTTGCATCATTGCATAATAACTGCTGATCAGGTATCAAGTCATCAAGCTATCCACTGCACTTTAACTGTTTATTCAACAAAGTAAACTTTATTTTATTTTTCTGTGGTTTTACATGCTTTCTATCTACTTATTCAATGTAGCATGACAGTCTAAACAGAAATTTAGAGGCAATGAATATGTTTTTGAAATGAAAAATTCAAAAGTGCAGCTAAACAGGAATACTGCAAACAAACGTTCGTTCAATATTCTCATGCACAAACAAAAAATTCCTATTCTATGCTATGTTTACTGACAAATGTGGCTTCTCTTGTCTTGTCATAGCGATTTGTCATACTCTCTTTTCCCATTATATAACTATACGATTGGTCTGCTCAGTTGGAGGAGAATTCATAATTGCAATTACTTCAATAGAAATTGGTATCACAAAAACAGGTGGAGATTACTTGCTGATATTACAACACTAACAACACTTCAAACGGTCATTCTCAACATAATTATTGTTACCATTAAAAAACAAGCATTTGATTACAACTTATATAGAAAATGTAATAATCTTTAATTCTTGACAACTTGGTTTTTATTATTGTGGTAAGCAGTAATCGTAACTGAATATGAAACTCAACTAAATTGCCCAGCTCTACTAAATAAGTTTAAAAGTTCTCTTGCTTTGAAAAATTTACATCTTGACATCTGATACCAGCTCCATTTAGCTCACCTCCAAATCCTTTATGTTAAACTTCTCCTCAAAGATGTAGGCAGCGTCTGCTCCAGCAGCCAGACCTGCCATGGTGGCCAAGTATCCACAGTATCCACCCATAGTCTCAACAATGAACACACGGCGCTTCGTTCCTGCAGCAGATTGCTTGATTCTGTCACACGTCTGCAAGACAACACAATTAAAAATAGCCTCATTATAGTTGTATGTATGTTTGTGTCCGCTGGTTAGGCTGCTTACAGAGGTGATGGTGTTGAGCGCGGTGTCAGCGCCAATGCTGAAGTCTGAGCCGGGCACGTTGTTGGAGACAGTGGCAGGTATGACAACCATAGGAATGCACATCTCCTCGTATTTCTCCCTGGCCTGAACCAGCTCCAGGCCTCCTACATATGCCTACAATAGACAGAGAAGGTTCAAATCAGATTGTTTCAGTACTTTTCTGGTGCTGAAGAGATGCCTTCAGTTTTTTCTGTGGGACACTGAAGAGTCTTACCTCAAATCCACCAATGATCACCAGAGCGTGGATGTTGAACTTTGCTATATTCTGGCTGATTTCCTCTAACATTTTACCAGGCAGAGTTCTTTGGGACACAGACAGAAAGTACAGTGAGACATTTTATAACCAAGGGAAAAAGCTGATTTTTTTTTTTTCTTGATATACCTCTTGGTGCCCAACATTGAGCCTCCTTTTCCAGTCCAGCCACTCACTGAGGTCCAGGTGATAGGCTCAATCTGCAATGTGAAAAGAATAACCAGGTCAGTATGTTCTATGGAACCAAGGGATTTACTTGTGCCGTTTATCATTGTTTCGTTTGAGTTCAGATGCTTAGAAAGTCATGTCTTGTTTACTTATGCAGGCACGAATAGAGTTTTGAGTTGAGAATATTAAGATTTGGAGGCCACAGACAGGTCACAAAGAATCATATCCAGTAAAGAAAAATGTGTTGCTTTTTTTCCCAATTCACAAATCCAGAGACCAACTGGATACAGGATCCAGCAGTGATTGGTTTTAGCCTCATACTTCAGAAAATAACATTACTGAAAATGTGCCCTTTTAAATATATTGTCATATATTGAGGCAAGGCATAATCCTTAAAATCTTAAAATATTTGCACACTGAAGGTCTATATCAGAGTCAGTGATTTACAAAGTCAGTTTCATGCTATGATGCCATGCAGTAATCCACTATTTTAATATATGATGTCTCTTAAAATAAGTGTTATGTGCAGATGGTGGAGCTTTGTCACGTGCTTGTAGGTGCCTCAGTAGTGGCTGGGGGTTCTTTTATGGGTGTTGTTTGGGCAATTAAACTCTATTTTAATGCTTTCTTTTACCTTCTGGGCACCTTCTTGGAAATATCTAAATATTCTATTTGATTACTGAAACAGTTTTATATCTACATTTGATGCAGCTTATTCTGCCAATGACCTGAGGCCCCTGAATGCATGAGACCCTCAGCCATTATGAACCATTGTTCAATAGAAAAATAAAATAAAACGCTGGTTTAAGTCATAAATCCTTAACTAGCTGAGAAAAAAATGTGTTAAACTTATGGTCATCAATTTACTCCTGCTAAAGTGACCTGTGGGCAAGTTGTCATATTTATGTTAATTTCATGTTTGTCTTCAATTCATTTAGGTGTTATTCCATAAAAAAGAAATTTGAAAAAATCTATTAAACAACATTTTACAGAGCAATTAATATCTAGATAGAGGAGCAGAGACTTACCTGTCCATGAGCCAGACCGTCAAAGCCGTCGTGTACAGCCAACATGGTGTGGCCCTGGATTATTCCCATCCTGACAGCTGAGCGAACCGCAGCGTTCATGCCCGCACATGGAGCACCAATGTTTACAATGGCCACATTAATGTTGCTCTGTTTGAAAGAGAACGTAAATAAATGGTTAGAAATAGACAATAAAGTATTGATGTACTTAAAACATAAATCAAATGTTTATTAAAGGTAATATAACTGATTGAAGAAAATGGAGACCCCTTACCTTGACATCTGGAGGGTTGATGTGAGCAAGCAATTTGTAGGTGTTCCAGTTGTTCTCAAAACTCCTGAAAGTTATACATGTTTTTTCAGTGGAAATTGAATATTTATTCAAAAGTCTTAAATAGCAAGTTTGTGATATTCATATCTGATGGTAATTACAACAAAGATTTTTTAAATGATTTTACTTATCTTACTGATTTATGTTTTGAGATGTGCTTAGTGGTTTTATGCAGGCAGACAGTACAAGATCTAGGAATTATTGCACTATGTGGATCAAAGATTCTGATTCACATGAAGTACATAATGCATTGTAAAATGTTTCTGATTCATGTTCAGCCAAGATCATTAACACATTGCCAATCTAAAACAAATCTAGACTAAGACTCTCTGTAGTGCAATAAAGGAAAAGGTACTCTATTACATTAAGGATCAAGAAAAGCTGTATAACAGAGATGTTACTGTTGACGGTGTAGGCCTTGGACTTGCAATAGATCTTGAGCTGTATTTGGGTCTTTGCTTCCAAAAAATGGACCCCTGGTCTAGACATGTTAAAGGTCCCATGTCCTGGTATGTTTGACCTTTTGCATCATGTCTTGTGTGCCCGTCAACCAAGGATTTGATTGAAGTTTAACAAAAAAAATCAGAAATTGCATTCATACGAAGGATCAGATGCAGCTCTTTTCCCCACCTCTTTGGAAACAGTCAGATCTCGAAGATTACTGAGCAATGTTTAAAAAAAAAAAGTTGTTCACTTTTTAGTTTATGTAACTGATCATGTAACAACATGACTGATTGTGTGAGCATTGCATGTGTGCTTCCTCACTTCAGGAGCTCAAGGGTCATAACACCAAGCACTTGGCCCATTTCTACCATCTTTACTTATCATAATTTAAGACAAATGATGTATAGGAAAGATGAAAGTCTACTTACTTTCCTCTGAGCTTAATGGCATCCTCAAATCTGCCCTCAGCCATGGCTGCAGTCACATCTTTGGTCTGATGTAAAAAGAGAAAGAATTTAACAATGATACAATAAACTCTGAAGCATATATGTATTTACACTTTAAATGAGGCCCATAGATTATCTCCTGATGTAAAAATCTTTTAACATACCACTTGTACACACTCCATGAGTGGCAGTCTGACTGCCTGGTTCCCTGACAGGCTGACAACACAGGCAGGAGTCTCTGGAGTTGCCTCCAGCAGAGCCATGACGGCCTCAACACCCATCCTGCTGCCCTGAACCACACACAGTCAGATTATCAGGGGTGTGTGAGGACTGAAGAGGACATGATGTGCCCGTACACTGTTGTTAATATTTGTTTCTTTATAGAGAGATTTACCAGGATCCTGTCGAAGGCGGAGGGAGTTCCACCTCTCTGTACGTGTCCAAGAACTGTGGCACGAGTGTCAAAACCGAGTCTGTCAGTAACCAGCTGGAGAAAATGAAACACCTGTTAGCACAGCTGAATTCAACTTTACCACACTGACATCACAAAGAAAGCCTTACCTTTTTGATCTGGTCGGAGGTGATCGGTTTGCCATTTCTGGACATGGCACCCTCAGCCACAATGATCACATTCAGACGGGATCCTCTGGCCCTTTGCTTGAATTACAACCAGAGGAAATCAGAATACTGTAATTTGTCATTCAGAATAACAAATACAGGGTGTACAAAGCTGAAAGCATCTTAATCTGTGAAGCAGTCAATCATACTTCTGCCAGCCTCCTGCACAGGTGGTCCTCCCAGCCCTCATCTGGGGGCATTTCAGGAATAAACACCCAGTCTGCACCACAGGCCAGAGCTGTCACCAGGGCCAGGTACCTGCAGACACACACACAATATGAAGCCCATGCACCAGCAAGGATGCACCGAGATCTCAAAGTGCTGTCAAACAAAGTAATAAACAAGTACAAAAGATATTATACAGAATTTTGACATGACGATAAATACAGTTGTGAACATGTTGAGCTTTGCTGACTTTAAAACTAGTGTGAAGATTTTTTTTTAGTGTTAAGAGACCCCTATTAAAACTGACACCTAAGAAAAAAGTAGATCAGAAAAGAGTAACGCAGGGATGACTTTTTTTTGTATACCAAACAAGAAGTCAGCATAATGCTTCTCTTGTCTCAAAGCTTATGGGATTACTTTGTCACTCTGTTCTTGGATCATTGTCGGTAACAAGATCTGTTGTAAGCAAAAACTCATGACACTTAAACTTTTTGGTCATCCTGTTTTTCTTCACAATTAGCCAATTTTTTAATTGATGAGAGTAAAAAGCTGTCATGGAATTACAACATGGTGATGTATAGGTACCACACTTCAAAATAGTATAATGTTGTAACCTCTTGCCTGAGAATGTTCTCTTCATAAAGTGACCTGATTAAAGTTTTGCTATGACCCAGGTGAATGTATCATTGTTTATCAAAAACTATCAGTTATGATTGCATTAGGGTACCTTTTTGTTGTCTCTTTGATATCAGTTTGTAAGCAGCCATCCTTGAAAATACACTACAAAGATTCAAAATTTAAAGCAAGAACTTTGTGTCATCAGACACAGTTTGTGTCACAAAATGAAATGACCAAAATTTGTTTGTATGTGTTCATCACAGATGTCCTTCAGGTATTTATCCAAAAGGTAATTATAAAATCCCACACACTTTTGGCCTGGGGAATTGAGGTGCTAAAAGCTAACTCTCTTCTGCATTTTCTGGACCCATTCCTGCATCACTCCATTAAGACTGCTAATGACCAAATATATATAAATATGGGCCCCAGTACCACAGGCCTAAATACACTCATCACAAATAACTAAAACAATTGCATTTGTAAGACAAGCTCAAAAAACTAAAGTCATTCCATTAAGTTACTTCAGCAATGCCTTGTCACTTATTTAAATCACATTTCTGTTTAAGAAAAAAAGGTAAAACAACAACAACAACAACAACAACAACAACATGCAAGCTGCTTTCAACTCCAGTTCTTATAAAGTTGTGCTGTTGTGTTAAAAGTAAATAAACAGAGTACAATTATTTGCAATTACTTTTTTGATCTATTTGCAATGGAAGACTCTACAATGACAAGATATTTATCGTCCAAACTGATAAACTTGTTTTTTTTTGCAAATATCCATTCATTTTAAATTTGATGCCTGCAACACATTTTAAAAAGAAAGCTGAGACAGGAGCAACGAAAGACTGGACAAGTTGAGGAATATTCAAAACACACCTGTTTGGAACATTCAAGAGGTGAACAGGTTAACTGGAAACAGGTGAGTGTCATGATTGGGTATGAAGCCAAAGCCATTTATCAGTGGATATGCTGGCTTCGCTGGGCTTGAATTCATTTGAGTTGGGTTGATGCAAAGTGGAAAAGTGTGCTGTGATATGATGACTTCACATTTCAAATGGCTTCGGAGTTCTCAGAGCAAAATGAGGGAACGAGCCATCCACATTTTTAGCAACACAAAGTTCAAAAGCCAGCAACTGTGATGTTATGGCTGAGTGTTAGCACCCATGGCATGGGTAACTTGCACATCTGTGAAGGCACCATTAACGCTGAAAGTTACAAATTTTGAAGCAATATATTCTGCCGTCTTTTACAAGGACATCCCTATTTATTGAAACAAGATAATGCATGTGTTACAACAGCATGGCATCATAGTAACAAGGTGCAGTTGACTGACTTGCCTGCAGATATGACATGTCTGCCACTAAAAATGTTTAACTATAAAGCGCAAAATACAAAAACAGAGAGCCCTGACCCCTGAACAACTGCAGCTGTACACCAAGCAAGAACAGAAAAGAATTCTACCTAAAAAGTTCCAGCAATAAGTGTCCTTTTTTCTGATATGCTTAATGAGTGTTGTTAAAAGGAAAGGTGAATTAACACAGCGGTAAACATGCCCCTGTTTCAGCTTTTGGAAAGTACTGCAGGCATCCCACACAAAATGAGTTTATATTTGCAACAAAAAAGTTTACCAGTTTGAGCATTAAATATCCTGTATTTGTAGTTTATTTAAATGATTATAGGTCAACAACTATATGCAAATCATTGTGTACTGTTTGAAATATATTTTTTTACTCAACATCCCAACTTCAGTAAAATTAGGGTTTGTAAATAACCTGCAACAAAGTTAATTAATATTACCAATTAGGGCTGGGTTAAAAAAAATAATTTAATCGATTTTAATCGATTTCCCTTTAAATGGTTCATAATTGATCTATAAAATCCAAAGATGGATCTTTTAACTTGGGTAGTTTTTTTTTTCATTGGACGTGCAGAGAAGCAGCCTGTGGTATCAACCCAGCTAGTATTGCGTGATCTGCGTTTAGCGCTGCTTTCCACTGAACAAAAACTTGTGAGATGTTACTGCAAGTAATCAAACAAACACGACAGAAGCAAATAGCACTATATGGGCACCACTGGCGAGTTTAAAGGCTGACATATGGACATATTTCGGATTTTACAAGCACGAAGGAAAAGAGGAGTTGGACAGAAAACAAGTAATATGCAGAATACGCATTAATGTATATAATTAATATAAGATTAATGTAACTGCTTTGGGTTCATTTCTTAATGTAAAACAATGCAAAGTCCCTTTTAAGTTTAAAGCATTATTTTAACTGAGATATACCAGACTGAATAAATATCTTATTGTATCGTGAAATCAAATCGATTTGAGACCTGGTAATATCGAATCGATCCAGAAAATATGAATCAATACCCAGTCCTAAAACCAATATGTCTTTAGATTCTCTGCATTTTGTCTAACACTCATCCACATGACCCTGACATTTCAATATTTATTTGTTTTATCCAGATTTTTTGGGTCAGCAATGCAGAGGCGAACAGAGGCGAATGTCCCTTATGGCAATGTAAACAAACCAGACAAAAACTCAAGCACTTTTGTTGGGCAATGTAAGAGAACAGTCCTCTCTGATGGCAATGAGTTAAGTATAAACTTTGACAAAATACAATAGTTTTGGGGCCCCTGCCAGTGATGGGCCTCTTGAAATGTTCTCTCTTTTCATTCCCTCATGGTGCCCCTGTCCTTGACTTGGACAACACAAACACACAAACCCAGCACACATACTGACCCGCAGTGTCTCCCCATCACCTCCAGGATGAACGTCCTCTGGTGGCTGTGAGGGACCAGAGAGTTTTATGTCAGGTCTTTAATGCTGCTTTAAAACATTACATTAATGTTTGGTGAATTAGTCAGTCTAGGGTAGGTGTTGTTTTTTATAGATGTGTTACCTCTGTGCAGTCGTGGTGATGGCATCCACTACCTCGATGATACGGTGCAGGGCAGAGTCAGTGCCGATGGTCATGTCTGTGCCACAGAAGTCATTGTCGATGGAGCCCACCATACCCACAATGTTAAGGTGGGAAGATTTCTTGGCCTCTTCTTCTGTAATTTTACCTGCAGACAGTTATAAAAACAGAGTCAACTAGAAAAGCACTGGGAGAGCGCAGACCTCCGCCAGCGCCACAGTCCTCACCCATATTGTGATTTTCACCATAAATATTAGTCCTACCTTTATTTTATCAAAATATTTAGATTCCTCGACCATGAAAACATACCATTAGCAATCAGATTTATAATGAGATCTATTTTAGTTCAGTAGTTATTCACAAAAATCACATTTTTCATCATGGCAGCCAGACGCTGATCCGGATTAACACCAAAATCGAATCAGTTCTTCCTTTTCCCATGCTGAACAATTCCTGAAAATTTCATCCAAATCCATCCATTATTTCTTTAAGTTATTTTGTTCACAGACGGACAGACGGACAAATAAACTCTCCCAAAAACATAACCTCCTTGGTGGAGGTAATGAGTTCAAGCCCAGAGAAGCCAGCGGAGGTAATAATAGCAATAACTATAATAACAGAAAAAAATATGATTCTGTGTGTCATTTTAGAAATTTAGAGTTCTCCCTTGTCCAGCATAAAACATGAACAGGAGAGCAAATCTGAGGCTGTACGTGCTAAATGCTTACTCAGAACTGACATGCTACATAATAAATAGAAAATGTAAAGTTGACACTTGTAAACTCATCTTGTGCAGAAGGTAAGAGATAATATAGCTCAAAAAGACATTACTCTTGAAGAACTTTGAAGTTTTCCTTATAGATTTCTTATATGTTTCATCAAGGTACGACCCTATAGGGCCTTTTGAGTTTTGGTTCCCAAACTCCATCTGTCTTGAGCTCTGACCACCTTGGCTGTTTTTCATGAATTTGACAAACTCCTTGGTCTTTTGGCTCCCTCACATTTTTCGCTCAATGAATACGTAAAGACAAGAAAACTTGTCAGAATAGTCTGAAATAGACTATTACCTATGACTAAAGTACTTCTTTTGTAATAAAATATGAACTTTGTGTGTTATATTATCTGATTTGCACACTAGACATACATTAACTATAAGTTGTTTATTATAGAAGTAAGCAAGTGATTCAGAAAAGCAATGTCCGCTTTACATTCTGCTAACATTGCTAGAGTACAGCGTTTCTAATCTTATCAAGGGATGTTATTGCTAGTCAAACAATGTTTTTTCTAAGTTCAGAAAGCAAGATGGAGAATATTCCCATTTACAACTGAATGTCATTGATCACTCTGCAGACACCTTAAGCAGCAAAAAGGTAAGGTGACAATTTCCCCACGATGCACTTATAAAACACTTGGTCCAGAAAAAAGTTTGTATAACTCAATCCCATCCAGTAATTGTTACAGTGGGCTCTGGAACTAGTTGAGAGTCATATGTCCCATGTGGCATCAAGGGATCCAGTGATTCATTTTCTAGATGTAAACCAGTACCAACTGGTACCTGACAGCCTATTCGAGATATTTGTACACCTACTACTACTATACCTACTACAAGGTGAAGGCATTTTTGAAGGCACTTGTCTTGTTGGTGAAAGACATTCATGATAACCTCCATTTTATCCTTCAAGGCAGAGCAGAAGGGCCTGACACACTTTTTTTTCCCTTTTCACAGCATCAATATTTGCCTTATTACCAGCTTTGACGAGGTCCCTCAGGAGGCCGTTCCACTCTGTCCTGAACTCATTGGCTCCTGTCAGACTGCCGTCTCCTCCGATCACACACAGGTTGGTGATCCCCAGCTTAACAAGGTTACAGGCTGCTGTCATACGACCCTCTCTGGAGCGGAAGTCCTGACAGCGAGCACTGCCAATAACTGTACCCCCCTAACACATAAGGACAAGAAGTCATTAATGAATATACTTACCGATATATCTTATATCTAACTTTGGAAGAACAAGCAAATTATAATGCACTCCTGTGAGGTATGTTCTTCAATGGCAGTCCCATTTTAACCAAACATTCAGGAAATGTGTGTCAGGGCAGTTGCATGACCCTTCAAAATGAAAAGGGGCATCTTCTTTGAGCCATGCAATTTTAATGGAATATGTGTTTTAGTTTAGATTCATCATTCTTCAAATAGGATACATTTATGTTAAAGATAAACAATATAACAAGATGTGGTCCAGCGTTCAGACCAGAAACAACACTCTGATGTCCACTGCTGAATGTAGTCTATGTTAGCTAATCTACATTTCATCCAGGGCCACCCATACAAGGAGAGGGAAGGACACGCTAGCTGGGACGCAGTTGCCAAAAGGAGCCATAAAGGTATAAATTTCTTCATTCTTATGCAATTACAAAAAAGGTCAGAATTAAACTCAATTACTGTAACTTACAACAAATTATGGGCACTAATGATTTGGAGATTCAGGTAGATTTAAGGGAGAGGCTTGTCTTTCCACAGAAGATAGTTTGAACCCACCAAATAATAGACTTAAAGGTACAGTCTGCAAGTCAATTGATATTTATGCTTTAGAGCTTGACAGTTCCCTGTCATTGTTCACCCAGTCAAGGTGTCCTGGTAGTCTTAGTACTTAAAGAACTGGGTGGATGGAGACAGGGTTAGTGAAATGAAGGAGTCATCAGATGAAGCACTTTGAACCAGTGAGTGGATCTGGAAGAGGAGGAATAATGTAGGTTGAGGACCAAGACTAAGGTAGACAAAGGCACTTCTTTCCTGTTCACTGCGTGTGTAGTGTGACCACACACACACACACACACACACACAAACATAAGTGTATAAGTTGGGTGATTAGAGAAGACAGCATCAGCAAGACACTACCTTTAGCTTGCATGTGTGGAGCGTGAGTCTGTTAAAGATGACTATAGTGTATGAACTCTTATGGCCATGTGGTAGGGTAGGTAAGATAACATGGAAATTTGAACTTTGCCAAAGTTCACTTATCAACCTCTTAGTGATATATTGGGGCTAGTTGGATGAAATACTTAGGGTGAGAGGTCTCTATCTGATGACCTCAGTGATGTTCTGCTGTTGCTGCTCAACACTAAATGTAGTGGAGGGAGCTGTGTATATTTTCATGATAAAAAACAGACACACACATTTGAATATAAAACCCCTTTTACAGCGCTGGAGATTGAGACAATGGGGCTTTAACTCGTTCTTCCGGGTCTGTCTTTACAGAGTTCTTGGTGAAGGTAAACGTCAACAGGGCGTAGATATGGCCTGAAGCTACAGTGTGAATGGGGCTCAGGAGAAAGCAATTGGAAGATTGGACACAAGCGATGATCAGAGTAAATTAGACTTAGGAATGTCTCATCAATAATTTCTGTAGGTAGACATGTCACTCACAAGCTGGAGCATCATGGACACACTCTCCCATGTGGCAGGGCGGATGTTGTCTCCTCCGTCCACCAGACCCTGGTACCCCTGCAGCACACATTAACATACACTGTGGTTAAATATACTTTTCTGCCTTTTGGATACTTTAACTTATAAATGTACCCCCCCCCCCCAATAAATAAATAAATAAATAAATAAACATTCTATTTCATTATTATTATATCATTTTATAGGAGATTTTAGGTTTGATCAAATCGTATATGATGTTAATTTTGACTATATAATTTGACCCATGTTGTATCTATTATCATGTTCAAGGTGTAGTAAATGACCTTTACAAATTTTCTTACAAGGTCTGCTGCTGACTTTCTTTCTTTCTTTCTTTGTTATTATAATTCTATTTCTACTATTATTCTATTTTTATATTGTATATTGTGAATGCTGATTAACAGTTTTTTTGTATTTCTTTCTGACTACTATGTAGGTATTCATCAAGAAGAATTCTGAGTCCTTCAGCTACACTCTCATTTTAATGCTCCAGTGTTGTGAGCTACTGGAGAACCCATATTTCCCAGAGGAGATGAATAAAGAATCTGTCAGTCTATCCCTCTTGTGTTGTATCAGTATCATGGCACATAGTTTAACTGCAGGCTTGTACTGTACCTCATGAACAAAGTAGACTTTAGCTCCTGTGTAGAGGCCCACTCTGACTGTGGCTCTCACTGCAGCATTCATACCTGTGACATTACAAAAAGAACAATCTGTGAGCTCTTACTAATGCAGATTTGATCTCAAGGTCACAATGTCTTGAACATTTTCTGCCATTACATCAACACTTAGACCCATCTATCTTAACCTTTAAGCGACCCATCCTTTGGAAACAGATGAGACAAAAATAGCCTTTGAAAAAGGACAGAGGCTAGGTTGAGGGGGGACTGTATGTCTCTGTGGGTACCATGGATGTGTACTACACTAAAGGCCACAGTGCGAGCTTGTGTTGTGTCATAGCAGGCTGGCATGTGGCAGCTCTTGTTTCAGCAGACAGCAGCTGAGGATTGGGGGCGTTTCTCTCTGTCCATACCAGAAAAAAGGTCAGAGAAACTAAAATTAGATCTCATGTTGGAAGAAAGAGAACTCTTGGGAACAGTAGAAATTGGGATTGAGGAGGGAGATGGAATGAAACAATCTGGATGCATTAAACAGTTTATTTTTGAATTAAGTTGTTGAAGGAAATGGCCAAGGGTGACAAAATTTACTGATGGAGGTGAACATGCCAACTGGAACAGAGACTTTTGCTTGGCTTGCATGTGAACACAGACGCAAACGTATGAGTGGTGTTTATACACAGCTCTTCTAAACACATCAAATCACTCTTACAACTGACATTCAGAAAAGATGTATTGTTCCAAAGAAAGCGGTAAAGGGCCTGTTGCATCACAGCTCAAACAGTTGATTATAACATGAAAATGGCCTCTGACAAGGGATATCATAATAGAGTTTTGTGGTGGATAGTCAGTCTTCATGGGTAGTCATGGATTAGTGGTAGAGTCATCCATCTTGCATGGAGTGATCTGGTTTGATCCCCAGCTCCTGCAGTTAAAGGTAAAGTACTCTTTGGAAAGACAATTAGACCAGAATTGTTCCAGTTGTTGAGTCACTTGTGTTTAAATGGGGATGAATGTGTTAATATGATAAATGTTGTGCTAGCAAAATGATGCTTTTAGATATGTTGTACAACAACATCTGGACTCAATTGTTCTCTGTTTTTGTACTGTTTGACTTATTTTTCTTTACTGTATATGATATGACTGCTATGATTGTACAATCTCAATGTGGCACAGCTGTGTAGGACCGCCAATACGTCCAACACAACAGCAGTGCATGATGTTAAGACAATAGTGTAGCTGGCTCTTGGTCTACAGCTTTTTGTCACAGTAAGGAGACAGGTTTTGTTCCAGAGGTGGTTGCAATCCAAGAAATAAAACAATAAAAAAAAAAAGATTCTAGGATGTATGAATCTCCTGTAAAAAGTTGATTCCTGTGTTTGAACATCCCACTCATGAGGCGCTTAGTGTTAGTACTCTCTGACCAGTCAGTTTCTCAGTCCAGCACTGGCTCATCAAAGGTGACACTAAAAGAAGAGGTACAGTCCCTAATGGATGATCATAAACCTGGTGGAGCTGATGCAACATCGTGGAGAAGTACTAAAGTCAAGTCCAAATATCACTTGGAAGGGTAACCTTTAGGCCTTCCTTTGGCCCTGCCAAGACCCAATTTGAAAATTAGAAAAAGAAATGGATGGCAGGTTTTCATATTAGCTCATTTTTCAATCACATTGATTTATATAGAGTATGCAATACTGATCTCATAAGTTTTAATACCAATCTGTATGCATTGTAGACAATGATTTTAGCTGATTTCTGCTCATTGAATCATTTATGTTGTTGGGGAGGGGTGTACATGAGTGCATTCATAATTTTTATTTTATGTATTTACAGTATTCCACTTAACAAAAGACAAACCAAAGAATAAAGCTATTAAAATGCAACATTATGAATCTATGTGTGGACACTGAAAAATAAAAAAGGGCACATTTATCAGACATTTTACAAATTGTAGGATAATTAGAATAATACACAATCAGAAAAAAGTAGGGAGAGGGTACTTTGATGTGTTTGAGTAAGTGTGGTGTACAGTGCCTTCAAAGGTTCCTTTTGGTTCATTTATTAGAATTTATTGCACCTTTGTTTGGCTGGGCATCAAAAGAGCTTCAGTAACACTTTATATTTTGGCTTGTGGCCTTTATCAGGGTCATAAGGGTCAAGGTGTTTCCTGAACTACCAGTGTTGCAAGAGCTCTTTTAATTTCTTTAAGTTTTTTTTTTTCCCTCAAAGTACCTTGAAAGTTGTTGGAAGTTGTGCCAAAGCATCTGAAATGTTTTATTTCACTCCTCCTCTTGGTCTGAAAGGTTACATTTAACTTCTATTTTATTAAAGGGTCCATTTTAGTTTATATTTTGGATTTGTTTATACAGTTAGGTGTGAAAACAATGTCAGGCTGATGCATGTGACCTTCCACATTCATTCAACCTGATTTAAAAAAAACGGTCTGAAATAGGAATGAACTTTAGAGAACACATTGTACTGAATTTGTATGTTAAGCAAACACTAATGATTTTGCGGGCACATATACTGTCACTAATACAGCTTGAAGTTACAGACCAATCTGTAATTAATCTGCATTTTCAGTCAGATTTGACTTGTTAGTGTCATGTTTTCTAAATATTTCTTAACTCAATGATGTGCTGAAACTGTAAGCTTTTTTCAGGGCAAGGTCTTAACAAATTAAAATGTAGAAAAATGAAAGGGTTCTTATTCATCTGCTATTGTGGGAACTACAACAGTCACAAGCTACTAGACCATGAAGTTAAAATTTCAGTACATTATTCCTGAGAGTGCAGAATATTTAGCATCACAGTCGGATCCTGACACATGGCATAACTGATATAATATCCATAAACAAAAGGTGTTCATACTGACATGTACCATCCACATTTTAAGCAAGTTAACTGTTAAGTATAGTTTAGACAAGGTGAGAAACATTCTGTTTGACATGAATTACTGCAGGACACTACTGCATTAATAAGGGATATAAAAATATGCTGAATCATATCTGTGGAGATTTGCCAAACAAACATCCAAATCAGTTGGTGCAGTACATCCATGATTTATATCTCAATATCACAGACTTGGAATGAAACCTAGTGAAATATCCACCGTCCTCAGACAGCCAGCCGTCATTCTGATCAATGGAAAAAATGCTCTTGCCCTTTCCGGTGTTTGGCATCTGAGCTCACTCACACAGCAGGGGCATTCATGATACTTTAGTACTTTATGAAATATGCCAGATGGCTCTTTTACAGCTGGTGGAGGTGCTAGGAAACATCACAAGGGATGATGTAGTCCAATAACTTAAAACTCTTCTGCCATGCTAGTGTGAGACTCTTTTAAGGTCTAATCCCTTGCTTACCTTGTGCATCTCCGCCGGAGGTGAGGACAGCAATAGAGCGTCCTATACCCATCTTGGTGGGGTCCATGGTTGGGTGGAGATCCTTGGACATGTTTACAGGTGGGCACAGACAGGTGGGAAAGAAAGTTCTACAGCTCCTCCGTCACTCTGTGTTCCTCAGGGGAAACACTAGTGAGGGTTAGGCTTTATAGACTACAGTGGCCCTGATCCTGACCCAGCCCCCTCGCACTGACACCCTCCACCACTCACAGGCACATACACACACACACATCATTACTAAATATAAATAAGCCCCAGTGACCACCTGCAGCGGACAGCTACACACAGAAAAACAGCACATGGCATCATGTGACAGGAGACAACATAATGTTAAGGAGCATTAAAAGAGGAAAATTTCACCATTTGTTTTATTTTGTTTGTGGCTGAAGTAATAAGGTTTAAAGCCCCAACTTTGATGTCCATAAACAAATAAAACAGATAAAAAAAATGGTTGTAAGTTTCAATGGATCAAGTACACTGCCTGGCCAAAAACAAAGTCACCACCAAAAAACTACGTCACACACCAATATTTCACTGGACCGCCTTTAGCTTTGATTATACGTAGCACAAATTTGCTGATTGTTTTGATTAGCTTCTGCAATTTCACAAGATTTGTCAAATATCATAGTACTGCCTGCACAGGCTTGTACAGTAGGCACTAGGCATGATGGGTGCATCACTTCACCTGCCTCTCTTCTTATTCTGATGTGCCCATCACTCTGGAACAGGGTAAATCTAGACTCATCAGACCACATGACCTCCTTCTAGTCCTCCAGAGTCCAATTTTTAAGGTCCTTAGCAAACTGAAGCCTTTTTTTCTGAAGCCACTAATCAGTGAGCCTGGTTAGCCTCACTGATTAGTGGTTTTCTTAAGGCTAACAGCTGTTCAGTCCCAGTCCCTTGACTTTCCTTTGCATTGTGCGTGTGGAAATGCTCTTACTTTCACTATTAAACATAACCCTGATTTCTGCTGCTATTTTCCTTCAATTTGATTTGGCCAAATGTTTCGGATTTTATTCCGACCACATTTCTTCCTTCTGGTTTTTAATAATGCTTTGGACAGTTCTTAACCCAGTTTGAATTTCTGCAATCTCTCTAGATGTTTTCTCTGCTTGATGCATGTCAATGATTTGACCCTTCTTAAAAAAAACTAACCTCTTTTCAACAACCACAGGATGTGTCTTTTTACATGGTTGTTTAAAAAATGAGAAGCTACTCATTGCATCAGCAATAAATAACTTGTTACCAGCTGAAAGATAATCGCCGGACTTGTACCTATTTGCTAGGTTAAATCCAGGAAGCAACTTTTTTTTTGTCCAGGCAGTGTATGTCAATAATTGTCCATTGGCGTCAAGCAACAGCAATGTTGGGGTTCCACAAGGGTCAGTTCTGGGCCTATTGCTTTTTAGTATGTTTAATGACCTCCCAAGCTGTTATCCATCTAATGTTATCTGTCAAATGTATGCAGATGACTTTAGCTTTATTTTAATCCCATACAATTAAAACACTTTAGAAACACCCAAAGAGCACCCTTCAAACTTCAATTGTTAGGGCTAATCGCATAAATAATTACATCTGACATTTTTAAACACGAAGAAAGGTAGAAAAGGAGATGGTGAATTGCAAAGCAGGCAGAAGAAGGAAGAAGTTAACAACCTGGTGGCTTTTAAACATTTGGGGCTTTGTTAAAAACATGCAAGCATTGCACATTTGTCTGTTCTGCCAGTAGGGAAGGTTGGCTCAGCACTGTACTCAAATGAAAGTTGTGTATACAACTTATATGTGTATACATGGGTTCACAAACCAGTCTTTGGTCAAAATGGAATCAGTGAGCCCATCTTACTATCTTAGCCCTGTTTTAAATAAAAGCTGAGGCTAAAACATGGAACTAGAAAGTGACAGAGAAACATAACAGCTGATTGTACATTAAGATTCTCCACATGCGAACAGTTTGCAAATTATGGGCTGTAGACACTAGTAGAGACAAACTACTACATAATTTATTGTCACTGAACTCCATTGGTCATCACAACTCTCTAGCATTTAACATCTTTGCCACATAGACCACTCTCTGTGTGTCAAAAATACAAATTGTCTATGAGGGGAGGAGACCGTGCAGCACTATAAACTTGAGGACTGAAGGATAAAAGCACAAAAAATGACTTACTTAGCTTTAAAGCCCTTGTAGAGTTTGTATATTGTCTTAAAAGTGATTTGAAATATCATTAAAGCCTCTTTTGAGCCCCAGAAACAAACAAAATCAGCAGTAACATTACCTGCTTAAATATTTTATTTTGAATGTTTTATCCCTTGCAATGGGTTCGATGACAGGCAAAATGATTTCAATCAAGTTGAAGAAACCTTTATCTTCTTTTTTTTTAATGCAATATGAGGAAGCTACAATAAAAGACAGTCATCAGAAAACAAGCCAACACCAGCACAGATGTCATTAACAGTACTCAAACTGTTTCAATGGTGTTAAATTAAAAACTTCAAACTGAGAGAAATTAAGGCCACTGTTTGCACTGCAGACCAGACAGCAATCATCTCTGTTTTGGTATGAAAGTCTTTTCTCTTCAATGCTAAAATCCCGGATTGTTTAAGTGAAAATTGTTAAAACAAAATAAATCAGTGTAGTGAATACTAGCTAAAAATAAGCACTGTAAAAGTGATCTTTCACATCATAAAACTGAGGACTTTGTTTAGATGCCACTGTTGCACAAGACTTGGAAATAAACACTCTGCACTCCTTACTGTTTGATGAGGAAGAGGATTTAAATGGTGAAGATTTAAAAAGCAGAGAAAATACTACAGCAACATCACATTACAATATTATATATACTCTTACAGCTGCATATTTTACATGGCATTAAATCAGTTTCAAATTAAATTAAGACAATATGGAAAAATATAGAACATTGTATCATATAAGAAATCATAACAGAGCATTGACAAACAATGCTTTGAGTTTGATCTCAACTAATTATTTTGGTTATTTTAGTGATTTAGTGCTAATTTAATCCAAGTTGTAAGCCTGTCAGCTGAGGTTATATCATACATCTTTGTTTGAAAGACACAGTGTGTGTAGCATGTTTCATCCCCCTGGCTGCGCACTTCTATGAACAAGACGAAAAGTCTGCTGCACTAAGACCTCTCACCCTGTCCCTGATTGTGGTGCCAGAAGCTGTCTCATTCTCATGGCCCCTCCATACAGGCCTACCAGTGTGATGTCTTGTAGTTTTATCATTAGTTTTAACACTGGCTTGAAGTAGCAAGCCCAGCAGAGTGAAGCTGTTACCCCCAAATTCCACTGCACACGAACGCGCCGCGCCCTTGAAATGTACTGCAGAGCACTTCGCTCCCATTCTTGTCTATCAGGCAAATTCCACTGCACGCGCTGCCGCATGTAAGCGCCATGTAGGTGAAGCGTCGTCGTTAGAATGAATGTAGATTTGTTGATAACAAGGCACTGAGAAGCACTGAACCTACCAATTACCTTGGAGTTGAGCTGTAAACCAATCAGAGTGGGCTGGAGGGGAAGGGAGCTTTAAAGGGGCAAAAGCTTCAACAGAGTCCGGGACAGACTGAGGACACGGCACTATCAGGGTCCTTGTATGTAAAACATGAAAGGTTACTGAATGTTAGTGACTGTGTCATAAATGAATATATGAACCAGATTTAAAGCAAAATGTGAACACTTTAAATGAAGCACTTATAAAAATGTATATGAAGGATTTAATAAAACTTGTTTCTTTGGTAAATCCATATTTAATACTCAATACTGACAAGAAAGAACAACAGAATAAGGAACAAACAACATTTAATTAAATGTCTACCAGCTTAAAAATATTGTACAAAACATCTCATCATTGCAATGTGTGTCAAATCAGTCAGGAAAGAAAACTCAAACATGGCCTGACAATTGCACATAGAAATTTATTATAGACACTGTACACCAAAAACAACATCAATCTACACAAATAGAGTCTGGTGCATTGAAAAAAATTGAAAATAAAAAAATACTGGACTACATCTTATCTTTTAAATTCTATAGCAGTAACACTGATCAGGTCTTCAATGACCATTTCACAGATTATTTTTACATCATGTTGTATTGTCATTAACTTCGTTCTAACGAGCATTTGTTTACACACAGGCACACACTGGAGCCTTTAGTGTAAAAAAAAAGAAAAAAAACAAACAAGCAGCGTTCTTTGATTAAGGCCTGTGACAGCACAGTGTTGGACAAACCTCTGTTTTTATAAAGTCTTTATATAGTGCACATGTAATACAATCATCTTCAATGCTGAGGAGATGAAGGGCATGACGAAGGTCCAAAACCAATAGGAACAAATCTCTGTGGAACAAAAGTGATATTAGATGAAGTACTGTAAGCAAAGGATATGTAGGTTTATGATGACATGAGATCATGTTGATGTTTTAAAGAGTTACAGTAAATTGCTGAATGTTCCTGATCATCTGAATAGAGCATGTCAGGTTATACAGCACTTATCTGTAGTTTAACCTTCAAGTCTCATTTAGTCCCTTTTTTGGACACACGTTTATTTTCTGAGGGAATTTGACACCAAAACTTCACAGGACTAACCAGACCCACCAGATGGACTGTTCTTATTTCACTTGTCCATCTGGGAAAGAGGCCATAGAAAGTGTTGGGAATGGAGGAGACATGTAAAAGCATACCTGGCAGGTGATTGGACAATTGTTCCATCAGTCACATTAGCACAGCCCATCAAATAATGGAGTAGGTGGGCACTACTGTCATGGTTTAAAGGCCAGAACATAAGCCACTTTATAAAACTAACTCTTACCAAACAATGATGGAATTGGACCAAAAATATCCTTACTATAGAGGAGTTTGTAGCGATTATATTTGTTTTTTTTAGAAAAGAAATGAGGTCAAGATTTGATAAAACTGTAACTGAAGCTAATCTTTTCCTGCTCTAAAGGGATCTGATTGGGCCGTGCAGCTTTGGTCTGCTAACAGTCGTTGTAGATTGAAGCTTCACATGATGGATCTGCCTGATGATGGACATTATTTCAGGCAGATCCAGTTGCGCTGCAAGGTTACCACACAAAAAGTCTGTATGATGGGTGGAAGTTTGATTGTTTTCCATCTCTGAGCAAAGACATTTGATTAAATGCAAAATGAAAAACATCTTATTTGATGTGCCCTCTTTTAGGATGCGATGAATGAATTTTTTCTCAAAACTGACAAAGAATTAAAAAAATGAAATGGACCAAAATCTTGTTTTAAATAAATCAATGACATGTTGAAGACTATGTTAATCCAAGAAAAAAAAAACTTACAAGCAATTTGCATGTTTTTAAATGTCAGCTCAAAATGTATTCAAACTGGCATATGAAGGGCTAAACTTTTGAAATTAGACATTTTTTTATTAATGAAGATGCTGAGGCATTCATGCTTAGAATTCATATATTTCGCTTCTTTGGTTTGAGCAACTGTCACACTCCCAGATTACCCGTGAGGATAGATCAAGATTCCTGATTCTAAAAACGTCAACATTTCAGCAGTGTCAGTTTGGCATTTCAGGGGATACTTACAGAAAACTCTTCAAAGTGCAGGATGGAGGCCAGCGGGTTTCCACAGCGGGGCCGAGGTGGGCCAAACCCAGGAGCAGCTGGCACAGTCACAGAGGTGTAGGTGGCCACCTCCTCATCCATACGCAGCTCCTCCAGCTGAGGGAGACGCTTACGTAGCATGGCCACCACAGGACTCTTGGAACAAGCTTTCTTAACAGTGAGGTCTGTAACAGATGGAGATGTCGCTGTTATGTTTGGGACGATGTTAACCGTGTAAAACTGTAGGATCAGTTAAACCAGGGAATGAGAGAAATCTGCACTACCTCTGTGCAGATTCTGAGCAGCAGGAAAGCTCTGATTGGTCTGTTCTGATATGGATGACTTTTCCTCATGCAGTGGCAACATCTTCATTTGTGCAGTTAAAACAATGTCACGCTGCTCCTGATTGGAGGCGCTCTCTTGCTTCTCAAACCGAGGGGCTCTCAACAGCTGCTTGCCAGTAGAGAAAAAAATGACAGACTCTCTGTGTGGTGCTTGAAAAAATGGCTGCCCTCCCAGGTTTCTCTCATTCTTCTCTTCCTCCTCCTCCTTCACCTCATCCTCATTGTTTGGAGGGCACTCACTAGTTTCTACTTTTCCTTCACAGTAGGGTTTATTCTTCTGAACTGAAGGCTGATCTGCTTCTGTCTCAGGATCTTTCTCCATCACATTTGTTTCATGCTGGTCGTCTTGATCACTGAATAATCTCTGGACAATTTCCTATGAACAAAACAAAAAGATTGAATGAAAAAATCTGTAAATGAGAAAATAAAACCTGAAAAAAATAAAGCAAGTCCACAACTTTGCAAAAGTATCTCAGAGAAAGCTCAACAACTGGTTCAACATTTAGATTTTAAGAAGATCTTAACCAAACTCTGCAGTATGACTTTCATCAATTACAGATAGAAACTTCTCGGTTTTCATTTAATATTTAAAAAGGTGTAAGATTTCTTAAATCACAGTTATATTCATAAGCAATCGACATTTATTTTCTTGCAGATAGCTGTGTTTTCCTATTTCCTGATAGCTAGTGATGTGTTGTCATCCTCAGTACACAATCAGCCTTACTGAGGACTAAAGGGGTTCAACAGGGTTCAGTTCTTGGCCAGCTCTTTTTAGTGTGTGTTTGAACGACTTGTTAAAGCTGTGTTGAAGCAGATTTCAGATCTGGGAAGACCATTTCCCAGACTGGAACATATAAAATATTAACATATCAGTAAGATATTAAGTAGAAGAGATGGTTTTGAATTCAAATGATAAGTATGTATTGATAGTCAATATATTGGCCATCAGTTTTGCTGGAGGGAGAGCCTGCAAGGACACTACGGCATTGCTCCCCACAGGGCTAAGCTTGCATAATTTAGACTATGTTTACACCGAGACTCTGTGACTTAAAATCCAAAGATTTTCCTTTGCGTATTTAAAGTCGACCCACGTTCAGACGGAGACGCTAAAACCAATGAAAACGGTTTTGTATGCATGCTGGTTCAGTAGATGGCGATGTAGGTCTGCAGAGAGGCAGCACTGCTACATCACACGCCTTCGTGTGAAAGAGAACTGCACATGCGGTGAAGTCAGCGTTTCACCCTGAAACGCTCTGATTCGGGATTACATGGCACTACATGGAGAGTGCATTGAAAACTCTCCACTCTGGACACTGGTTTCCAAAGTTTCTGGATTCGGGCACTCGGTATAGAGTTCCCATGTAAATGCAAGGCCAAAACACGATGAAAACCTATCAAATTTGACTGTTTTAGGCCTTGTGTAAATGGCCCCTTAATGACTTCTGCAGTTCTCACCATGCTGAGCCCTCCGCTCTAACACCCACCTATTTTTGTAAAGACCTGATTGGAAGCTTCATAAATTAAAAGTAAAATCCAGAAGAGCTGAAGTTTGTCTTCAGAGTAATTGGCTCATAATGTTTTTTATTGTGCTGCACAGTGGTGCAGCAGGTAGTGCAGCTTTCTCACAACATGGAGGTTGCTGGTTTTGAATCTCCAGGTATTGGGGCCTTTCTGAGTGGAATTTACATATTCTCCTAGTGCAAGCATTTGCTCGCTTTGCAAGAACTTGTGGAACCAAAATGTTCTCTTAAAAATCTCATCTAAATGTTCCTGCCCTTACCTCCTGATGTGGCTGCAGGTTTGTTTTGCAGCTACGTAGTCCAGGAGTGCCTGAAAACGGAGACTGTTGTGTGGACATGTGCCATTTCTAAAAACAAACAAACAAGCAAACAAAAAAAAACAGCCAGACAATGAGAGGTGAGTGTGAGATATATTAAATAACATGCAGACAGTCTGCAGAACAATTACAGACCATAGCTGACATGGGCTGATGCCTGGTGTCGGGGACCCTCTGTGGTGTCCATTTCTTTGCTGGAGTTTCTTTAAGTGCCAGAGCTGAAAGCAGCAGTGTTTTATCAGCAAGAAAAAAGAAGTTCATTTTTGTTCAAGATAACTTTTTTTACAACAGGGAACCCTCTTACCCAGTGGTCCTCCCTCTGTTTGATTCCTTCTGATTGGCACCCTTTGAGCCTTTGAATAGAAAAAGCCCATTACATTTCGACAACAACAAGCAAAACAACAAGATAAAGTTGAACAAAAGTCGTTTTTGCATACTGTGTAAACTGAAGTGCCTCTGCCTGATGGCCGGAGGGGGTTTGAAGGTGTGGCACCCACAGACCCTGCAGCCTTAACGCCCTCATTCTGCAGGATACTCTGCAGTGCAGCCAGGTCTGGGGAGAACTGTGCCGACTTTACTGATCCTGAAAGGTGAAGAAAAAAAAAAAAAAAAAGGTTTAAACCACCTAAATTAGGCTCATTGTGTTAAAGTATTTTAAGATTAGATTAGAATAGATTTTTTTTTGCCCACACAATGTATTCAAAGTTAAATGACTCTACAACCTGTTTTTTTAAATTTAAGACTGTGAACTTCATCTGTTAAAACAGGCATGTCATTACATTTATGGGCCTAAAAGGCCAAATTTAAACCCTTATAAGAACAAGTTTTGATCAAATGGCTCATGTGAGATGAAAAAAACTAAATATGTTCAATATGCTGACTCGGCAGCAGATCGCCCCACTCATTTTTGTACCACAGGGGTAAAAAACATGCAGGTCTCCTCTGAAACAACTGGGATGGTTAAAGGGGCCTAACCATCAGGCTGGTAAACACAAAAAGTACTAATATACCAAATCAACATATCATCAGTGACATGCCCCTGACTGTTTATTGCTAAAAAAAAATCGTAACTGCATTTTTTATCGAGAAAAAAAACATGTTAAAGGTACTCTCTATATAAATATTAGGCATAATGTCCAGGGAGTGGTAAAAAAAAGGACATATGTTTTTAAATAAATACTTCTCGCAATTTATAAACAAAACAGAAGTTGATCAAAATATTTGATACAGTAAAAAATTAAGATAGAACTATTTTATTGCAGTTTTCTAAATGGTCAACTTTTTAGACCTATTCAGTCAAGAGGGATTTATTTCTTTACTTAATGCAAACAATTTAATACCCCATAATCTGTCCCCACTGATAATCATAGGCATGACCTAGACCAAGGTGTCAAACTCAATCTCAGGTGGGGCTGAACTTTAGAACATGGTTTAAGATGCTGGCCAAACAGGATCAACATTTATTTAACAGTCTAAAGCAGACACTGTTTAATCAGACATGTACAACATGAACAGCATTTCAATCTTCGGGGCAAGCTTTAATCACTGACCAATGAACTTGTCCACTGACCAATGTTCAAACTCATCAGTGTGATGTTAAAGCAATGGGAAGAGGCATTTTCAGAGTGAACTTATGCAAAAGTGTTGCTATAAAGCTCTCAATCATCATGTCTTGAGACATTAATTAATTAAATTAGATACAATATTTGTATAACAATGTCATATGGCCTGGGTGATTAGCCAAAGAATGTAGTATTGTGCATTTTACACAAACACAGATACCCACAGAACAATGCTCTCCTCAAAGTATGACTGAAATAATGGGACTGTGAATGGAAATCATCCTGGCTGTTCCAACCGATAGCATCTATCCTACCTCTGCATTACAGGGAAAAAGACCGTTTCTCTTTATATGGGACTATTCCTTACATCAGATTATTTCTCAGAGGCTTAAAAGTATGTGAATGTACTAAGACTGTGTGCCCGGAGAATAATACTGGCATTGAAACATATCACAGTGTTTTGTAAAAACAAATGAAAAAAATAAAAATAAAAAAATCAAATCTCAGACAAATTCAGCACTGTTTAGGATTTTTGCTTCTTACCAGAAGTGGTTCCAGCTTTTTGTCTACCCTTCATTACAGACACTCGCTGGGGCTGGAAGAGCAGAATCAAATGCAGAGGAGACTTAAGGGCATTACGCAAGAGTCTTAAAATATTTCTTTTTTTTTTTTCAACAATATAATCACAAGTCAGACAAACATCCTAAATCAACATCTCAGAACCAGCAGGTCATTGAAGTTTAAGGCACAAGATACATTGTAAAAGACAACTGTAAACAACAATTATAAAGCCTACCTACCACATAGTTATAGGTTTTGGACTGTGGCGATGCAGATCCTGAAGTTGTCACACTCACCCCTTCATTACGAAGGATACTGAGCAAAGCTGTGTGGTCAGGCTGGAAGATCTCTGTTTTGTCTAAAATACATAACACAATGCAATGACTGCTATCCTTTAGAAAACTTACAGTCTCAATCAAAAGAAAAACTGCAACCCAAAAAAGTGCTACATATGTTAGTGCTGTACTGTTGACAGGAATACTTGATGCCATCATTGGTTCAGCTTATCAATCCGATTCTTTATTAATCCTCTACTTGATTCTTTGGGCTCTCCTGCAGGGAAACAGTAGACTCAAACAGGTTTTTTATGAGTCAACAACATGAAGACACATGGCACTCCTGATTTTCAATACCATGTTATGTTGACAAATGTTTTGGTGTGCTGCTGGTTTTTCAACCCGTGCTTGTAATCACACAGACACCATTTGTGTCATTTTGTGTAAATTTAAGAATCATTTGGATTTCTTAGTTTCTGTCCACTGTAATTACCTCAATGACTCCTTTATAGTTGTTGGTGCCGACTGCCTGTCATAAGACTGTGGTGTCATTGTTTTAACAGATGTTACAGGAATCAGGCAGCATAATGTCAAATAATACCGATGCCTAAAACCAATTAGAGCAATGTGGAATGTTAAAAAGAAACATTTTTAATCGCCATCCCCTTTTGTTAATAGGGTATAATAATCTTTCCTCTAGAACTCTGATTTCAGTCTCATACAAAATCTGGTCTCTCTTGACAGATTGCTGATCTCAGTGGGAAAAACCTAGCTAAATAAAGGTTACATTAATAACTATAATTGTATCACTGCACACAAGCTTACATTTAATTAGTCCCATTAACTACAATGATAAACAAAACTTCTGTAACACAAATTCAACAAAACTGCACATCAAGTCTCAGAAACTTAGGAAAAGACTACATTTCCCATTTTTGTTTGGCTCTTCGGGACAATGAAGGTTTTGAATATGAATTTGGAGACTTTTGGTTTGGCATCACGAGTTGAAAACAATAAAAAATGATTGTGTACGTATTTTTGTCAAAACATGTCATGTTTCCCACAAGTCATTAAAGCTTGGGTTGGCTACCATGTATGTATAGATCTTCCAAGGTATATTTGCCAACCTTAATTCCTTTTTTAACTTATGTACATTATCACCACCACCTATATTAATTCATCATTGACGTGTTTCAAATCAGTCTTTGTATGTTGTTGTTTGAGATTTGACAGCATTTTCTGGGTGTTAGTAATTTCTTATACTTATGCACTTCAAGATGACAATTGCAACACTTTACCAGATCAACAATAAGCCTTCACACATGCACAACATACTTGCTGTGATTAAGGGAAATCGAGCAAAGAGTGATGGACTGCTGATGAATTCAGCCAAGAACAGAAACATACACTCACAAAATAAACCTTAAACAATGTCAGGTCCCAAGCACAGAATCATTCTGTTGAAAACACTCATGAAAAATCATAATATCATTCACAAACATACATAAAGATAAAATGAATGCTGTGCCAATGAAACATTCTTAACTTACCAGTAGAAAATTTGGAAAAACTATCCTGAGTATTCAGCAGTGTGCTCTTGGTAGCTTGGGAAGACTTGGTTAGATCTTTGAGACTAAGCAGGTTCATGTTGTCCAAACAGGCCTCTGTAGTAAGAGCAAACTGTGCAGAAGAAGTAGTGCCATGATCCTTGTGTGCAGCATTTTTGGAAACCCCTGACAGAGGCTGGGATGAGGTGACTGAAGTCTTAAATATTGTGGCAGGGGCAGGCTGTCCTGATAGCTGGGGTTCATTTTCTGGAGACTTCTTATCTGACTTCGCTGCACCTTTGCTCGAGTCCACCTTGCCATTTACTGTGGATGGATGTTTAGCAGAGCTTGTATTACTGATGTGGGGTTTTAGAAGAGTACTGCATAGTTTTTTCTCATGTTGAGGAGCTTGAGTGCCAGTCTTTGTTTGTGAAAGTGTTGGGGGATTTTGATATTCAGAAGCCATTCTTGAGCTCTTTGGCTGTGACAGGTTAAAAGGAATGGGTCTGGTACATGGCCTCTTCTTCTTAGCTTTTCCCTGTAGGAGAACAATAAGTATAAATAACACAATAATTGTGATGTCATATCAGAGATATCAAAAACTTTTCCCTTACAGACAAAGGGTTTTCCTCCCATTTACAGTGGGACTGACTGAAGTCAGAGGGGGTCTGAAGATGGAGCGACTTTGCGAGCACTGGGAGCCTGCTAACACCTGGTCGAGCAGCTGCTTTCCTGCCCATTTGTGAGTTTCCTGGATCCTGGTTCTCGGTATTCTGGTCAGATAGATGAGTTGTAACCTGGAGTTTTGAAGGCTTTGGGTGAACTCCTATTTTGTTGTTTTCATTCTTCATTCTGTGTGGAGAAACACAGTTGTTTGCAAATGCAATAAAAAATGAAACTAGAGTAAAACACGGTTCGATTCTTAAAAAAAGTTGTTTGGCATTTGTGCACAAATTTCTAGTCTTGGTCAAATAGATCAGATACTTGCTTTATACTTCGACTTATGTTGTTGCTGGTATTTGTTAGTTTGTCGACGGGATACCTTAAGAGTCAAGAACTAAATTGATGAAATTTACAGGACAGGTAAGAAATAGGCCAAAGACCAATTCATTAGATCTCAGAGATGATCTGTACTACAATCTGGGATTTTTTAAGCATGCTTTACCATCGCCGAATTGGGACGTTTTCAACATTTTCTGGTAACTCACAAATAATGCTGAGAATGCTTTACAAAAAAAGGCCAGGATAAATTCATCTCAGTTTCTACCACACAACAAGAACTGATCCAGACACTCAACATATTCCTGATCGACAATGCTTACATCTATAGGACTTACACAACATTGGCTACTATGAGATAAAAAATAAAGGGAAAAAATGCATCCAAAACACTCAAACACAAGTGACTTTATCTCAACATGTTTGAAAATTATTCTGAACAAAACTGCATTGGCAGAGGTATGCACTCTGAGGGTTTTCCAGTTACTAATAAAGTCTGACTTTGTTTTCAAGCATCTTATTGTTTATTTTGGTTTTAAGTTATGCTGCTACCCATCTTGGCCAGGGCAGTCTTGCAAATAAGATTTTTAATCTCAAGGAGGTTCTTCTTGTGAGATAAAGTTCATATGTATTTAACAAAAGCAGCAACATTGTCAATTCCCAATGACATCATTGCCATCATGCCACCTCCCAAACACTTTGTCTCAGCAAAAAAAGATGCACCTTTCAATTAAAATTCAGAGAGTGCCTGTTTAAAACATGTTAACCAAAGATAATCTTAAAGAATATAAACAAGGAGACTAATGTAAATGTGTCTACAGTTATCATGGCTTTTGTGTCTTACCTCATAAAGTCACTCCTGATCTTATTTTGACTCTGAAGACGAAGGACTGGAGATGAATCCATGATGACAACAGATAAAGCTGGTGGAGCAAGAAACGGCAAAACAAATTTGGTTATAAATCCATGCATGAAAAAATATATACGGGTCTGAACTTAACAAAATACACTGAGCACCGAAGAGGAGATTCTCATTTAAAGCTTTACAAAAGATATCAACTATTACATATTTCTTTCGTTAGGTATTTTCCTGGAGTATATAAGCTCATTCTTTGTCGTATCCAAACCAGACGACACAGGAGCAACATCGTGCCACAAAGACGAGTCGACAGATGCCAATATCTACGTTAAGTCCGAAGATGCAGCTATTTATTAACAAAACACATACTTGGTGGATAGGTCCTCTGTTCCTTCCTACTTTCAGTCCAACTAAGAAGTGACTATACAAATATCTCGGTATTCTGATGTTTTGGAGAGATTTTTAAAAATCCCTCGATTGTCCTTCCACTCTACAGACTGTCAACTTCCTGGACTCGCTGCAGTTCGTAAAAAGCGCGCTTCACCATTGGTCGCAGTGGGAAGCCAAATGAGCCAATGACTGGGCGTATTTAGCCCAGACTAGACCGTCAGCCAATGAGAGACGGATTTTGATAAACAACACCATGGTAACGACGCGAAAGTTATCTTACCACGTGACCGGGTGTTACCGCGGCCATATTTTCTACAATCTGATTCCAGTCAGGAAGAATAAAAAAATATATATTTAAAATACAATATACAATAAGTAAAATAGCACAATAAATAGAAAAGAAAATATATTTTTTAAACATCCCCTTTTCTTTATTCGTCACCCTCTTTATCCAGTATTATCAGTACAAAGAAGTCAAGACTTATAAGCACAACGTTTAAAGGCGATTAAGGAAAACAAGTCAAACTGAATAAAAAAGAAACACTGATGAACAGGAAAAAAGCCCCATAAAAAACACAGTTAGAATAAGAAAATGACAAACAGCGACTGAAATTTAAAAAACATGCTATGCCTAAAGTGATTCTTGGTAAAACATTGAATGAAAGAGAAATAAATATTGGTCATATATTTTATCTTAAACACTCCAGGTTATTCTGTTGACAAAATGAAACATTAAAAACTGAAGAGAAACACCAGCAAAAGATACACGCAAGAAATATTATTTATGTTTTTGTTTTAAACATTACTTTATTTATTAATCTGTGTATTTAAGAACTTAAAAAATAAACGGTAAAACTCGAACCATCACTTGTTAGTCCACAGACGACTTCTGGAGGGCGCTGTTTGTCATGGCACCTTTGGCGCTCTCTGGCTTGTCTTAATAAATATCCGAACTATAAATGAAGTAGTTTGTTTCAATCGCTACAGGAAGAGATGTGAAGTATATGTCAGCCTCCTCTGGAACAACAGCAGGTAATGAACTTTAATGGACTTTAACGTGAGTGTCAGATTGTCAGATCAATCCCCCTTTAGTTCGGCTCAGCACCAGGTCCACCGTCACTGGTCTCACGAAGCCATATTCAGGGCATTTAAAATGATTTAACCAGCAACAAACAAGAAATATACTAATATTTTAATGTAAAGGCAACTAATTTATATATTTAAATAAAGACAGTGAACATAATTGAAAACTGAAATGTGATTGTACCAGATTTTAAAGGTTAATTTCTATCTGTGGTCCCTGACAGGTTGATGTTGGGCATTTGTACAGGAGTCTATAGTCTTAAAATAGCTATAGTGTGATACATAAAACGTAACAGGCAGCAGCAAGATGACAGATTTACAAAACATAAACTCTACAGTAATTTACAGAGCACAAAACAATACAGAGGGAATGCTAAAGACTAACCATAACAAAAACACCATCAGGGTTAATATGCATAAGCTGTTTAATGTGCAAAACGCAGTGTTAAAGTGTTAATGTTCTGATAAATTGAACACTATGGTCAAAGTGCTCATTTATGATTACACACATGCCCACACCAGTTATATTGCACAGGTTGTGCATAAACAGACATGTTTATGCAAAATATTGCACATGGTTAGGTGCAAAACTGTACTTAGGTTGCATATGTATGCACGCACATTAAAGATTGATGTTTAGACTTGGTCACAGATGTGGTTTGTCCTGAGCCTCTACTTTAGATGACCCCCAGAAGTTATATAGCTGAACCATCACTGACAGATTGTGGTATGTAGTATCTCTGAAGGGCAGAACACTTTGACCAAAGCTGGTTTATGAGAGGGGAACCTCACAGTCTCTTCGTACTGTGGCTCTTGTTGGCTTTAAGAGTCACTGCTCACTTCCTGTTTAATTAGATCAGTAAAAAAGGTGCCAGCCCATGCAGAAGTTAATACAACAAACAGCCAATAATTTATAATTTCTGAAAGTTGTCAAAACTTAACTAACTGTATTCTGATAGGATTTTAGAAAATTTTTTAATCAAAATTTTTAGGGTTTTTTTGTACAGAGATTCAGCAGGTTGAGAATTGTTTCTCCTTTAAGTGACCAGGTTGTAATTCAGTAATCAATGAGAAGAGTATCATTGAATGTAGAAACATCAACACAGCACTTGCATTTAGAGAATTTTGTGTTTGTTTTGAACTGAACAAGTTGAACATAAAAAATATTGGACACTTTTGAGGAATAAATCCAATAAATGTCTAACTCCATCTCTCAAATGCGTAAAGAAACAATTACATTAACTCAAACTAGAAGGCGCTCGAAGAGCACAAACTTCCACCAAGGTAGCTCACATATTGCTGTTACATCTATAACCAATGGTTCCATGATTAAGTTACCATCATAATAGGATTCCTTGACCCTGAAATCCCACACCTTGCACTCAGAATCATACTGATATTATTGTTAGTTAGACAGTTACTGAGCAAAGACAATTACTCGCTAATGGTGGTTATCTGGACCACCACCAAAATCTCAGCATTTTTTGCTGGGCCATTACCAACATCTACTGAAAATTTCAGCTGAATCCCCCCCGTAGTTTTTGCGTAATCTTGCTAACAACCAGATAAAGAAGCAAACCACCTCCTTGGTGCAGGTAATTACTATCATCGAGTAGCTTTTCTATCTTTAGTAATCTTTTAAAGCTGTATTTTTAACAGATTGGTTGATTCTATGTGCAGTTTTGTACTCAGTCACATCATGACATCTGAGTCAGAATGATGAAATGATAGCCAATCAATGTTTTCAACCGTTTATGATATCACTATACTAAAATGTTAACTTTGGTACCGACACAAAGTTTAGTATTCTTAAAATGCAGAGCAGATGCTGAAATCTGAATTGATACTGGTTCAGCAGTAACAATGATACCTAATGGATCAGAAACTTTATTTCAATAGAGGTTAGTCACATTTTGAAACTAATATTAAAGGGATGCTCAACAAAGTTCCTGTCCATTAATGGAGCCAGTACATTGGCCATATTTACCTCTTATATTGGTTTGTCATTTATATAAATCAATATTGGCAAACAATACAAATGTACAATTGTGCTTCTTTTGATTGTCACTAAATGTTTGCACATTTTAAAATAATACAATTTAGGTTATTTTAAATTTAAATGTGTCTTTTGTGGTTTCAAATCTGTTTCAGCACAAAAATGGTCACCATGAGAAACAGGAAAACTGCAGTACAGCGTGGACATGGTGTTAATTAATATATATATCTTTTTTAACAAAAACATGTTATCGGCTAAATGAGTTCGGAAATATCAGCATTTCCAAAATTGGCAAATATTCAATATTTTACATTTCAATTTTGTAAAATACATTACGTGTAAAAAGATGTATTTATTTTTGAGCTGCATTGATTTAACTTGTATCAGGGCAAATGGTTTAAATATTTTAAATGTTCTGCAATTTAAATTTTATAGTTTTATTTATTAATTATATTTTATTTGATTATTTTATGTATTTATTGGTCAGAGTGCTAATACAAAGCTATGACTCACACAGAGCACAGGATGCATTTTAACTGATATCTTCAACTCTGAAATTCATATAAATCATAGCCATGTAAATAGCATTGGGTGAAATGCTATTACATACCATATAAATACATATACTAGTGCTGAAACAAATAACTGACTGTCTCACCCATCACACTCATGTTTTTTTTTTAATGACACAGAAAAAAACACTTAGAAGATCAGTGCTTTGTGTACTTTTTAAAATACTTTCTACCTTAACTTAGGTAAATAAGTGAAGTGCTCCTTTTTGTACAGATATTTTTGGGGGGCTTTCATCTTTCATTGGTAATGGAGAGACAGTGTGTTGAAAAAGGGTGTGAGAGCCGGGGCCCCTCTAAATGACCCCCAGTCAAACTGCTCCTTTTATTTGTTCTTGAGTAAATTTTTATCAAAGTAACTTGATTTTTACTTGAATGTGATATTCTTGTAGTCTTTCCCCTGTCATCTTTTCATCACTAGCAAAGAGACAGATTAGAAGGACCATTGAAGTTTATGCTGACTTACTCAAAGCACAAAATGTGGATGTCTTCCATAGTTGCCCTTTGTTTACTGTGTCGTGTTTTCTTCTTCACTGTATTTTATAGCCGGATACACTATGTCGTGCTACTATGACGTCATGCTGTCAGCATCCAGCTTATATGCCGCCTACCAAGTAGGGTTTGGTTGGCTGTGGAAACGTAAACAGGATCAGCCAAACCGTGGCGATCCATACCGGACCACTTGGTGGAAATGGGCCTTCTGACTCAAAGGTCCTTTCCAGACGTCATAGGAACCCAGATCATACAAGAACCATGCAACATAAAATGAGACCATGAAGACTGAAATAAAAGCTAAAGTATAAACTCAACATGAAAAGGCAAGAAAAGGTGGTTGAAAGCAGACAACAGGATAGCAAATATAAAAATATGGAATTAGAATGATGATAAAATAATAAAATACTAATACTGATAACTGTGAAGAAAAAAATAGAATAACAGACATGAGCAAGAGATAAAACATTTAAAAAGCTTAAAAGGTTATCTATGACAAGATTGCAAGTATAACAAAGGTGAATCGTAGGTTTTTATAAAATCTGAATCAAAAGTAAGTAACTTCATTAATATGTTTACATAACATAGAAGATGTAAATAAAAGGGGATGGACCTAAAAGTGGTGGGAGGTAGAGAGATAAGAGCAATGATGACAGAAAAGCTAAAAAGACAGTAAAGTCAAAATAAGAGAAAAGATAAATGACACAAGACGGTACCACATAAAAGCAAGTCTGTAAAAATGACTTTTTAAAAGTGACTTAAAAGAAGCGACAGAATCTGCACGCCTTACCTCCCCTGGCAGGTCACTCAAAGTCGAGGAACTCAAGGAGCATAAATAAGTAGTAGATTTAATTTAGGCTGAGGAAAAGTTCTAATTCGTCGCTCAGTTTATCTCTGTGAAGTGTGTAATTTGAGTTCAACTCAAATGTAAAATGTGTGATAATATTAGAATAATTTTTAGATGGATAATAAAATACTAATTAGTGTGTTTACACTTTAACGAAAGGGGCCAAAGATACATTTCTTCCAAACTTTTTTATTGGGGTTTGCAGGAGTATACAATTGCATATCAACATTTACAAAGAGTTAAAATTAGGGATGGGAATCAAAAAACAATTCCAGTTGAGAATCATTAACAGCTCCATCAAAGAATCGATATCATTAATCTTTTTGCCAATAAATTTCCTTATTAATTCCATTACATTGACAGGGTACAGAAGCGTCAGAATTGTGGCTTAATTTTTATTACACCTACTGCACAACTTTAAGTGAGTGGAAACACCAGCAACTTGCAGAAGCAGTTATCTATGCTGTGATGTATGTTTGGCATTGTTGCCTCTGAAAATGAGACCATTTGCCCACATGCAAAATTTGCTGGAATCGATAAGGGAATCGTTAAAGAACTGGATCGATTTGCAGGATCGTTTACAGCATTGGTATTGATAAAATCTTATCAACTCCCATCCTTAGTTAAAAAAATCCTTTGATTTTTTTAGAAAAACAACTGAAAACCAAGGTGGTCACTTAAGTATTGCTGCATATCCAAACAACTTATAAACAACAAACACAGCCATTAGATAAATAATAAATAATAATAAAGTCATTAGAAAAAATATACAGTATATAGTAAAATGTGGGAAAGGGACAGAATAAGCAATTAAAAAAAGGTCAGGTAATTGTGAACTGTATAGCAATAGACATCCCAAATCAAAGTAGCGGCATAGGACCCTTACCACAATAGAAATGACACATCTGCCTCTCTCAAAGATACATTTTTTAGAGGGTTAAACCATATTGAAGTTGTCCAAGTATTTGTGTTAAAGTGTGACGTTTTCTCTCCTTAAGTTTTGAGTGACATGAAAATGTAAACGTCAACGAATAATGACGTCTAAAAGTTAACTTTAACACTCACTAGTGTTTCATATTGTGTTACCTTGATAAATCAGCCGTAAACCTTTAAGATGTTATTATATTATAAACAACACAAGTCCATACGAACATGATTACATTTGTTTATTTGTAAAAGTCGTTTTTTTGTAGCAGGAATATTTTCATATTGTTGTGAAACTCCTTCACTTTCTCCCTCCAGGAGACAGTGCTCGAGCTTGACCCCTCCTCTGTCAGTGACTCAGGACGTCCTGCAGGGGTCACTGTCAGCCCCTTGCCCGTCTGACAGCAGCAACACAATGTGGGTGTCTGCCTGTCACCCAGGGCCCCTGTGACAAAAGCAGAGAGAAGAAGACGAGACATAGAGGAGGAAATCAGAAAGTAGCTGAGCTGCAGACATGGACCTGCGGTCTGAACTGCTCAAATCCATCTGGTACGGATTCACAGCCCTGGATCTGGAGAAGAGCGGGAAGGTGTCCAAGTCTCAATTAAAGGTGAGTCAGGGGTCTTCCACAAAGGTTTGGTGGACTTTGTCACCTTCTTTTCTGTACTTCTACAATCTGCTGCCTCATTTCCTACCTCAATTCATATTCATCACGTGGGCCTACGAATAATGGATGGGGAGAAAATATTGAAGGTGCTCGGCAAACTGACTGCCACAAATGCATTTGTTAGTTTTTCTTTGGTTTATTGATTCTGTGCTTTTAGAGGAGCGTACTCAGTTTGTGATTTCATATCATCGTTCATGTTTCCTGTGTTGAACTCTGTTTATCAGCCACATGCTGCCCAACAAGGAACACATTTGTTCCCCATATTTCAAGTAAAATGCTCTGACTGCTGGAAGCGGGCACAATATGCACCTCTGTCTGCCAGGGCACGGGAGTAACAGTTTGCTCTCAGTCTGTAGATGAATGGGAGCCCTCATCTCCAAGCTGTGCTTGCTCTGGGTCTCGATGTACCAGCTTGTAGTGCAAAGGGTCCTCTGACACTGGACCTGAGCAGAGGACAGCCTGTTGAATAGAGTATCTTCACACCATGAGCCTGTGTGCGTCAAAAGCACATTGTTGCAGTTAGTGTGAGGACAAAGTGGAAACATGTTGGTGATTGTTGTCTCTGGCACTGAGCTTCAATGAAGCCACTGTATTTTTGTTGATCTCATCATTATGTCACTTGGTCTTGCTGTGGATCAGACTCCATTTCCAGCCACCTCCACGTTGTGCCGTTGTAATACTTGCCACTCCAAGCTTACAGCAGGCCAGCCTCATGACTGGGCTTATCCCCCTTATGCATGCAGCCTGTGTACAAGTACCATGTTATTTAGACGCTCCGACACAAGCAGTGTGCATGCAGTGGCCTCAAAACGGCAGATGTAGAGACTAGAGACAGGATGTGGTTATGGCTCAACACGCCAAGACTGCTCGTCTGATAACATACATTAGATATCTCAAGAAGTGTCTAAGTCTCAGTCAGTGAAATGTAAAGCAGTAGTAAAATAAACCTTTAAACAAGTTACAACCCTAAAAAACACTTAAGGCAGTGGCAAAGGTTCAAACTGAAAATGATGAGGATTGTTCCCTGTAATTGTGAACTTATAATTTAGTCATCTGTTTTTTTTAGCTTATTGATACTTGATTAACATTTTTAAAAGCATATCTGATTAAATATTTTGTGTTATCTGCTTTATTTTTTTATCATTGAATTATAATTTCATACATTTTTGTAGGTTTTTTATTTTTCTAATATATTATCTTTTATAAGTTACCTTTCACAATTAAAGATTGTGCTTACATTGGTTATGAACATTTTCCATAGGTATGTTCACATCTCCCTGCCGTCTCTGCACACATTTTACTATATGTTACACTGATATGTGTACAAACAAAATTACTCTTGGAAAAAATAGCAGCTTTCAGATTTTTTTTTCCATATATCAGACAGTATTCCTGACTGCTGGCTGTGTTTTTGTTTTTTACATTTTATGAGGTTTGCTAATCACATATATTATGGCATTAAGACAGCATAAAATCTCAACACTGTGCAATAATGTTTGTACATCACACAAAATCAATGCTCATGACAGTAATGCTGAGTTTATATCTGTTTTCTTTTATTTGTTTTATATTTCTGTCTTGTACATAATGATTTTAATTTGTCATCAGGTGCTGTCTCACAATCTTTGCACAGTCCTGTGTATCCCCCATGACCCCGTGGCTTTAGAGGAGCACTTCAGGGACGACGATGATGGCCCAGTTTCAAGTCAGGGTTATATGCCTTACCTCAACAAATACATCCTGGATAAGGTGATGGAAACACCTGTATGTGCTATCTTTAATTTTCTTTATTAAACCTTATACTCAGAGACTTGATTTTCTTCCTGAATTGTTTTCAGGTTGTTGATGGCTCTTTTGTAAAGGAACACGTAGATGAGCTCTGTTGGACCCTCACAGCAAAGAAAAACTACCAAACAGATAAAAACAGCAGCACCGTCCTGCCAGAAAAAGACGCTTTTCGGCTCTGGTGCCTCTTTAATTTTCTCTCTGAAGACAAGTACCCCTTGGTGATGGTCCCTGATGAGGTGAGTTTCACTAAAATATATAATATATTGTATATTGAGTCAGAACCAGAAGATTTTTTTTTCGTTTTTGTCAACATGTTTATTTATTTTATTTTTTGTACATTTTTTTGTAAAATAAGAATTAAAGTACTAAATAATACATTAAATACATGAGAAATTAATATAAATAAAACTTACATGAGCGACAAAAGTATATAGACAAAAAATAACATTGAAAGCTGTTAAAAACTCTGTACGCGCACACACTTAGATAAACTTGGCTCTCAGGTTTAACTATTATAGTCACTTACATTGGAAATTATTATCATGTGAAATAACTCAGTAAAAGAAAAGGAACCATGTGATGACACATTAGATGTAGTATGAAAAATAACAATACATAAATGAAATAAAAGCAAGACTAAAGAGTGCAATTACATGGATACTTATACTTTAAAAATACTTGTTCTATATTTCAGTTACTACAGAGATGTCCTCGTTAAAGATATGTTATCCTTCTCTGTCTTCATGGTGACAAGTCCTTATCCCAGATACGATGGAATAGATTTTGTTTATCTTTAAGTGTATTAGTGATTTTTTTCCAAGGACAAAAACAAAAACATTTCATTAAACCACTGTTTGATACTAGGTCTCGCACCATTTTACAAGTTGATGCTATTATTTTTTTTTCATGTAAAAGACAGATACATGGAAAAATTCTTTCTTTTCTTTTTATATTTTGACCTTTTGGGTAAATGCCTGCCAGTGCAGTTTTGATATTTGTTAGAAATAAGCTCCACTTTTCTGCAGTTCTGACTGAAACTTTAATCATCCAGCACTGTTTTCCCAGAATCAGCTGAACACTGGCGAAGGCCCTGGTGTGTTTAAAGTTGTTCTGGCAGAGTGACACAGTAGTTTGGAGGTAATGATGCCGAATCATGAATTATTATAAACAGCAGACACATGCAAGCAAAACAAAGACAACTGTCAGATGTTAATACATCGGTTTCTAGTAACTAAAATAAATATGTTATGTCTCCACCTTAATAATGAAAAGAAAAGAAGTCACTGATTTTGTTACAGTGCCCTAAATACATGCTTGCATAGGATTTGTCACATTGCACTGCATCACTTGCTGACTGTCCACTCTGTATCTGCTTATTTTTAATTTGATGTTTCCACATGTAAACAGCACATAAGTGCTTTTATCATACAGGTGGAGAAATGGTGGCACAATTCTTTGTATTAATGAGTGGTTGATTTAAAGACTTGTTGATTAAACATCTCGCTGTAAGCCAAATAAATTTCCTCTCCTGTTGGAATTGAAAGTAAAACATTACAGTCACTAATGTGGCAGTATAAAAACTCCACAACCTCCATTTTGCAAAATGACTTGACAATGTCTGCTGAGTGAGACAAGTGAAAGAAAACCAAAAAACTCCCCCTGAGGCATCACTGATACCCCTGTTTCCTCATCCACAATGCTTTTGGTCAGTTTAACCCTCCAGAAGGATTCATTGTGGTCACACTGATTTTTGCTTGATGCTCGCTCATGACAGTCGCTGACAGTTGGCAGCCCACCCTTAAACCCTAAAATGCGAACTTAAACATACTAAAAGTGATGTGTGGTGGGTGGCCTAGTTGTCCATGTTTTTTTTCTTTATGTGGCCCTCGCTGTTAAAAGTTTGGACACTCCTGGTGTAAAGGTTCAGAGACTTTATATAGGTCGATGACATCCATTTCTTTCCCACAAAGTGTCCAGTTACCGACTTTCATAAGCATAGCTCTATTCACAGTGCCTTGACACAAAAGAGTCATAATGAGGCTCTGTCAAATTAACACCTCAAGACATTCACATTAGTTTTGTGAGGCCATTGACCTGACACGTCAGACGGACAGTTCCATAAATCTGCCACTGAAATATTTCAGTAATTCATCTGGGAAAGGGCCGTTCAAAAATCTTTTCAGAGGCAGAACCTTCAAAAACAACAGCAGATGGGATTGGATGATCATTTGGCTAGGCACACTCATCACAGGCCAATCCATATCACTGCTACCTATGACATAGCAGCTCGCGCTGTTGTTAGCCATTAGCCGAAATAACCTTAGACTACCATCTTACATGAAATTATACCACACAGATGTATCATTTAACACTTATAGGAGGCATGAACCTCGTCAAAGACAGTCTCTACAAAGTTCTCCAGGTAAACTTCTGAGGAGAGCATATTTTGCAGAGTTTCACTGATTAACCATAATGACCATAGACGAACTGGCATGTCCGTGGAGGATTTCCACATTCTCTCTGAGTTTCCCAGCAGTGAGCCCTGGTTGGAAGAAGAGCAAAAACATAATTTCCGCTTGAAACAGCAGCATGAATAGGGCTCATGTGCTAATAGTGCTCCCTGGTTCTCTAGTTAGAAGTGCTAACCACTTTATGAAAACACCATATTTATTTCCAGTAAAATAATAACTCATAAATTGAGAATAGAAACATCGCCAACATTCAGGAAAGATTACTGCCTCATTTTTTTGCCAATAGTTGATGTATTATGACCTCCACCAAGGAGGTTATGTTTTTGCCAGTGTTCTCAATGTTTGTTTGTCTGTCTGTGAGAAAACTAACCTTAAACATTCTTAATGCATTATGATGAAATTTGTCTTTATTTTTGAAGTGATATGATATTTGTATTGTTCCAAATCAAGACCCAGATCCAATATCCTTAAATATATATATATATATATATTTTTTTTTTATGTAGTTATTGGGCATTTTGTGCCTTTACTGATAGGAGAGAGACAGTGGATAGACTTGTGAAAGGGGGTGAGAGAGTAGGGGAAGACACTCTGCAAACTGGTCACAGGTAGGATTCGAACCTGGACCGGCAGAATTAAGTACGTGGGGTGCCTGGTTGCTAACCACTCTGCCAAACCAACACCCCTAATATCCTTAAATATTTTAAACAGTACACGATAAGACAGTTTCCCAAGAATAACTTTGCAAGCAATGGAACAAATGCCTTGGCAGCATGCCTGTAATGGAATTTGTTACTTTTAGGTAACACAAACATACAACCAAAAAAGTAGAAAATGCTGTGATTGCTCTCTTTTCCAAACCCCTTTGCTTTGGTCCCACTTCACTCCAGGAGGAAGGACGTATGCAGTGGCCAGAGTAACATCAAAAGAAAGGGGCTAACTCTTAGAAAAGCAGAGCATTATTAATGTGTTCAATACAGGAAAATAAATCACCCCAGAGCTGTTTGTAAAAGTTTGTTTTCACATAAAATTCATTAATGTCTGCAGATGTCTTAGCCCCATCTGCAGAAATTCAAAGCCTTCTGTGCTGACCATCTCACCTCACAGGACAAACCTGATTAATATCACTGAAGCGGGAACAATATATTTACATTATTAAATATGTGTTCACTACTGTACACCCAGACCTTAGAAATGATAAACTACCCCTTTAATTGTATGCTTGGCATCACCCACCTGCTCTTATGACTGCTGTCACATTATATCTGAATGAACTTTCGGCAGTGTTTCACTACCAGTGTTTGCTTAAACCTTAGATAGATTGCATTTTTTCTCACCCTGTGTTGTTTGTCCATATCAGGGAGCCAGTGACTGTAGATGGAAAATAATCATTTTGCTAACTCTGGCATATTTGCAGAGATTTCTATTAATATACGCTGCCCCTGTAAAATGAAGAAATGACAGATGAAAATAGAATGAAATGCACTGAATAAGTATAAGATACAAACAGATTTTAATAATTTAACACAAAGGTTGTGAAAAATACCAAGGCACAAAAACAGACTGTAAGTTAAAAGTTATTCAATTCTCTGAAACAGAAGATTTTTTATTTCTTAATTAACATCACAGATACTTTAAAAAGATATTCTCCCTTTGTTTCCAGGGGGGAAGTATTTTTGAGTTGTTTACGCATCATTGACTTACTTCATCTGTTCTAAGAGTGAAGTCATCGTGGCTGAGTGTGATCGCACCATATTTCTAATTTTAGCACCATGAATATTTTGAGTTATTTTGTTGTGTTTCAGAGTTAAAGTTTTAGACTGAGGTAGATACTTCATTACCTCATAGTGGTGTTGGATCTTTTACAACCACTAAGTACACCCAGGCTGAAACCTCATTTCTTGCCATCATGGAACATGGTGATCTTTTCATGCAGCAGTGTGGGTTGTTTCTCACTTGCAAAGTCTCGTTTTGGTTTCCTGTTGTGTGTTTTTCACAGCTGCTGCCAAAAGAAAGGGCTAATTTTCGAGGGCAGAGTAGTTTTTGGCATACTGTGTCTAAGAAAAGATTGTCCTGCTTTATTTTTGCAACAAGCTTCACAAACCCGACATTACAAAGAAATATTCAGTACAAAGAAAACAACAGTTTGGTGTTTCAGTAACACACATTTACCAGAATCAGATTAGATGTTTTATAATTCTGAACAAGAAGAAGCAATGTTGTGTAATGTCATTGTAATGTCTGTTGTTTTCCTCCATCTTGATACTTGTTTTGACAGAGTTAAAGAGAATTGATAGTGACAGATACGATTAAGTTACTTCCTTAAAAAACATTAGCAGCCTCCCTCCCTAAAGAATCATTAGCACATTAACATTTCACAAGTTTACCAGGCATGCATGCATGAACACCAGCGTTCTTCTCTCAGACTTTACCCTCAATCTGCCAGCCCCCTTGTATTTATCCCTCAGCCACCACTCCTCTGACTGACATGCAAACTTCTGGAAATCTGCCTGTTTTAAGGGACAAGTTAGAGCAAGTAAGTCAGGGGATTTACTTGATAGGTCAACCTGGAACAAGGCTGCATGTGTGAAGAAGGCAAGGGATATTTTTTCTGCAGATTACCAAGATAGTGTCTTTTTAAAATATTGCAGCACTTAACATATATTTTTACTAGTGCTGTCAGACGATTAAAAAATTAATCTAATTAATTACCGGATTTATAATTAATTAATCTAATTAATCACATTTTCATCTCATATCTGCTCAAAGTCCCCAAATAAAGAATTTGGATTCTAGGATATTATAAAATTGTAGTGCAGGACTAATCAAATGAATACACTAAGAAGTGAAGATTTGTAAATCCACATTTTTATTGGTGACTAAATAAAAAACCAAAGTCAGGACAACTTGTCCAGATAATTGTAAGCTCAATCAGACAACTCAAATTACACTTTAAGTGTGTTTCATAAATCAAATTCAAAAAATGAAAAAGGTCGAGGACATCCAGCAAACCAATTAGGCCTGATGCATTATTAAAGAATTCAGTAAATATAGATAAATAAGTTCAAAAACAAAAAAAAGTCTTAAATATGCCATTCCTGTTGTCACCTGGGCTTTGTTTGGTTTGACTAGAGACGCATATGTGAATCGGCGTGCCACTGCCATGTACGGGTCCTCCAGCTGGCCAAAATCAAAATGTTTGTGTGCTATGATTAATCTTGCAATTAATTTTTATCACGCATTAATTTGCGGTGTAATTAATTAATCAAGATTAATGCACTAAAGTGACAGCCCTAATTTTTACTAATTTAGATGTAGTTTGTTGCGCACATTTTTATAACATCAGTGTGGTCTTGACTTAAATTTAACGCAAAACCTTATGTTAGGGGTCATTAAACAATTGTTTTAAGAGATTGTGTCAATTGGTTTGACATTTTTTAATGCAGTAATATTTCTTTTGTATCCAAAATCCTGTTTGTTAATCTGCAGTCAAATGAATCCTTATTTTGGCTAAACAATATATTGTTGCTGCTGGGTATAAAACTCTAATCTCCAAATTTCTAGTTTTCATTAAATTATCAAATGTTAATAATGAATGGATAAACACTGCATTGACCTGATTACATAAAATGGTTGTAGTTTCAACTGGTTAAAAATATAAAGCCTCCTAACCAACATTTCTTCAAGTTACAAAGTAATTTCACCCTGGCTTGATTTGTGAAGTTGTTAGTCTGTACTTTAATGATTTTATTGGATAATATCTCATTATTGCCTTGATTTGAAGAATTGAGTCATTTTATGAGTTTAGGGTTACTGTTTTTTGAACTTTTTTGTCAGTTTCTCCTGAGCAGTTTTGCTAAAATCAACTTGAACCTGAATCTGAAAGGTGACTAATAGATCTGTTTAAGAAAAAAAACCTTCCTTACAAATTTTTCAGACTGTGACAGAGCGCTCTGTTGCTGCTCTACTGTGCATCGCTGACATGGAAACTCTTTACTGAGGGAAATGGAGCTTGTTTTAATTCACTACTGCACTACTTAATAAAATAACTAAAAAAACTACACTTCTCAAAAGCTATCTGACCCAAAACAACAATGACAAGACCACAAGGGAAATACACCGTGTGCAAAGTTATTATGCAAGTATATAATTTGAGTAAAATATTGCGTTTGGTTGGAAGAAATTAAAACCAAGTTTAATTGTCATATTGTGTGGTTAGAGTCAGTATAAAATATGATCCCTTAGAAATTTTATCCAAAACTCTGAGTAATATTATTACTTTTGTGACAACCTATAAAAGGCCACTGTGCAAAGTTATTATGCAGTTGCTTCCTGAACGCAAGATGGGGAAGAAGAAAGATTTGACAACAGAAGAAAAGGAACAAATAACAAGAGAAATGTCCAAAGGGAAGACACCAGTCGAAATTGCACACATACTCCATCGGGATCCTCGGACTATCAAGAAGTTCATAGCTGCAAGTCAGAAGGGTCGAAAGAAACGCATTCAAAAGAGTTCGCAAAGCTCACTGATCGCCAAGATCGTGGTCAAGACACCCCTGGCGACAAGCAAGACCATCTTTGAGGCATGTGGCCTACCCAGTATGTCTTGCGGAACAAGGTGCAAGGCCCTTCAGTGTGCATCAGCCGTGAAGGCAGCAACAAGAAAGCCACCTCTGAACAACAAACATAAGTCCCAAAGGATGGAATGGGCCGAAAAGTACATGAAAACGGACTTTTCCAAGGTGATTTTCACAGACGAGTGCCGGGCAACACTGGATGGTCCAGACGGATGGGCGCAAGGCTGGGTCAGCTCACGACACTCAGCACCAGTACGTCTTCGTCGTCAACAAGGAGGTGGAGGAGTCATGTTCTGGGGTGCAATTGTTGGTGAGAGTCTAGTATGTCTCTCGCGAGTAGAAGATGGAGTCAAGATCAACTCTGAGGGATACTGCAAGTTCCTCGACAAAAACTTCCTACCTTGGTGGAAGAAGCAACCTCTGAGGATCCGGAAAGCACTTCTGTTCATGCATGATAACGCTCCATCTCATGCATCTGCTCTCACCAAGGACTGGCTTACTAAACACGGCATCAAAGATGAACAGCGCATGTTATGGCCACCTTGCTCTCCGGATCTCAACCCCATCGAAAATTTGTGGTCCATCATCAAACAGTCTGTGTACGCAAACGGGAAACAGTATACCTCCAAGGATGATCTGTGGCATGCCGTGAAAGCTGCTGCAGATGGAGTGAGTAAGGAGACCATCAACGAACTGACCAGTTCCATTGACAGACGCCTGATATCTGTGATCCAGAAGACAGGAGGATATGTCAGCAAGTGATATCCTGAACATTGTGTAGCGAGAAATGGGACTTTTTGTTGGATATTTATGGAAATTTGTTTGTTCATGAATATCTTTTGTTGCATTTCCAGTAGTTTTGTTATCACATTTGCCTGTTTAATAGAACAATTCGGAACTGCATCATAAGTTTGCACATCTCTCATATGGCAGTTTTCTTATATAACTTCATAATTCCTTTAAAAAATGTCGTAAAAATATATATGGGTTTTCTGCAGCATTATTTAATCAAAATACACCTGGGTTTCAAAACTGAGCGAGAAGAAATAAATATTCCCTTTGATATCCTCTGATGGTATGCTTGCATAATAACTTGGCACACGGTGTATATTTGCCCACATTTAAGCACTAAAATTTCCCCACCTGTCTCCTGACATTTTCCTCTCCCTATGAAGGCTAACTCTGAACAAGAAAGTCAGAAATTTTACTGAGCGAGTTATCCTGACATTTTGTAGGAAATGTATAATTCACATGAATAAGACATTTTGGTGTCCTTTTCTCCTCAGGTGGAATACCTCTTAAAGAAGATCTGCATGGCCATGAGCATTGAGTTTAACTGTGTGGAATCAGAGGATTTCTTCTCCCAAGATTCAGTGCAGCAGAGCGGCATCACTGTCTGGGTTTTTCTTGAGATGATGAACTCAGGCAAGGTAACTCGAGGGATTGATAAAAGCGTCGTCAGTATGGCGATAGAGGAAGTGTACAGAGAGATAGTTGGTGATGTCCTTAAAGAGGTGAGAGTTTGCCTCCAGAGGTATGTGTTTTGCTTCCTGACATGTTTTACATTGTGCTGGAGATTGTTTATGTGTGTTGGCTTGTGCAGGGTTATCTGTGGAAGAAAGGCCAGCTGAGGAGAAACTGGAAGGAGCGCTGGTTCACCTTACGGCCCAGCAACTTGTCTTACTACACTGGGGAGGACCGCAGGGAATGCCAGGGTAACATAGCTCTGGATGGAAACTGCTGTGTGGAGGTAAACAATCAGAGCCGATCAACTTTCAAAGCCAAACACTGCTAAACCTGAAATTGTGTCTTTTAATAACAGTTGACCTTTTTTAGGTTTGTGCAGAGGAGAGAGACACCCTAATGGTTTGCTTTTGTGTGCATATGAGGCAAATCTATTCTTTGAGTAAGAGGTGTACAACCTGAAGGTGGGGACACCCCCAAAGCGTTACGACATGAAGTTGAAAGGGTTTCACAATGGATGATTCATACTGACTGTCAGAGCAAGGCCTGTGTGATATAGCCATTTTATCAGTGAATCATTTTTTTTGATATAGGGATTCGAATAATGAAAATCTTTAAAATTTACCAGAAGTTAAATCGTCTGACAGAAACATTGATGTTTTTGTATCTTTTTAAGTTACCAGTGGTACAATGCTTATGGAGTACTATTGTGTTTGTTTCAGGACATATTTTTTCTGATAAAAATTAGCAATTCATAGCCTTATGATTGCTTTTTATTCATTGTAGTACAATATCCATCTGGATGAATTAGACATTTGAGAAGTGTTATGGACATTTTGACTTTAAAATAAAAACACACCTGCAAAGATCTGAGTTTTTGGAGTACAGGAGCAAAACTCCGTCTACTTTTGTTAAATCTATTGATTAGTTAAAAAGGAGCATTTCTTGAGTCTGGATTTCCATCCATGTTTCTTTCTAAGAAACAAAGGAAGACTTACTGAATTATTTCATATTAAAATATGAGATCTTATTTTTAGGGCATGTCACCCAGTCCCAGTTAGAACTTCCATCATGGTTTCTCCTTTATTACAAGCCTTTTTTCAGGATCATAATCTTAAAGGTGCTATGAAGAGAATCTGGTTCCGGAGACCTAAAGACTCTGCTACCCATGAGCACGCGTGGCGACTGTCGTAATGCTGTGTTCCAGTAACCTCAGAACTGGGAGTGACATCATCTCCGACTTATCGGCGTTCCAGTTGAAGTCTGAAAAAAACATGCTGATCTACCAGGCTATTGTTAGCTGTTGTTAGCACGCCCTGCGTTGTTGTTCACAAATATCACATGAAGAATGTGATCATCACTATGGCAGCATTTTTGTAAATATAAGTCTAACAATACGATGTATACAGCTGATCTAGAGCGACACAACCCGGTCAGAAGTGCAAATAAATGGATTATTACAGGAGCTAAATAACTGTTCACACTGGGGGCATCCATCTTCGATTGTCAACTTGGGGGTGGCGAGGTTTCACCAAGTTCCCAGTAGGAAATCCCAACTTCAGGGGACGTTCCAGTTCCAGTTTCCTACTTGGAACTTGGAAATTCCTACTTCTGACTAGAACTGGAACGCACCAAAGACGTGACAATTCTTGGAAAACTTAGTATCGTAGTTTTGTAGCCGGCTGTATATGGCTACTTACAGCCCGGTGCTCTAAGACATTTCTGAATAATATAAATTTGGCCTAGTTTTAATTGTCTTGTTCCCGAAGTTGAGTATCCAGGCCAGTCCAGCTCTGTCTGACCCGACCGGAAGGCTAAGGAATAGCATTTATAGAAAACCTATTTTGATGCTATAAAACTCATCTTAAGAGTGTATTTCATTTAGGCATATATCTAAAAGTGAGATTTTTTTGTAATTACTTAGAAACTCCTCATAGCATCTTTAAAAATAAGTAAAATATCAGATTTAAAACAAGTTGCTCTCAGGCAAATTGCAGTACACCTATAGACATTTGTTTTGGTAATGGGAAATTGCAAAGGATCTTAGTAGAAACGAGTAGCTAGTCGTAAAAACACCTGAATGCTGTCTCTTATCGCAAGTTATTGGATGGTTGCAACTTTAGCATTTTAGTAGAAAAGGCACTGGAAGAGCTCAAGTTTTTTTCAGTCAGTTTTAATTTCCAGAGAGCTTGCCAGCAATTTAGCAAAACACACCAAAGACAGTCCAACTATTTTATCTACACAAATGCCCCTCCCATCTCAGAAACTCACCACCCCCAATAATTTCAGACAGTGTCTTTAGTTGACCTAGCTTCATATTTATGTCATAATCTGGAAATATTGGAAACCACAAAGTTTATTAAGTTTCATACAGAATGTTTCCTTGTTTCCCAATCAGATTTCCTCACAAATCTCACAGAGCTCAACTGAGCTGAACTCAAGATTAGCCCTGCAGCCCCTCTCTCATGAAAGAGTTTCTCTGATGTAAGGCCTGTGGTAGTAGAGAGAGCTCAGTGATCTGGTTTGTTTTGGTGGTTTTTGATACTGGTCATTCCCAGGTCTTGGTGAAATATCTGTTCCCAGGATATTACTCTCCACACTCAACTTATTACCAAAACCATGTATTTTAGAGGAGTACTAAAGATTCAGTATAAAGTTAACCAAAAAGTGTAGAATTTAAGATTCCCTTAGTTCACATTTAAATGCACAGGCACTCCTTTTATTGATTTCCCCCACCTATTTATTTATTCATAATTGTTTTTGCATTATGAGCAGAAACAAATACAAATTGCATTAATTATTGTATGGATCAAGTGAATATATACTTTTAAAAATTACAACAAATAGATATATGAACACAATATTAATGGTTTATGTTTTTCTATGGTCAAGTTTAAGTAATGGATATAAAATGTATTTGTGTCAAGCTAATAATCATCAGTCTGTTGCTCCACACAGCACAAGCTGTTTTTAAAAGTAATGGCTGTCTATCTGGTACTTGAATCATATATGTAACAGAATAAAAAATGTTTGAATGTTGATGTAGCTCTAAGTTAAAATGTTATTAGTCTAGTTCAATAAATATTATGTTCATATATTTTTTTGACAGGTGTTAGCACACTGAAAAGTCATAATGGCCAGAGTTATCCATAAGGACACTGAGTAAATAGTTAGTTCTTTACAGTGTACCATGTAGGAAAATGAGACAAACAAACTCGTAAATAGTTATTCTATTTCATTTAGGGCACAATACTACAGCATATGTTCCTACATAAGAAAACATTCATTCTAAAATCATGCTTTATTATAGGAAGTAGACGATGATCAAATAATGTTTGGTCGTACAAAATGGATCAAAAACGTCCTTTTTCCTGTGAGTTCAACTTTTTTTTTTTAAATTTGTAAATCTATTGTAATGGTCACAAGAAATTTAAAAAGAGTAAAAAGTGATTGACTAAGAAAAAGTGTTTGATTGCTTTTTGTTTGTTTGTTTTTGACAAGGTGCTGCCGGACCGGGATGGGAAAAGATGCATGTTTTGTCTGAAAACTCTTTCCAAGACGTATGAGATGAGCGCCTCAGACACCAAACAGAGACAGGAGTGGACTACAGGTCAGAGGGGACACACTGATACTGTCATAAAAGAAAACTAAGAAAATGAAGAAAATTAACATTTTAAAACATCTTGTTCACTCATGCAAAAAACAGGGTTCATCCTCATTAGTGCTTGAAATTCAGTGTTGATATTTAAGTGTTTTGCTTGAATTATTCATCATACTAGGTGCCTGTTTGGGAAATTGTCTTACATGAATTAATCAGATTAACTAGGATAGAGAAGTGACATTGTCATTTTGAATGTATTTATTGTACGAGTTTACAGGCTTAACCATACACCTTGAAAGAGCTTGAAGAAAAGGTGTATGAGCCCAGAAAACCATGAAGAAGGATATTTAACAGAAGCTGTTTTGTGTGTTTACAAAACTAACGTCATCAAGATTATACTCAAAAGGTTAAAGGTCGTGATTTTGTCACAAACATACTCAGTGATCCTTATGTGCTGTCCAAGGTTTCTAATGACAACTGGACCTCAGACGGGGTTTTTTCTGTTTTAAACATTATTTGAGTGTTTTTTTTTAAGTTATTCAAAATTATTCTCTGAACCATTTACAACAATGTGAAAATTTATAATTTACACAAACATAAACTAAGCATAAGGCATTTTCACATAATAAAAACTTAATGAACAAGTGTGCTCAAACGTTAAATGGAAACTGTTATTCAAGAAATTAAAGAAACTTTCGTGAAAAAATTAATGAAATATCCTAAACATTTATAGCCTTGACTCTCGCATTTGCTAATACTGGTAACTAATTATTCATTTTAAAATCATGACGACCAAAGGGTGTTTGCAGGGCCTTAAAAGTTGACAAATCAATTCAAGGGAAAACAAGGTCTTTAAAAACCACAACATGTTAACATGAGCAGACAAGTCTCTTTAGGCTGTTTCCAGTTTGAGTGCTGTATTATGTATTTGAAAAGTGGTTTTAGGTTTGTATTGTTTTAGGATATTTCCAGTTAAATAAGGCTTTAATGATAGGTTAATGAGGCTTTATTGATGCAGAATCAGAAGCAAATAAGGACTAAGTCTTGGTAGAAATTATAGATCTTATGAGACTTTAAAGGTAACATGCATTTATTTAGATTTTTTAATGTTTTTTTGTACGTGGCCTGTTTGCAGAGCCCCAGACATGGGAAGGATCCTCAGTTGCTTGTTCCATCTTTCAGAAAATGTGCTCTTCAACAGTCCATGCAACATTTTTCCACTGATGCCATCAGGGATCAAAGTCTCCCTGAGCCAGGTGTCAGACACTGAACTGCAGAAGAGAAGCTAATGCCTTATCCACTTCTTGAGAGGGGCATCAACAGGCACAGCTGATAAAGCATGAGCAAAAACAGTCTGTTCTGAGCAGGGATGAAACAGGGGGGGTTATAGGCATGACAAATTAAACATGCAAGAGGATTTTCAGACAAGACACTAAAAAAATGTTCTGGCAACACCTGGAACAAGTGTCAACTTGTTAAAAAGAGGCAGAACATGTGACTTTTAAAATGTTTGTGGACAGTCAAAAAACTGTTTAATGTACCTTCAGATCTTCTCATAATGCCCTTATTTCATTACAGCCATTCAAACAGCCATCAGGCTGCATGTAGAAGGGAAAACATCCCTCCACAAAGATCTGAAGCTAAAGCGACGTGAACAGCGGGAACATCGGGAGAAAAGGCGACAGGCCAAAGAGGAGGAACTGCAGAGGCTTCGGGCTCTGCAAGAGGAACGAGAGCGCAAGTTAGCAGAGCTGGACCTCCTGAAGGAGGCACAGAAGCAGGCCCAAGCCCTACTGGAGCAGGATGAGCAGAGGAGACGCCAGCAGCATGAACAGCTCCAGCAGGCTCTGGAGATTCAGCTGAAAGAGGCAGAGGAGGTATGTGGAGGCACAGAAGAAGATATGTCTGAAACTGAAAGATTTGAGTGTTCATTGTTTTTGGTTAATGTTTGTCTGAAGGCACGGGTTAGCATGCAGGCAGAGATGGCTTTGAAAGAGGAGGAAGCAGAAAAACAGAGGAAGAGGATCCAGGAGTTGGAGGAGATGCAGAAGCGTCTGGAGGAGGCCCTGCAGCAGGAGATTAAAGCCAGGCTGGATGAGGAGGCTTTCCGTTATGCTCAAGCAGGGTATGTGCCCTTCATCTGAGAAATGCACTCTGACTTTGTGATAAAGCGCCGTTTGTTTGGGTTAAGAGCCTGTGAATAGTTATCTGTTGGCTGTGAGAGGAGTCTAGTGGTTGTGTGCAGACAGCTTACAGCTGAGATGAGTTCATGTTTCGTTATGTTCCTGAGGAAGTTGAGCTACGAACAGAGGAAGTTGTTAAATGCTGCCATCAGTCACATCTGTTGTGTGACTGTTTCTGCACCCTGTCAGTCCTTCTAATTGCAAACTTCTAAAGACATTATCACTTAAAGAAACACATGAATACGTCCTACACTGATGATGCATTCTTTTCAAAATGATAAGACTATTATTTCTTTTGTGTGTCCACTGTTGTATCCAGGCTGCTGGCTGAAGAAGAAGAGAAAATGAAGGCCCTGATGTCCTTGCAGGAGGAACAGGAGGAGTACATCCTGAAGACACAGAGGGAGAAGCAGGAGCTCAAACAGGAAATGGAGGTAAAGTCACGGGCCTTGGATGAGGCGCAGAGGCAGCTGGAGGAGGTGCGAGCCAACAGGCACAGGGTTGACCAGGATGTAGTGGTGAGTCTGTAAATAATTTTAATTTGCTTATTTAATGTTTGTCTATGTAAGTATAAAGTGAGAGGCTGTTGCCACACACTACAACATTTATAGTCTGAGCTAATTTACTATTCCTGTCCCTAGATAGACCTTTAAAGCATCTCGAACGAAACAGCAAAAACTTACAAATTCAACTATATAATGATGGAAAAGGAAGGAAAAATATGCAATCATAAAAAACAAAATCAAAGTAGGAAGAGCATAGACTGAGTCTGAACTGACTACATTTTGGATCAAGTTTGAGGGTTGTGCATATTTAGTCCCCTAATCTGAGCAATGGTTTGTCCCAGTGACGATTATATGGCACGTTACAGGAACCACTGGGTTCTGATGATTTGTCCATCATCTGATATGTTTAGATTAAATGAAATAATCAATATTCTGCATATTAAATGAAATTACCAATACTCTCCATATTTATTTCTTCAGGACATGGCAGATTGAGTTTCACAAATATATAATACCTCTATTGTAAAATTCAAGTAGTTACTGCTCTCAACAGGGAGGTGACATAATGCCTTTAATTAGGAAAAAACATCAAGTGCATTGAGCATTTGCAACATAGATTACTAATAAGCCTCAATTTATGAAGGCTATATGTCTGCAGTCCTGCCCACCATTTGCACATGTCACAAACTTTTGAGATTGTAATCCAAAAGAAAATCATGATTCCTTATTTTCTAAACTTGTTCACTGGGTTATCTATCAGTCTGCTCAGTTTTGATTGAGGTCCATGCCATAACAGAAAACGTGTATCTAACACCAGAAAGTTGTAAAGTAAGTTTTACTTACTTTACCGCTGGAATCAACAGACAGTAAATCAGTTACATAGTGCAGTAAGGTTGGGAAAGTGGACAAAAACCATATTTCAATATAGGGAATAATTTGTTGTTCACATAAGAGACCTGGCTTATTTCATGTTTTGTATGTTACTGATGCTTTTCAATAAAGCCAAAGTGACAGTGTGTAAAAAAATTGCAACATGTGCAATGTATCTCTTATCTAATTATTCTATTAATAGCCAGAATAATCAATAAAATACTCAATTACTAAAAGACTTGGTAGCTGCAGCCCTAGATATGCCATCTCAACCTGAATGGGAGACACTCCTGTAGGCAGGTGACTGTTCAGCCAGTATCTGGCTCCAGTGGTCAGGGCATTTTTCAGCATGTCTGCAGTAAACATACGAGTACTGGGCTGGTGAGTTGAAGCCTCATCCACTTCTTTAGAGAGGTGAGGTCTGACAGCTCATAAAGATTTTCCCTAAAAAGCCTGGGGGATTATGGGCATGAGTGGAATATCTGGAGAAAAAATATTAAAATATGGAATGTGGACATCAGGAAATAGTGCAACCTTGATAAGAAGGAGATTAATTTGAATTTAATTGCATATGAATAAAATAATACAGATAGATTTTATCCATTGAAATATTATTTATCCTGTTAACAACAGACATTATTCTACTATTGGTTTTCTATTGTATATAATCTTTC